>VZRS01013261.1:0-106087 GCA_013398055.1 Ifrita kowaldi | reverse complement strand
AACTGGAACTACTTTAAGATGCAGTAGTGTTCAAACACAGACCAGATATATTCAGGAACAAAGGCCCCATTTAGAATCTGAAGTTCAGCTGTCTAAGTTAGAAACTGCAAGTATTTAGTGCAGAGTGGTCTTCCTTCTATAGGTTTCAATGAACTGTTCAAAAAAAAAAAAATTATAAGGCATTTCTCCTACTTTTTATAGAGTGATTTAAACAAAATTCTTCTACAAAACTATGTCCTACAAGACTCCATATATCAATTTAAGGTATTTGCAGATGGCACAAGCTGATGTGCAATCTGTTGAAACAGCTTGTTCATAACCAGCCTAAGAACAGACCCCTCTATCACCAGGCAATGGTCACCAGCCAAGGCTATCATCTGTAGCTCTTCTCTCCAAAGTTCAGACTGATAGCAACTAAAAAACTGATATGTGGTTTAGGTCTAGATTAAATATCAGGAAAAAATTCTTTACTGTGAGAGTGGTGGCACAGTTTACACAGAGAAGTTCTGAATGTCCTGTCCCTGGAGGTGTTTAACCTGGAAGTCGGATAGAGCTCTGAGCAACTTAGTCTAGTGAAAGGCATCCCTGTCCACATCAGGGGGGATGGAGCTGAGTGGTCTTTAATGTCCCTTCCAACCCAAACAATTCTATATTCTATGAATTCTCTTTTAAAACTGCAACACTGGTTGTTTGCAGATTTTTTTTTAGCTCAGATGCACTTGCATAAATAATGTCCCAGAAGTGTGAAGTTCATTATTTCATTGAAGAGAATTGCAGTCTTTCTGCTTGCCTCCCGCTGAGATAATTCATGTTTGCAATAATGCCACATCCTGAAATCTTAAATGCAAGAAAATTACGAGTTACCGTATTAAATATCATCTAATATCTGGTGTCATCCTTGTTTATTCTTTCTAGCATCAGGGAGCTCTACAGGACCTTTACATCTAATAGGTAATGAAACAGATTATATTCAAGAGGTTGATGTCCAATTATGTTGAACACAATCTCACCAGAATTGCCAGGATTTCAGCACTGACATCTTCATGCAGGTGCTACAAGTGGGAAGTATGTGGTCATAGTTTCAGCTTTGCAGAGAGAACTAACTGACTTTCACACAGGATTTTGATTATTGTGAAATCTGCATTTGTTCCACTTGGTAACAAAAGCCAAACATTTCATAATTATCTGTGAAAGGCAATGAAGCTTCAGTGTGGGAGCAGGTCAGCCCCTGGGCTTCCCCAATGCACTGGTTGTGTGAGTGCTAAGTTTCCTTAAGACAGGTTAGGAAAGGGATTTCCCTGAACGCTGCTGCTGATGGACCTGTTCCAGATCTGCCCCCTTCAGCTGCTGGAGCCCCAGACCCATAGCAGCTCCCCAGCTTCCAGGCTTCTGAGGGAACCAGGGGAAAATGCCAGCATCTCAGAAAAAGATTTCAGTCTGCCTGAGCCAGCAAATTCCTACCAGAAAATGTTTTGTCAGAACTTTTCCAGTCTCTTCCATTTGTAATTAAAGGCTTATGTTTTTACTATAGAAGAGATTATTGTGCTGTGTGTAGCATGCTCCTGGGTAACAGTGCTGTCATTTGGGTATTAGGGGATGTGGGATGGTGGTGGTGCTGATCGTCTCCATCCCAGCTTTGAACCATAAAATACCTAAGAAATTTCCTCTTGCTTTAGAATTCCTTCCTACAACTTAAATGAAGTTAAAAATTGCCTGTAATACCCTCCACATTGGCACAGGATTCTGAGAAGGAATCATGTCAGAAAAGGTATCAGTCTGTGGCAGAAGCAGTAATAGCTTGGACCAGGCCAGGCAGGTAGCACCTGAACCCTGCTCATGAAGAGTAGGCTGTGTAATATATGGCAAGAATTTCTGTCTTGAAGTGAAGGAGAACTGTTTCAATGTACCAAAAAAGATTAAATACAACTTTTGTGAAACTAATTCTCATACCTTTGCAAACTCTTTATTGCCACTTTATTGTTATGTAAGAGTGATGGTTATGAAAACTTGAATATGCTTTTCCTCCTCACAACTAGAAAATTGGCATGGCCCAGTAGGATGCAGACACTGAAACACGAAAGCCAGACTTGGCCTTTAGAGCCTTCTGTCTATGTTCTTTTCAACCTGTGCATTGCACAGAGAAAGAACAATAGAGTGTAAAGTATGCGTATCTTTGGAATACCCAGCAAAATTCCTTATGGACTGCCTAATGGAATCCTTTTGTTTTCTCTTAGAAAATTAGAAACACTAAGAGGAAACTTTTCAAAATAGGAGATTACTTTTTTTATTAAATAAATGCGGCTGTGAAAATCATCTCCGGCTCCTGAAGTTTTTTGTCTGTTTCCAGGAATATATTATTCATTTTTTGTTTGTGACTTCTCTTTTTTTTCTGAACAGGAAGTCACATATTTTGATAGGAAAAAAAATATTTTTAGTTCATAGCCCTTATCCAACTAATACAATATATATGTAATATACAGTGTCTGAAAGATGTATATTGGGAGCAAAACAGCCAGTCACAAAACAGGGAACACCAGAAGAAAGTACACTAAAAGCACAATACATCTCAGTGCAAGATGCTGCAGGAGCTGCTCTCCCAAAATGCACATTGCATTAATTTGTTGTCTGCAACAACAGTTTACATATCATCCCTTGCTGAGTTGGCCAATGGATGTAATGTCACAATGGAAACAGATTTTAGGTTGTACTATGGATTTCTTAGCACTTAGTTTGTACTTAGATTCTTAGATGTGTTTAGATTTCTTAGGGACACTGATCAGAGTTGCAAGAAACAGATAAACTAAGAAAAACAGGGCCCCATTAGCTTGCAATTGCTACCTTGCTAATTGCTAAATTGCTAACATATGTAACTTGCTTGACCATGATCAGAGCTCAGTGCTCCCCACATGCACTTGACCACATTTATCTCTTTTTAAGTAATAGGGAAGGGAGGTGTGGAGAGGGAACAGCAAGTAGTTAGGTTGTATCTTTCAAGTAAGGACCTAGATCTGATAGGGCTGAAGCTGTAGTGAAGACAAAGTGTCACCAGTTTAGACATCTTCCCTCGAGGTACCTGCATAATAGCAGACTTATTTTCTTTTGTGAGCATAATATTGCTTAATGTCTCCTATTCTTGCCCAGTAAAGAACACTGTGCCCTATCCACTGCTTTTCACTAAACAGCTAGGTCCTTTTACCAAAAAATGTGCATCCACTCCCCTGCAGGACTGGGATTTAGCCTGTCAGCCTGCCATGGAGCTGCATTCAAGATATTAAGAGAAAAAAAGGTGTAAAGTTTTGGGGAAAGGTCTGAACACTTTGCCTGGAGTTCAGACACTCACCTTCTAGGTAAACCCTTATTAGATACCTGGGGTGGATAAAAATAATATGGCTAACAACAATTCAGCGCCTCTTCTATGTCATGTCAAACCTTACAAAGCACCGAGATCTCCCTAGAGGTGGTGGAGTTGGTGATGGGGTGAGGTTGACCTTTGGTGGAAAGATGGTAAATCCAGCATTCACCCAAACTGGTAGCTTTACTACTTTGCTACATCTTTCATAGACAGGAGTTCTTTCTAATGTGCCCACTATGCTGTTTTTCATGAATTTTCCTGTCAGCTGCTTGAGGTGAGCTGTAATCTGAGTGACAGTCACCAGAGGACCAGTGGTTGTGTCTAAATCAGGATCATTACTGGACTACACTGCACCATAGAAGTTCGTGGTAAAGACCTACTGAGGAGGTTTTGTGAAAGTCACTTTGCATCCCAGTGCAATCCTGATGAAGCTAAAAGGAAAGAGAGGTTCCTCGCCTTACAGTAACTTATGCTGGAGCAACTGCTGGTTTCTGGAAATGAGACTTCAGACCAGCATGGGCCTCCAGACCAGCATGCACAATGGAGCTCAGGGATGACAGAAGTGAGTAAAAGCAGTCCTGCTTATAAGAGAAAAGAAGTTTAACTGTGAGTCGCATTACTTAGATGAGATGTTTTCTTCCACAGAAGTTAATAGACGTGCAAATATATTGCCTCTGTGCCCTGAGATCATCTTAGCTGAAATGTGATGGCTATAAATCCTAATTGGAGCTAGCTGAAGAAAATTGATACCCATGAAGTACTTGACTTACTATATAGCTTTCTCAGGAGAGGAATGGGGTCAAAGGAAAAATGCGGTAGAAAGTGTGCTAAGTATACTGTCAAAGTGCTGCTGAAATGATGAGACACAGGTAGCCTCCTTTGGCCTGTCCTGATTCATGTCAGTGACAAGACAGATGTAATAAAGATGATGTCAGGCTAACATGAGAGCAAGTTTGTTCACAGAGCTGTGATACCATACACAGGGAATCCAGATCAACAGTGAGTCATTCTGTTGAAAGAAAACAATGCTGACAGAATTGGATAAAGGGAAAGTTTCTATACAATTTCTTAGCAATGCAGCGTGGGAGGAAAAACCCACCCCACAGGATGAACCAATGAAGACTCTAAAATGAAGAAGTAATGTTTATTTACTGAAATCTGCCAATTTGTATTCTAGCTTGGCATATCTCTCCCCTCCAGACCCCCTACACACACAAGAGTACTTATCCTGTGATACGCAGCTGGGGTGGGGGAAATACTGAAAAACGTGGAATAAAGACACCATATACTTACACCATCTTGGATCTGTTCCAAGAAAAAGCTTTTTGCTTTCATGCTGTGAGGCCTAAATAAAACAACAAAATTCTCCCGATTCTCCAACACATAATTTGAGAAGCAGTTTTTTGAACTTATACGGCTTTAAAATAACTGCACTTCCATCGAATCAAGATCTTGCTACTTAGCCCATTAGTATTTTTCAGACTGTCAAGAAAATTATTATTTAGAAGAATATATACTATTGATTCTTGTGAATAATGCCAACAAACAGACAGACAGACTTACACACAAGCACTTACAACCTTCTATTCCAGGATGGCTGCTAACTGTGCAGATCCTGTTATTTATCACATTGTACAAAACTTTCTTTTACACCCTTCTTTACCTACCTGAAATCCTTTTTCTTATCTTATTCTAAAATTAAAATGCTGCTAAGACCAGAGCTAGCATTTTCTTCAAGGGTACAGAGTCCAGCTGAGGGAGTGCGCTGTCCACAAAAGATTATGGCTTGTAGACATGATAAAAACATCAGCAAGCAGACCATGAGTTGACAACAAAGCACACATGTTCTAATGACATTTCTTCAATTTTTTTAAAAAAGGAAGAAAAATACTACTCTTCCAATATAATAAATAACCATAATTTTCTTAAGGGGTGATACACATTTTCCAGAAATGTGATAAACCTGTTGCATACTTAGTAGACATTCTTCACACTCTGAGTGATAAATCTCATCCACCCAGAATTTCTGTGTCTCTCTGTCAGATATAAAATGTATGATGGAAATATGAAGATAGTAATACATGCAAATATAATAAAACCACTTTTGACTGTATATTAGACTATGTCTTTATAAATTTTACATATTATTTTCTGCAGGTCAATTGTTTATAGCTTCTAGATTTTGAAATTAGATAAGAAAAGTTGGAGTTTTTGCCAAAACGCTGGAAACAAGGGTTTTGCTGTGTGTTTAGTATATTTTATATGACTTTTACTCATATTTTTTTCTAATGGGTGTAAGCACTGTTACATCACCTAACAGGACGGATTTTATGACAGGATATTACAGCAGTGATGGACAACTCTGACAGGGGATTTCTATTAGTGTGATAGAAATCACAGTATTGTGTTCAGTACTTTGAACACATTAGTACTGCAAGAGAAAATGCAGCTTGCCTTAGAATTTATTATATGAGATGCTAATCTACAGGTAAAAAAAACCCAACCAAAACTAAGACATCCAATTGGAATCCAAGCCTCTAATTGCTTATTATTTTAACAAGTGTTGCTTTTTAAATACTTGTTGAACGTGTAGATCCCAAACCAAATTGTAAACTTCTGATGTTTTTCCTTTAAATTAGTATGTGTTCCTCTCTATCTAGAAAATTAAAATAACTGTAGCCTGGAAAATTTACTGTATTTCAGAGATGAAGAGAATCCAAATATATCAGCAAGGCAAAGACAAATGTTTCTCCAAACTGGAACTCAAGCACCTGCAGCTTAATACAAAGATGTTCTGATGGGATCTTTTATTTCACTTGGCTTGTGGGCTGTGATCAATCTAAAAATGCCTGAATAGCAGCTTTGTTCCTGTTCTACCACTCCTTGCATGCTTTTGAAAGGTGGCATTTTAAAGGTCATGAATGAATAGGCTAACGAATAGTTTTATTAAAAATCGTGTTTGTTCAAACACCTTTGCAGCTTTGAAAATCTCAATCCTGACAGTACTCATGCTCCTTTCTCTTGCAGGACAAATTTTTTCTGCTTTGTTTTTTTATCTTCTACGGTAAAATTCCTTCTCTCTTCTCCACCAAGCAATGAATGTTGCAGAGAAAGCTGAAGCAGTGATTTTCTTGCTCTTTTTTTAATCTAGATCCTCACATGAAAAAAGCCTAATGTACTTAGCAAAAAGATGAGGTTGAGCAAAGCCAAGTATCAAGTATTGTAACATTCATATCCAAATTAAGTCTCACTCCTCATCTTGCTTTTTACATCTGTTGAAATATGGTTTCTATTATGGTTTTGGAAGACTTCCATTTACAGTAAGTTTCAGATGGTATTGATGAGGTCACTGTTTACTTTGAATAGCTCTTTGATAGGAAAAAAGAGAGCACAATGGAACATTCAGGAAGCATGGCATGTAATACATTATTAAATTAACCATACGAGAATTGTAATGAGACATAACCTCTCTTTAGCCCTAGGGCATAGCCTTAGGGGACAGCTGTCCCACAACTCCACATGACAGCAGGTTCTCAGGTAATTGCAAGGAGTGATGCTGATTATTGATAGATAACAGCCATGCGAATTCTGCCTACTCAAGCCACTGTGTACAGCTGTATAAACCAGAGAAGCAGACGTGAGAACAATGGGCTAAGGTGTGCTACCCACACACACACACCTTTCAGAGGATATTTCTGCAGCTGATACTTTGGTAGCAAAAGACACAGTCCTCATATTAACTGGAAGTGTCTTCCCATGCTTTCCTGATGGGCTCCTGAGAACAGACTTGGATTATAGTCAAAAGCCTTATCTAGGTGTTAGTCATGCTTAGACATTCAAGCTGAGGCTTCAGAATCAGTTTGTGGTTACATGCTGACATTGAAGAGGCCACCATGCTGTTTCCAGCGTGGAAACAGTGCTCTTTCCGTGTGCCCAGCATCATCTTTCACACTCCTCACTGGGAGCCCTCCAGCAGCCAAAATCTGTGGTGGGTCAGAAGGATAAACCTAATGATATTTCTAAAAACTGACCTTTTTTTTTTTCCAGTTTAAGCTCAGCAAATGTGTTTTGTTTATTTATTTTTAATGACAGACATACTTGAGAACATGAACTGAATGCAAGCAGAGACCCAGTGATGTCACCTGGTGATGATATGCAAAAAGTGTGAAGCACAGTCGTACTACATTACTTTCCTAAAGCACAGATGCAAAAGGATATTCATGCAGCACGCATATTTCATACAACTTTTAACTAATTCACACACTGTGAAGTGTACAGCGAAGATCCCTTATTTTCCAGGGCTCATAACTTCTTTATTTGAAGAATCATCTTTTAACTTTAGAGATAACCTGGCAGGCAGCTCATAAAATGGCCAGACTTGACAATCAAATTACCACAAAAAACTCTTTTCTTCATGAGAATATATATTTGGCTGAAGTGAATTACTGAGAATCTTACAAGACAGTGACCTTTGAATTATGTGTAAATGACTATGTTATGCAGAAGAAAAAGGAGCAATTAAATCTATTTTCTCTGTATAATATATTCTTGCTATATATTAAGGCAGTTCCAGGAATATAGTTTTGGTTTGTTAAAAGATATTTTAAGAAAAATTGCTGTTTAATTTGTTGCTTCTGCTTGACAGAGTGTTTCGTGTTTAACATGAACTGCATGTGTTAAATGCTCTAAATGAGCTTTGTCTCCAACACTTCTTTCAAAATGCTGCTTAAAAATATCCTGTTGTCCTTTGCCTTTCAGGTACCTTTAGGTCTTTCTGTCAATATGTAAAGCATACATAAGTACTTACACCTCAGAATTCTTTTTAGTGATGCTTCATGCACTGTTTGGGATAGCCTATGATACACTGTGTTTGGCAATCTTTCACAGAAAATAATTCTATTTCTTCATAAGACTAGTGACTTCCAGGTTTTTTTATGGCAAATTACAAACTGCTGAGTACTTTTGAAGAATTTAATTTAGATCCCTGCATGGTAAAAACCAGGTATACTTGCTCCAAATAAGAAAATTAATTTTTGTATTTAACATAAATCATTAGTAATGTAAATATAGAAACACACTCTTAAAATGAAGCCAAGAAAATTATATTTAGAGGCAAATATTGAAGAAGAAGCATAAATAAGACAAGGATGTTTAACACAAAGCAAGGCTATGAAGAACCTCCGTGTGTAAAACTGCACCTTTTCTGGGAGACCACCGATCCCTAGGGATGTGCAGATCCTTGAAGTGGTTTGAAAGGAAGGCTGATGGATCAGTTGGCATATACACAAGCACAGCTGCATGGTAGGGAGTTTCAGAGGAAGTAAGATTATTTTTATAACTGGAAACTTCAAGATATGCATTTAAATGATAGGGAATTTCCAAGAAAAAAACAGCTATATTTCCTCCAAATAATATTATTACATCCTGAATATGTGTGTGAATTCATATAAAGTCAGAAACATATACAGATGTGCATACTGAGATGTAAAAGGAAATATGATCTTATGCACGAAGAAATATCACAAAAATTTTTTAGAATACTGAACTTGATGAGAAAATTGCAAAAAGACAATGTATTTCACATGACACAAATTCAGTTTGAAAACCTTCGAAAGCAATCAATACCTTTAGCGGGAGTAAAGGAGCATACAGCTTAAAAACCTGCTGGTTTTGACACTTTAATTTTTAAAAGTGCATGAAATCTAGCTGATTTTTGCTACTAAGTTTCTCTGCTCTAGTCAGAGGAGAGGAAGAAAACTGGCATGCTTAAACATAAATTTGGCTGCATTAGTAGGAAATCTACTGTAGTCATAAATGGAAAGTATTCAAGCTAAAATGTCAGTAGTAGAAGATGACAGGAGTCAGTGTTAGAGGTCCAGATTTTAAATATTTACACAAATATAATGTAACAGCGATGTGGAAAGCAAAGACATCCAAGCTTGCAGATAGCACTTAATTAGCAAGTACTGCAAATAATGAAGGAATGTACAGTCAGAAATCAGAGACTGAATGGAGAAAAAGTTTGAGCTGTCAGGTGAGAGTGACTCTAATAAAGATGGAGTTTTGAAAAGGCAACATGCCTTTAACATTTTTAAAGTTAAAATTTTGTGGAAAACTTGAACTTTATAAATGTTGCTACTAAGTAAATATGTATCTGTTGCTGTTTATTGTTTTAGTGTACTTGTTTTTCTTAGAGACTTCAGACTTCTAGCTCTAAGGAGTTACAGAGTTGCAGCCATTCCACTGTCCCTCAGAGGGCCTTTGGCCTAGATAGAGCAAAACACTTAGGTATTTACAGGAATTTTTCCAAAACAGAGCCTCAAGCCACTGTGCATCTCTTCCCCCAAAAAAGAACCTACCAGTGGAGATCCCCATGTTGCCTGACACTGTCCCCTTGCAGCCTCAGCACAGCCTCTGCCTGGACAGTGAGTTAATAGGGAGCTGGTCTCTAGGTCGCACACAGCAAGCTGAGGCTCAGACAGAACCAAGGAGGCAGAAGGGCATTCCCATTCCCTCTTCAGCATCAAAATCCCCAGCTTAGCTAAATTCAAGTCTCAACAAAGATAAGTAAAGAAATGGGTTCTTTACTTGTCCAAGGACATTTCTAAAATGATAGAAATGCTGTCTACTCTAATCTTCTTCTCACAGCCCTAGTTCAGGTTGGCTGTGGTTTCATTTTAGTCAAATCTTGAAAATCTCCAGGGAGATTGCTTCCTCTTCTCTGGGTACCTGTTCCAGGACTGTGCTACCTGATTTTAAAAGTTCCTCCTTCCATTTGTTCTGGGCCTCTTGGGCTGCGGTTTGTGCTGGTTTTCTCTTATCACGCTGACTGCCACTATCAAGAAGAGTTTGACATCTTCCTAATTCCTCTTTGGCAATTGCAGGTTGCATTTAGATCCTTTTCACTGACAGGCTAAGAAGCCCTTGCTTAACCAAACAGGTCTTCTGCTGAAATTCCCCACCTTCCTGTGCAAAAGGATAGTTTGTTGGATATTGGATAGTGATGTTTTGGATTGTCCTGGGCTAAGGAAAACAGTGACTCACACAAATTTGAGGATGCAGCCTGTCCTTCAGAACAAGACTGTCAGCTTACACAAACTTAGAATCATAGAATATACTGAGTTGGAAGGGACACATCAGGATCATCGAGTCCAACTCTTGGCCCTGCACAGGACACCCTAAGAGTCACACCATGTTCCTGAGAATTGTCCAATCACTTCTTGTACACAGAGAGACTTGGTGCTGTGACCTCTGCCCTGGGGAGCCTGTTCCAGCGCCCAACCACCCTCTGGGTGAAAAACCTTATTCTGGTATCTAAGCTAAACCTCCCTGACTCATCTCCATGCCATTTCCTCAAGTCCTGTCACTGCTAAAGAGAGTGAAGAGATCAGCACCTTCCCTGACTCTTCCCTTTGTGAGGTTGCTGAAGACCACAATGAGGTCTCCCCTCAGTCTCCTCCAGGCTGAACAAACCAAGTGATCTCAGCTGCTCCTCCTAAGAGTTTCCCTCCAGACTCTTCCCCATCCTTGTTGCCCTCCTCCTACAACTTAAAGGGAGATAGTTGTGAAAATGCATTTCCTTTTCAGGATGAAACTTGTCATTCAGGATTTCAGAAGTAATTCAGATTTCTGCAGAGGTAATAGGAGTCTTCACTTATGGCTCACAAGTCACGTGATTGATACAAACACATCTCACCTGAAGAACCTGCTTCCAGTGGAGAGCAGTGCACTTCATTTGCACTCACCACCACTTGCTCCATCATTTTCCAAGCAAGTTAAGATATTGAATAGATATTCAGACATCAAGCAGCTGTGTGAACCAAGTCCAGCAAAGAAATACACAAACCAAACTTTCATCTGATACTCTTGGTAAGAGAATTGCAAGTGTTGTTGTTAATCCAAACCTTGGAAAATATCACTATTTCTGCAAGCCTAAACATGGTTTTACTGGTTGGGCACCGAAGGCTCAAGACCCTGCCTCCAAGTGTGTTTGATCCGTCCTGCAGAATGCCGCTGCTTCATCTAGCCACACTAAAGGAGGCATCTCCTGGGCAGACCCAGGTGCAGGGGCAGAGCTGGGGTTGCTTTCCAGCCCCTGGCAGCACTTCAGGCGTGTACCCCAGGTGAGATGGGTATGTGCTGGCTCAGAAGGAGCTGTGGTGCACTCGTGTCTGCTCCCAGGCTGGACCAGGGAAGGCAGGACCCATGGCAAGCAGGGCCTGCCAGCCTGCACAGACCCAGTATGGTCTTTTGAATCAGGGACTTGAAATTTAATGGGTTTTGACCCGTACTTCAGTGGCTTGGATAGTGTTGGTTTACAGATGGGTGAAACATCCTTTTTTCTTTTTATCCCCTTTCATTTTTACCAGGATATGGAACTGGTCTGAACACTTGAAAATGCTGCAGGACAAGAAAATTATTCCAAACTATCCCTGATTAAATGTACTTATTTGGAAAAAGTAATCTTACCATATAAATTAAATCTATTTCTATATCTTGATCAATCTCATGGAAAAATATGAAACACTTCTAATCTCCTGTTTACATTAATAATTAGCTGCAGATACCTGCTTTCCCTAACTTCATAATGCTTGAATGAATGCTTCTAATCTAAAAATGTGTCCTTGAGTCTCACTTACATATCAAGAAAATAAACAATTTTTTAAAAAATGCTGGTTTACTTTCTGTTTTTCAACGACAGTTTAAATCTGAAATTAATCCTTATGAGTCCCTTCCAACTCAGAATATTCTGTGATTCTGTGAAATATATACAATATTTATACCTGAGCAATAAATCCAATAAAGAGAAAGTGAGTAAAACTCTAGCTAAGAATCATCTTGAAGTTAAATAGGGTGAATAATACTTCCCTTAGTAACTATTTTCCTGTTGATGAAACAATTTTATTTTAGTTTGCATGTTTGATTATTGGTGGAAATTATTTAGACTGATGCAAGCTCAAAAAGAGAGCAAGATCCATGCACGAGTGCAGACTGATAAATGAAAAAAGAAGAGAATAAAGAGGATGAGAGATTAATAATATAGTCCTATGGATCCATAAGCAGCAGAAATTTCCTTGATAAAAAATGGGTTTTTTGGGGGTCCTTGTCCTAAGGCATCAATAAGCTGGAGCTATTTTTTAACTATTTTCTGGCAGTCACAAACTGGACAAAAGGCCCATTGGCCTCAGGCTGTCAATTATGTGATGTTTGTAACAAGGCAGAAAACTGCATTATTAAACAAGAGTCTGTGGAACAAAGTACCTGCATCTTTTTACCTGAGGGGCTGTCAATTTATGATACAGACTATATCCTATTAAATAAAACCACTCCTTATCCTTTACAAATAAACATATGTTTGCAGCTCTGATTAGGTTGATGATTTGATTATAACTAAACATTTCCTTTTTACTTTTTTTTCCTGGGAATGGTTAATAAAGAACTGTCCTGGATACAGAAGTAATTAATCAAAAACCCTGCTATAGTATGGACCACCACAATATTGAAATAAATTAAAATGTCAAATATGCCTTAAACAAACCCAAATGGACCAAGAATATGAAAGTTTGTCATTCTGACCTTGTAATTCAACTTCTTTTTTCAGATGTCTGTATTAGGTAGACAGTTCGAGAATAAAATTGCTGAAGATACAATTGCAAGACAGAGCTCTGTAATGTAGCATTGAGGCTCACCAGACTAAGAAAATAATTAGCTCCTCAACTTTAACTTATTTATGTCCTCTGTGTAATGGAACTAGTAATCATAAACATCAATTAACATAAGAAGTATCTTTCTTTCATGATATTTCAAAATGAAATTATGGTGTTAATTTTAGAGAACAAATAAAAATTGCAAACTAAATCCTGAAGTAGTGATAAGGAACAGGTCATCAACAATATATTATCAATTGAAATAGAAATTTAAGGTAGTATTGTGGAACAAGTGACATTTAATGGCCAACAGGGAGGCCACTACATTTTTTTCCCCATGAAAGATTACATCCATACAGAATTTCTGGCTTTTGTCAACAATTTATTCATTCTTCCTATCAGGTGCACTCTTCATCTCCTTTTTACAGATAATACTTTGACTAAGACTAATGCCTTTTATAGACCAGGTTTTGGATCCAAGCTATGTACTCTTAAGATCTTTTTAGCAGACTGTATTTACATGTGGAGATTACATTCTTTTGCAAAAGCAAAACAGATTTTCAAGTTTAGGGGACTTTTCTGTAAGTCTCTCTGCATCCAAAAGGGGGAAAAAAGTAGATTCAGAGTTAGTTTCATTTCACATAGGTTTAAAAGTCTTAAAAATAAGGGCCACCATTTCGTCTACTCATTTGAACCCAGTGGGGACCACCAGACATCCTCAGAGATTTTTTGAAGGACTTGTTCTTTGCAGCTGTGCATGTCTCTTGCACGACTGCAGAAAGTGCTAAAAGGATTATCCTAGGCTTAATGGATGTATCCCAGGTAGATGAAGTTAGATGAAATTAATCCCACCACAGCAGTCCAATATCCACTGATAACACAACCCCAGATTCCCACTATATAAACTGTTGAGTATTTGCAGCAGAATAGGATGCATGTGGATCCATTATTGTCCAAAAATCAGCCATGTTAAAAACATGGACCACACTGATTTATTTGTATCTGACCAATATGAAAGTAGCTGGGGAAATTTCCAGCATAAACTTTCATGTTTGTGTCTGTTTCCAAGCATACTGTACTTGCATTTTAAAAAAAACTTTGGTTAGCACAAAGGTAAGAGAGTTTTAAGCTATCCCATCAGTTCTGCTATGGGGCCAGCTGTTAAGTCATATCAGAAATTTGTTTTTAAGCATTGCTAACAGTTAAATGTTTTTGAAGGCCTGTATGCTATGATATTTATATTAAACCATTTGATGCTTACATACTGCTGCAAACATCCTTTTTAAACACAAATCAGAAGCAAATAGTAGTGAAGGATTTTTAAATTGCTCAAAGGCATCTCCATATATAGAGTATTTGGATGATATGATCAGCTTCTCAGAGACAGAGCCTGTCTCTGTTACAAAACTTCTCCTCAGATGTTATTTTACCATACCTTAGCAACAAATTCTTCCCTTTATGTTTATATTTGTGCAACTGTGTGAAAGACAGTATGGGTGAACTACTGCTGCTTAACCCAGCACCTCTTTCTGTCTCTATTGCTTTCTTTGCCAATCTGACAATCTGATGGAGTCAAACATTTAACCTTGCAGGTCACAGATCAGCTAAGACTTGCCCTCATTTGACCCACGTGAACAACAATAATAAGGCCCCTTTTCCAATAGCCTTTGTCCTGACCAACCCAGCTACAATGTCAATTAACTTGGCAAGGCTTAAAGCCACTTTGAAAATCATTCAGTGTCTGAGGAATGTTAATAGCAGAACAGCTGTTTTCAAGAATCTCACACTTTGTGTTTCTTGTATTAAGAGTTTTACTAATTCTTCCCTCATTGTTTGCTCTCATATGACATAAGATATAAACTGATCTGCTGACCTCAAAAATGTGTTTTTCTTGCAAAGGGAGTAATTTCTTATAAGAAAAACAGTATTTAGCTAAAATGTCTGAAAAATTTTTGTTCTGTTTTTTGCATAAGGACCTAATATAGTTTCTTGTATTTCTACTAACACAGGCGTCTAGCAGGGGTTTGGACCAGATGATCTCCAATGTCCATTTGAACCTAAATTCTTCCGTAAATGTTGCTGAATTAAAAGTTGGTTTAGACTCTTTTCTGCTCAGTTCAGCCCAGGCTGTGAAGGAACCATTTTCAGCAGTTGAATGGAACTAGCCCTGACTTACTTTTCCATGCTGCCCACAGGAGAGGTTTGTAAATCATGTATCTCAGCACTTTTAACTTCTTGCATCCAATAGAAGTCCTTTCCATATTAATGAACTGCCTCCTTCACCAGAGCAAAACACTACTCTAGCCTGGATAAAAGCCTTTCAATTTAAATTTAAAAAGAATCAATTTATTTAGCTTTTGTCTTCGGAAACAATATTAACCTGGAATTTCAGCCCAAGATAGCACTTTCTGTCATGAGTGAGATGAAGTCTGATGTATTGCCTCTCAAATGGGTTATGATGTGGACATTATATAAATCAGAAGGACAGCCTACCAGTCTTCCAGAGAGGTATAAAGTTCAGTTTTTCAAATCTAGAAGGTCATAAGAGCCTAACACTGGAAACTAGGGAATTCATTTACATTGCACAGTAAAATGCAACATTAAAAATATGACAACCATTCCAGTAATAAGCTTACCTATATTAGTAAATGTCAAAATTGTACTTGTAATGCAGCACTGTTGAGTATGGACATTACTACAAGATCTAGTTACAGGACTCCTGCCTTCAAGTTCCCTTCATGGTCCTTTGGTATTCAAAATCCAGTCCAAAAAGTTAGACCTGCACAGGACTCATCCGGGTCACCCAGCTGGGTCACCCCACAGCCCTATTTTCCTATATCCTAGCTCCTGTGATCTCTATTTCCCTCCTTACACACAGATGCTTCAAGTCAGTCTGGTCCACCAAACTCTTTGTCCTAACACACTCCTCCTGCAATCATCTCTGGCCATCTATGTATTGAAAACAGAGAGCTTTGTCCCTTACACAGCTTGAGCAAGGACACCTGGAACTGAGAGTGCTGAGGTTTCAGCAGATGCACTCTCTTGGTGCCAGTCCGTGACTTGATCTCCAAAGGAAAGCCCAGATCACTTCAAGCTGAAATCTCCATCAGTACACGTAGCAGCCTTTTAGAGCTGTGACTTCAGAAGCCTCACAGTCCTCTGGCCAGTGTTTGCAGACTGAGGTATTTTCTTTCTGATTCTTTTATTCATTGTTGCCTTTTTTTTTTTTTTTTTTTAAGTCTTAAGTTACTCAAGATGCCATTCCACATCAACAACAAAGAGCACAGGCTGGACGCTTCAGTCACCCCTTCCAAATTTCAAGTTCCTGTTTCAAATCATTAAAATTTCACACAAAAGAGGTAACCAGAACATTTTGATATGGACAGAATGATGTATTTTCTCCTAATTTAGTTCTTGGAAATAGTAATTTTGACTGAAATTTTCCAGAAAGATTCAGCCTGAGGCAGATTACCCAGTATGCAAAATTTCAGGCCAAATAGTTAAAGTTTGGCAAAGTTATGAGCTACAGAAAATGACTTTGTAATGGAATTTCTGAGCAATTTTAGTGGATGATGCCACCAGTCCAATCTACCACACATACAAATGGTATTTAAAATTTTATTAATTTTCTGGAAATCACTAACATTTTTTTCACCCTAGAAATAGCTTGGTACAAACTTTCTGGATTTTCTGATGAATAGTCCAAGTGACTGCTGAACATAACTAAATACATCATTTAAAGTGTGAGTAGGACTCGGCCAAAGAAGTAGGACAAGGATGTCTTACAGGAATGAGCAGGTGAGGGACTGGGCACATGCAAATGCATATATTCACAAGCACTTCCATGTCCTTTACACTGTGACAAACAATTCCATAAAAGAAGAAATTACTTTTGACACAATTCCAAAAGCAGCAGAAGTTTTAATGTTACTGCCAGAGACAACTGGGCTAGAGATAGCTCTGAACATTATTTGCACTCATACAAAGATGTCTGTGACAACTTTCATGCTACTTCAAGACATATTCGTATAAATATAATTTCAATATTAACAGCATTAGTTTTGAAATTACAATTTTTATTCGTACATATTCACATATACACATGCACCCACTAAACAGAGCCTTTATGCTCATATATCATTGTGTGGCAGATTCGAGAACACAATTTAATAAAATCACTCTTAGCTTCTCAAATACAAGAGTTTATTCAGGCCTAAGGTTTACCTTTTCTTTATGATGTCCTTGAAATGGAATTTTCTTGATAAACTCATTACATTAGCGCTTCATTTAGTATGATCCATAGTCCTTGCGCATATTTTCAGCACTTGTCAGCAAACTGACTAGTGCTTCTAGTTTCAGAGACTTTCAGGCATCCTTAAATTGTGCAATATAAAGTCAGTGCAGTGAAGCTAACTTGAGTAATTTTTAATTCTTTGAAAATTAAATCTGTGGTTTAAGACCAAAGCCAATGCCTACTGATTATTCCAGTTGTGACCTTTGATCAGAAAGAGCCAGCTGTACTGATGAGAAGATTGCTTTCTCACCCTGCCCAGAAACTTCTTGTCTTCTCTTTTGTGACATTGGGTCTGCTGATGCCACATTCTCCTGCTGAACAGCAACTGAACCAAAAAACTTGATTTGGTTTGCACAGGTCGGGTGGCCCCAAGACAAAGCAAGCTCCCACTTACTGAGCACGTGCAGTGACACTTTGGCTGAATTTATTCAGTATGTTCACTAGTGGTTCATGAAACCAGCCAGTAACATATAAAAAGTTATTTTATGCATCATGTTCAGGTACAGAGAAGCAGTTCAGGTGTTTCAAAATATCGGCTGTTAAACAGGATGGAATAGGCAGCAGAAGCCACACTCTGGGCATAGTTTAGTGCTGTATCCTGTGAACAACTGAACCACTTCAGTTTCCATTCCCACATCTTCCTTTCTCTTGTAGAGCCACTTTAACTCATTCTTTGCTAATGCGTCCCAGCAGGAAATGTTCTTGCAGCCTCAAGAGATAGAGCTATACTTGAAGAATGCCAAGCAGAAGTGTGTCTACACATACTGACAGCACCTGACCCAGATGCCACTGCCGAGGCTTGAGTCAATGTTGTACCATTTAAAAAAGAAACAGATCTTTAACCTGCCAGTGCTGCTGGAAATCAGCTTGTGTTTGTTAAAAATGGTAGGAGTTTCGTCATTTTCTCCACAGAAACAACACGCCATAAACTTCTTAAGCTGAAGGAAAATCCTGAGATATCCATACAGGATCAAAAAGGACCATAAAAATTACAATATGCTTTGAAGTTAAACTGACTTGTTCATGGACTAAACAGTGAAGAGTGGTCACAGGAACCTCACCTGGGAACATTTTGCCATCTACTGTTTCAGATGATAAAAAATGGGATCCAGACAAGAGACCAGAAGTTGATGTAGATGAAGAAGGATTAGCAGTGCATGATCTTCCTTATCCCATATTTAAAAGACGCGGTTTGCTGGCATAAATACACAAGCAAGCATGGATGGCAGTGGAGGCTGATTGAGAGGTTCCAGTGGATCTCTCACGTCAAACACATGCACAAAAACCTTCCAGCAGAGAGCAGTGTGTGCACTGAAAGAGCACTGTGACAGCATTGCAGACAGCTACATCGGGGCACAGCTCCCATTCTGCTTTATAGATCAATAGGTCGAGTCCTGCAGAGGGAAAAAAATTAGTCCCTCAAAAGAACTGCAGGACTAAACATTTCCTGCTCTTCCCAAGAAGATGAACCTTCAGAATGACAATTTTATAATCTGTAGATAATTCAATACATTAAGATTCACTTAAATAATTTAAACACCTAGATTATTGAAATTATTGAAAATGGGAATTAGGCTATATCTGCATTACATAAAGCTGTGCCATATTTGAGACATGCAGATTATCACCATCCACCACGCACAGTGCATTGCTATTCTGCCCTCAAAACACACCAGCTTTCTGGTCATGCTGACTCTGATCCTTGGTCTAACATATTCTGTCTAGACTTGGGAATCTCAGAGTAGTAGCAAATCTACTTTTCGGTTCCCTTATCTGTTCCTCACCATTAATTTAGTGATAAATGAATTTTCAAAATTTACATTTAAAAAGTAGTTTAACAGATTTCGACAAGGTGCTTTAGAAATTATAAAAACAAATTAAGACAGTCCAAGGCAAGGTAATACCAGACAGGAAAGGGATCAAGGGCTAAATGAGTGAGCTTTAAAGGCTTTTCCATGCAAGAAGATTACTGTTGTCTTGAAAGAGTATGTCTTGGCTTGGAATAATTAGAATTGTATCTCCAAAACAGTAGTAGGTGCATCTGTGACCTGAAAGCCTAGTTATTTTGGGAGAATAGTATTTTTTTAAGTTTTCAGTTTATTGTCAATAGCTCCCTGACCTTAATACTGCTGCTGTTAAACACACGACTTGCGAACAGAACTCCCACTGACTGGCATTCTTGTAGGCACTTTTAGTGAAGCAACTCAGTACTGAAATCCACTTCTGAGGCTTGTGAGAGTTGCTAGTTATAATCTTTTTTGTGTAGATCTCCAAAGTCAATCTACATGCAGTGATACAGCAGAGCAATCAGAGACTGCCTACTGTAATTACTGGGGGAACTTTGAAACAGAAGCAGAAAAAATGGGCAGTTTCCAAAGACTAGAATCAAACAGATGGATTCCTCTTCTCTGAGAAGAGAATTGCTATGTAGCAACGCGTGCTGTGAGTCATCAGTAGACGAGAGAAAACTGCCTTCTGCCATGTCTTCTAAAGACATTATTCCTCAATGATATTTGTTTTTAAGTATCTAAAATTAGCATCCATCTTATTTAACACAGACAACCCTTTTGGAAACAAGGAAAGGATATTATTCATGGTGTGCTTGCTGCAGAATTTATTTCATTGTCACAACCAGTGAGAGCCTAGTGAAAGGGCTGTTTGTATTGGATCTAACTTTTAATCTCTGCAGAAGTCTGTAAAAGCAAAGTCCTTGAACCACCATGAACTCTTGGCAGTTATATGCTTCTTTGAATCTGCTCATTATGAAGAACTTAGCTTCATGATTCAGTCAGTTAATATTTGCATAAGAAATGAAAAATGAATCTATATCTGAACATAGTGAGTGCCTTTCTGAGAAACTGAGAGGGAGAACATACAGGGAGAAAAAAAAAACTTGAGGCTGAGTTTTCTGCTCTGAATTGGTGTAATGGAAAATGTTATTCCCCAGTCACCTTCTCAACTCCTATTTATTACACAATATCCTCTTGCTTTCCAGTTCAGCTCATGCAGGCTTTCATGTTTCTGCTGAACACTTTCTGTGATACTGTAGGCCAAAATATTAGATCTCCTTTTTTTTTTATTATCTAGCCAATTTCAGGCCAGACACTCAGCTGGATAAACCACAAATTCTCAGAAGAGTCAGTATCACAGAAATCGCACTTCCCGTCTGCCTACTGATTAGAAAACTGACACATCTTTAGCCATGTTCATATCTTTTTTTTTATTATTTTCTAACAATGAAACACCAGAAATCCATATCCCCAGGTTTCGTTCTTGAACATTAAAAGTCTCATAAACCCTGAGTTTCTGATGTTTGTTTGACACAATCTTTTCTCAAGCTACATTATTCCTGGATAAAACTGAATCACTTTTTTCAGGGCAGTTGAAGGCACTCAATAATTCTGAGGAGTATCCAGTAGGAGTCACAGGAAGAAGGGCTCCATGATCTGGCTGAACCCTACAGAAGGCTCTGTATCACTTCAGATCATGAGCTGATAGACACATTCCTTTTCTGAGATTTCAAAAAGACCTAAAAGTTTTGATTGGAAGGCTTAGCCAAACAGACTTTTATTTCTTAATCCATTTTTTTTTTCAAAATAAATTTTAAATCTCATTAAAGAGAGAAAAGTTGGAGTTTCCTGGGCATGTGGAGATTAAAGAGAAGTTAAAAGAAGCTGACATCTTCCCTGAAGGAAGGTTCCTTGAAGGTTATCCTACTTACTTTAAAGTCTGAGATAGCAGCACTGGCATTAATCAGAAATTATTCATGACACTAATATAAATAGGAGCCTCATTCCTAAAGAGACTCAAGGAGAGCCATAGATTGAATTTGTGACTTCTGTGTGTGTGTGTGTGTGAGAGAGAGAGAAAGTGGGAAGACATATAATATTCAATAAGTTTGTTATTAAAATAAAACTGGGAAGGATCAATGAATATATAGATTTTGGACAGGAGGAATTGTATATAGTAACAGTAAACAATATTACTTGTTTCTCTTTTTTCTGATGTTAACCTGGTGATTTTGAAAAGGCTGAGATGATTTTCCTCAGGTAACAAGAGGGTCATCCAGCTCCTTCTCCTGCAGTAATGATACCATATTACTGAAAAACTAGCCAGCACACAGGCATGCCTACTATGCTATAGTCAACATTCAAAACCCTCCCAACAACCTATGAAAGCTGATGTAAAAATTTCTGACCAGAATAGAATTAAAATGTCTTGAATTTTATCAAAAGCATTGAATCTAAACATCAGTAATTGCACAGGCGTTCTCCATTCACTCCAGGAAGGGAGACAGCAGGGCACGAATAGATCTAAGAATTGATAGTGAATTATTGGCTACTAAGAAGTCAGTGGGAAAATCCTACTAAACTTCAGTAGGAGCAGAATTTGTTCCAGAAGTTATGAGGGTTCATTAGGTAAACAGCCTTATTACTATATTTCTTTGGAAAGTAATCTGCAAGAAATTAATCAAAAGAAAGTAATCTTTTTGTTCTAGTGTGTGTAGAATTCAGAAGAAGTTTTCCTGCTGACTCAGACTGTTGGGTGTTGAGGTTGTCTAAAGTAAAATCACTCCTAGTTCCAGGTAACATAATTTCTCTTTGCAGCTCAGATTGCTGTCAAAGACATACAGCAATCTTTCTTTTATGCAAATGTTTTTCATGTTTGAGAATGCCCCACCAAGAAGAATTAAAGGGACTCAGCTAAAAAAAGGCTGAATTTTATTCTTTGTTTGTGCATTAGCTGGCACAATGGGGTTAAGAAGTAGCATAATACAAGTCAGAAAAGCCAATGAGAAGACAGTAGTGCAGTTGGCAAGGTGTTTGCTGCTTTTGTAGGCAAAGAAATGTAATAACATCCTGCACAATTTGCAATCTCCATCTCCTCACCTTAATGAAACACCTTTGGTATGGATAGACAATTTTCCTTTCAGGAAAAACACTTCATGATGACTTTGTTGCCAGCTACAGTAAAGATAGATAATTGGCTCTATAAACACTGGCCTCTATAAAGGTAAAGATTTCCTCTGCTGCAGGATTCCTGAGAGCCAAGATTTAATTTGAAGGGACAGGCCTGGTCTTGCATTCTGAAGCTTGTTTCTTTGCTGTTCTCAAAAGGAACAGCATCTTCCCTTATCTAACAGACATATTTACGAAAAGGAAACCTCCCACTTTCAAGATGTATATGCCCTGTCAGCCACAGTGACCCTAGAGTAGCAGAGGGAAAGATTTCAGTCTAGCTGGTTTGCTGTCCATCCACTCTGTGTTCTGCACCAAATCAGAGCCACAAAGGCTATGCTATCTAAGACTTTTCACCGAAAGCATTTGCCATGGAAACAAAGGTTTTACTTCTGCCAGTTTTAGGTGGAACAGAAAAAAAGTTTGGAAAATAGACTTGTTACTTTGTCTGTTTTCCCATTCTTTAGAAGGCACTTCTAGTAGTTCTAGGATTTATGAGAGAAAGAGCACTTTTAAGTGAGAGGGGAAGAAAAAAGATTTTTGTGACCTGTATTTTTTTTCCATAAAGATAAACAGTAATGCATGCTGAATTACTGCTTAATGAAATCTGGTGCATCACCATTATATAAGCTTTGATTGATAGTTTGGCAGAAAAGAAAAACTTCTTAAAAGTTAAAAAATAAAAGAGAGGAAGAAAAAAAGATCTTTTCAGTTTAGAATTGAAACCATGGCAATATTCTGTTTCAGCGTGACTAGCACAAGTTCTGCGGTACCATATTGTATACAGGGTTTTCTCCTTTGAGTTTTGCCACATTTGAAAAGAACAAGGAATAGATGTTTACTGCACATATATTTTACAGTTGATACTAAACAGTGCTTTAAATTTCACCTGCAAATTATTCTAAAGCATTCAGTTGTCTGTGAAAACTCTGAGTCCATGCAAGCAGACAGGTTTTTTAGGAAACTTCTATATAAATTAGCTCTTTAATGACCTCAGTGTGCCTAAAGACTAGCAGGAAGGAGGAAGTACAGTAAATAACTCTGTTCTGATCAAAGAATTGGTCAATTAATATTAAACAATGTTGACACTATGATTCTTGTCAGCAAGGATGCTGTTTCAGGCAACAGAAGACACTCCTTTTCACTGTTATTGCAGGGGACAAGTTTGAGGGCAGGATGTGCCTAACACTTCCTGATACCCTAAAAGAAATAGATTTAATAGGAAGACCCAAGGGTATGCCAGCAGAACCCACCTGTATTCCATCAGCAGCTCATCTCTGTTGCTCATGAAGAGTAGAAATTTTACATGCACGTCTGAAATGCATCTACAGAAGAACTTCGAAGGCCATTACTGAACTGACTGATATCAGTGCTATGGCATAGCCACTGCTTTTGGAAGCTTTCTTTTTCTTGTTTTAAGTTGATTCGCTTCAAATTACTGGAAAAGTAATCAACTGAGCAGGCAGGAGGACACAACACGGAGCACTCTGTACCCCTGTCCTTAACATAAACACAGAATTATATCTTTCTGATTGTACAGGGAATTTGAGGGAGAGCCAGGTCTCTTCATGTCTGATGAATTAAACTTTTCTTAAGGCTGATAAAAATGTTGAACCCACATGAAAGAAGATAAAGCCCTTAACCTAAAAAACCACTTCTGTCTTTCACCATTAGCAGACCTATGAGAATACTGGCCTATGAGCTCATGAAAGAAGAACGCTGGAAACAAGAGGTCAACTCAGTCTTTGTTGTTTCCTGCCTCTGAGCTCTTCTGTTGTAGCTAACTGTTGGCCCTTGATGATTTCCTGACCTGCCCTAACCTAACTCCCCTGCTCACTGTCCCTGTCATTAGAAGCTGATAGAGAAGGTCTCCTACTGGAGAGAGGAGACCTCCTCCTCACTTCTTTGCCCAACTGAACTTTCTTACAAGCTTCCTCGATTTCTCCTACTACTCCCAGTGAAGCCATGAATCCTTGGCTGAGCAACCACTAACTCAACCCAAATCAGTTAATATGTTGACTTGGCAAATTAATGATAAGTGTAATATTCACGATCTCTTTACCTGTTTTTTTTCTTCAAAGGTCTGCCAAGTGGCTGTGATTGGGTAATGGCAGAGATGTTAACTTCTTTATCAACTATAGAAGTGTCATAACCTTTATTTTAGTTAAGTAAAACTGTAGGATTATTACATTTTTATGAGTTGTCTTCAAAATGCTCTCAGTCAATAGTAGATAATTTCAGCCATGCAATGGCAATTTGTTGTCTATTGTAAAAACATCATGTCACAAAGTCTCATTTCTAGTTAAAAAATATTTCACACAACTCACCACAGGGTTGCTATAGAGATAGTGTATATTGTGTGTTCTCTAGGTGGGTTTAGTTTATCGAGGAAGTATATGAGCATTATGATTAAGTCTCAGTTTGATATCGTCTGTATTTTGAAACAGAACTTTTGATTTCTGGCTACTGCTGCAATGTCTTTGGCTTGCTCTAAGTTCATTGTCTTTATAGATCATTATATAGCTTTCTCCTCAACATCCCTTGACTTAGGTCCTTCATATGAAACAGTCATTAACTTTGTCAATTTTCCTTTTTCTAGAACCTCATCCTAGAGAACAAGGTCATGGTTACATGGACAGGAGGAGAAACAGAAGTAGGGAGTTTCTGTCTGCAAGATAAAAGATACCGGTCTCTCATTTTCCAAAATTGTCTCATTAATAAAAATTTAGTTAAACTAAGTTTGTACTAAGGAGACAATTATACTTTATTGTATTTAGCTTTGACATCTGCTACTTCTGTGTAGATCCAATGTGTGGTTTGTGTGTCTAATATTTCTGTGTGTTTCAGTTTCTCTAATAAGAGGTATTATCACTAACTACAAATCTGATCTTGCTTAAGGCCTTGGACTATAACAGCTACACCAATAGTGCCTTTAAATACAATAACCTGTCAGAAATTTGTTGCATCTTCTACATATATCAAACCAAAAATTTCAAAAATATGTTATGATGAAAAAATTGCTCATGAATTCACACAATCATATGTTGCATCTCCAGTTAAAATGAAAAGTGCAAAGTGATCTACCAGCTTCATTCCAGAAAGAGAATTGCATGAGTGAGTCATGCCCAACAATGCAACACCACAACACTGACAAAAATAGGTGCATAACAATCCCATCACCGCACTGAGACATACATAATTTTCTTGTAATTCACTGCCAGCCATTAGTACAAAGCTACTGCTTTAAGTGAACCTTGTCTATGAGACATAAATGTACTTAAAAAGCAGCTTCTCAGCCTAACTATCAGAGTAGTTCTCTGTCTGCATTCAGCATCTGAGCTGCTTCATTCCCAGACGAAAACAGCGTCTGACTACACTTAGTTTCAATTAGCACTGCAGTGTTAATACAGAGATGAGGGTTCCTTTCTTGTTGCATTGTTTTTGGTATATGTAAAGCGGTGATTTAGCAGCTTTATAGACAATCTCCCATAGCTCCCTTTTAGAGACATAGATTGGATGAGTAAACTACCATCAAATATCATGGATGGCAATCTGAACAGGAGCCAGCAGCAGATCAACACCATCCTGGACTCATTAGCAAGAATGTGCAACATTCAGGAAAAGTGATTATTCCCCTCTATTTGATATGTGTGAAATTGTGTTTGGAGCACTATGTCCAGTTGTGATCTTCCTTGTACATGTTAGACTAAGTCCAGTGGAAGACCACCAAGATTATCAGGAGATCTGGGAAATATGGAAAGAATCAGAGACAACTTTTACTCAGCCTGGAGATCATAGGGGAAATCCAATTGTATTCCAATTGCAGGGGAATGGAATGATTATAGAGAAGATGGAGCCACATTTTTCTCAGAGGTGTATACAGTGGAAAAATGGGATGCAATGAACACAAATTGCAGCACAGGAATTTCTCTATGCAATCAAGGAAAAAAAAGTCTTCTCAGTGAAGGTGATAAACAACTGTAGCAGGTTGCTCAGATAGGTTGTGGGATGTCCCCCCTTGGAAGCTTTCAAAATTCAACAGCCTATGACACTGGACAATCTGCCCTAACAAGTTTTGAGTTGCTTTGAGAAGCAATCTCAGAGAGAAATTCCAATGTAAATTACTAAATGATTCAACAAGTTAAGATATATTCTTCTCTTCAGCACCTCCTATTGACTATTATAAACTACTTCTACTTAAGCTGCTGACTCCTGTGGCTTCCATTTGGAGGAAGTGATACAGATCTTACAGACCAATGCAGACATCTATGTTTTATAATAGTGGGCCTCTTGAAAAATAGACTTCTAAATTTCATAATATTCAAGGTTTCTGAGAAACTATATAAAATGTAAAATAACCCCTGGTATCCTAAACCAAAGTAATTAAAACAATTCTACTGTATTGTAGCCTAAGTACATGGATTCACAACACAAGGGTTGTAGAATCACAACCTGTACTATGATTTAATTATCAGCACCAATGCTGAGACTAATTTGTATGTTTCTGCCCATATATCCAATGGTAACCAGAGCACGGAGATTTAAAGCAGCCACAGTGGTGGAAATGGGAAGAAAGAGAACACCTTTTAGTTTAAAAACACAACTTGAGGGTGTTTTCTGTTAATTAAGAAATTGTTGTGGTTTTATCTGTGGTTTATCTTCTATTTTCTTGGTTATAAAATTTACTTGCTACAAAGTCTTGGCAACTAAAATCAAGCCTGCAGTTATCTTTAAAATGTTAAATATAACACGTGAGGCCAGATTCTGGAAGTTTTAGTTATGCTGAATAGAGTCTAGATAGAGCAATTAGAATCGAAGGCATGCCTTGACAAGGAAGGTACAGCTCAGTTTGAGCCAGAGGGGCAAAATGAGGCTCAAAAAGACCTACAAAGTGAAAGAAGTAAAATCTAGGCTAATCACCTTTACACTACATAGCAGCTCATATTTTGGGGAACATAAGCAGTTTGTTTGTGTTTTGATTCAAGACTGCTACCTTTCACCAAAATAGCAATGTTTTAAAAGTCAGTTTCCCTTCCCACCCTTTTCTACCTCTTTCGATTACAGGGAGCACCTAAAGAAAAACATTACCTATCAAGATGTTACAAAATCAAAAAGAAAAGAGTCTTGGATTTTTTTATTATTATTTTGTGCTTTTTTTCTCACTAAATTGACAAAATGTATGTATTTATATTTAACAAACAAACCAGAACACTCTAGCAAGCTAGTTTTAAAAATGGGGGGGTTTTTTTGCCAGCACATATTAAACACTAAACTGAGTAGACTTCTGGCTGAGTGCCATTCAGACATGTAAAGGCAATGAGACTGAAATAAATAACTTTAATAATTTTATCAGGCATTTTATGTTGCAGCATGTTTGAAAATACTGAAGGAAAGTAGATTAATGGTTCTTTTTATCTAGCTGCTTTTAAAATAATTGCCACGTCAACAAAGTTAAATGAAGGTTCCGTCTTAGAAATCTGTGTTAACCCAACCAGTTATCCATTGCTATTCTTAACAAGATCAACAGTGAGTCACAGCTATTTTTCCTCCTCAGAATTAGAATCCTTGTACAGCACTTGTACAGAACTGGAGATCTCAGGGTCAGTTTTTAAATCTTGGTTAGAATTCTCTGTGGTGACCAGACCAATAAGGATGCATCATTTAAATCCATACTAAGCAAACTTTAAAAGAATATTGGACTGGTTCTGGCAATCAAATGTGAAGGTGACTATGAATCAAATGCGCATCTACTCATACAACTGGTGCACCACATACTAATACCGCAAGACCAGAGATTTTGTCACAAGAATATTGAACATCAACTGATGTTTAAACTGCTGCATCTGCATTGCTTTGTGAACTGTGCCAAGGGGTGGACCAAAGACTGCAATAAATGTCTGTGTATGATGCTTACCTTACTCAAGGTAGAGCAGGCTTATATTTCAGAGAGAATGTAGGAAAGCCACAAACTAAATTACAGCCTGCCAAAACAGGGCTGTAAGAGCTACCCTATCAGCTTTTGCAATGATAAGCTCAAGCAGAAGTGCTAAGGATGATTATGCCCCACAGAATACTTGAAGTCCATTCTAAACTCGGGCATTACCTAAACTTTAGACAGTCTGAGCTGAAGCTAAATGCAGACTGTTGTCCCAGACACCAGGCTATAGGAATATCAAGCATCCTGAAATTCATACTGCAGCTATGGTGTGGACACAACTTCTGAAGCTTGAATATGGGCCAAAAAAGAGAGGAGAAAACCATTTATTTGCCCAAAATGTATTGAAACATCACAGAAAAAATAAAGACAACTTGGCCCTTCATTTTTCACGCTTTTTGCTCTCTTCATTCTTGGGCACATGGGTTTTTTTAATGCTTTCCCTTCAGTTGACAATATAATTTTGTTTAAGGTCATACATCTATTTATTCTGCATAGTAAATCAGAAGTAACTTCATAGACTCATCCCACTCTGTAGTAATATGTATTTAAACCCTGATGGTGTGCACCAGCCAAGCTCTCACTCAGGACTGGACTCAACACCTGAACTCAATTGTTATTCAAATAGAGTTCAGGCCACCTCAACCTAAAGTGCTCGTTAACCTCCTACAAACAGCTGTAGCTGCAGGGTGGGCACAAGCCCTATAGATCTAGCCCTGGGAGGAGCCAAGGTTGGGCTGGTTGTTCCGTGTCGCTGGAGCTCTGCTCTGAGAAATCATAATCCAAGACTCAGAAGACTGTGAGCTCCAGCACAACTGGTGACCCTGATGTGATACCACNAAGAAATGGAGTCAGAAAAAAAAGGAATAATATAATTGTTATTTATTAAAATGTAGTTAAAAGGAGATTAAAAAATATATTAAATATAGTTTGGCTAGTGCAAAAAGAAAAAGGTGGAATTGTAGTAATATGTATTTAAACCCTGATGGTGTGCACTAGCCAAACTCTCACTCAGGACTGGACTCAACACCTGAACTCAATTGTTATTCAAATAGAGTTCAGGCCACCTCAACCTAAAGTGCTCGTTAACCTCCTACAAACAGCTGTAGCTGCAGGGTGGGCACAAGCCCTATAAATCTAGCCCTGGGAGGAGCCAAGGTTGGGCTGGTTGTTCCGTGTCGCTGGAGCTCTGCTCTGAGAAATCATAATTCAAGACTCAGAAGACTGCAAGCTCTGGCACACCACTCTCATTCAGTTTGGCTTGACATTAATGACTCAGTAAGTACAGAGCAGTGACAGCTAAGTAGAGATGATGCCTGGACATTTGCTATTGCTTTAAATTGCACGATGGATTTGCACCCAAACAAAATAAACTTCCATTTTCTTTTGGTAGCTTGTTACATCCACTTTCACTGATGCAAATGACTATTAGATGACAACATCATGGACTCACTTGGGCTGGGAACGACGAGAGAGTTCTCTTGGGCAGTCTCCTACTCAAAGCAGGTCAACATTGGATTCAAATCAGTTTGTTCAGTTCCTCAATCTCTCTAGTTTACCATTTCAAATAAAAGTTATCGCAATTGAGACAATATTTCCTTGTATCTAATTGGAATTTCCCTATTTCAATTTGTCAGCATTGTTTCTTGTGCTCCCCCTGTGCAGCTTGGCCTTGCTCTGTCTTCGCAGTAACTTCCTCGTAGGTTAGAAGGCAGCTGTGCAGGCTGAACCAGCCCAGATCCCTCAGCCTTGGTGGCTCTCTGCTGAACTTGCTGCCATTTATCAATGTCTTTCTTGCGTTGGAGGCCTGTAATGGGATGCACTGTTCCAGATGTGAGCTAATGAGTGTTGACTAAAGGAGTATCATCCATTCCTGTGGCTTGCTCCTATTTGTAAAGGCCAGTACATGGTTAGTTTTTGGCTGACAAACAGCACAAGCCTCTAACTCACAAAGGCTAAATTTACATAAGATGTTTGTGCGCACAGCTCCATCACGTGAAATCTTTCTTGTGCATATACCTGTTCTCTGATTAACCAGAAGGAATTGAAACTTTCAACATGGTATTACACTAAATTTTTTCCATTGACAAGAATAAATGAAAACTTTTCCAAACTTGTAATTGTAAGAAGCAGCACAAATGTACTGCAACTGTCTATGTTTTAAAGTGTTTTCTAATTTTTTCCTAATTAAAGTCATAGGTTTCCAGACATGTTACAATATAAGTCATTAATACAGAGGAGACATGGACTTTGTTTGGCAAATCTCAGAGTGTAAAACTCCTTAACTATATTTTACACCTACAGTCTTCAAGCTTTGGCAAACAGTTTAAAATGGAGAGATCTGAAAGCAGGTAAAATTTCTGGCATTAGACTAGAGTGTAGTGTTTAAAGTTCAGATCCACCAGCAAGCTGAAACATGGTTTAAGAAGGATAACTTTGTTGTTTTTTCTTACAATGTCCTATAGAGCACATGCCAACACATATAGAGTCTGATTCTGCTGTCAGCTATACTAATGTAAATCCAGGAGTACTTCAATGAAGTTCACTGAATTGCACTATATTCTTATTTATGTTCAGAAGAAAAAAGCTCCTTAATTTCTAAGACAAGCTAGTCACAAGGTGTTATGAGCACACAGCCTTTCAAAGCCTAGAGATTTATCAAAAAGGTAGGTCCTGCAGGGTGCTATGAGAGTGCCTTGGTCAGGGTCTAGACTGTAGATAATCCAGTTGCCATCTGTAAGTTAAGGGAAAACAATTACCCGTGTTCAGAAACTCAGACAGCTTTGGCTGTAGCAGGATGTACCATAGTTTGAGCCTTTCTCATGTAGGGTCTGACATGTGAGGGGTTGGCTGGGAGCATTCACAGAGACAGACACAAGCAGCTGCAGGTACTAACTTACGTCACGGTGACTTTATCGTGCCTCTGATTCCTGAATTTTCTCTTCAAGAGATAAATTGTCCCGATTGTGCTGTATTTCTGCCCCTGTGTCTCCCACAAGAAGGTTTGTAACCACAGTGCTCACTAGGTTGTGGGTATATCGGTGTGTAACTATTCTAACTGTAAAAAGGTGAGAAGTGATGCTGTTAAATTGAACACCCAGAGACAAAAATATCCCCAAGTTTCAGAAAGAATGAAGGGCCTTTGACTCAGCTCACTGTAGCTGCTTTCCCTTCATGGATTTGTTCTTTTGCCTGCTCAGATCTGATCCATCATCACTCAGTGAAGTTTTGTGCTGTCTCACACTCCTTGCTCATGAGCCCCTGTGTGATTTATTGGCACTCCTAGACAAGCTGGGGCTCCTTGCTCTCTTCACCTATCACTTTCTGTTTCTTCCTATCCACGAGGAGGTTGTGCCACACTAATCCACCTCACCCTGAGAAGTCCCACTATCCTTATCCCACTACTGAGCATCATATACACAGCATATAGAGAGATGAGGCCAATCATAGATGGGTGTCTCTTTTGAACCTGTTTTAGGCAATGCGCTTTCATGTTTATTGTTACAAAAGTTTCAGACCAGGAAAATAGGACAGCTAGGGTATCACAAAAAGATGGTAAGAGAGAAGACAGGGATGCCAGGATGAAGCATGTTGGTGCAGTCTTTGTCAGAGACACTGTGCACTGAATCCACTTTTTCCCAAATACTGCCTTGCAACAACCCAGGTGGCAAACACTGGAATCTTTTGCCCAAGGGCACCCAAGCCTACGCTGCTGGGATTGTGCACTCATCCTCAGACAGTGGGCTGAGCTGGGCTGGGCCAGGGAAAGTGAGGACTCTCCAAGTTTACTAATGAACTTGGACTTGTAGGCAGCCAAGAATGAAGAATTTGCAATTCAGCCCAGCCACTGATAAGGCTGGGGAATTTGGTGTCCAAGCCTCTGTGCCTGAGACTTCTATCTGCAGCTGATTCTCAGTATCCATCTGCATCAGCAGACCAGCAAGAAGCACCAGAGCCCAGGGCACTCTCTTAGATGAGTAGCCAAACCACTAGCCTACAGAGATTTTAGTGCTTTCTTTCTCTCTGTTTACACTGTTCTTCACACAATAGAAATGGGGCAACAACTGGGGCAGAGTTCACTATTGGAGTGATTCACTACCTTGTCCAGGCAACATTCTCATGGATCTTTCCATTTAGATGGAGTCCCAAAACTGCAACCAATATGCTACACTACTCACACCTATATCACATTGAGCTGCTTTCTTAGTACATCTCATTGATAGATTTGTCAATAACAGCAAAAAATGTGGGTTTTTTATTTACACTGATGCAGGAGGGGCTGTTTTTGATAACTTCTCATTTAAGCCAAGGTGTTAAATTGGCCTGAAGGCTTTAACAAGAAGCAGCATTAGTGAACCTCCTTACTTTTAAGAACAGGCAGAAGCGGCACACCTGGCTGCTTGCATTAAAGGGCATATGTCTCTGAACTCTGGTCCAAGACAAGTCCAGCTCAGAGAATTGCCATTAATTAACCTCTGTCTGCTGTTAGACAGCTGAGCTCATGTAAAATACTCATGCAATCAAAACACCTCCAGAGGGGTGGTTCAGCTTCTTCATCTCCCTTCATCAGGTTAGGACCTGTTTGTAGGTGCAGTGTCCTGTCCTATTCTTTTTGCCAGCTCTGACTTATTGTTGAGTCAGTTCAGCTTATAAAACCAGATGAAAAAAATTTCGTTCTTTTGGTGGATGAGTTTTATGTCCCTTCAGAAGCTGAATTAACTTTTCACTGGGCAGAGCTGACAGAAGTGAGAAAATGTCCATGTGGCTGGGCACAGAGGAAGAAGCAGTGGAGCAAAGGGAATACGTAATTCCGTGCTTTGAAATACCCTCAGCATTCAGTAAAAGGCTGCATTCAATGGGGTGCTTAAACTGAGAACTTTTACATAAATAAAATCGTTCATTGCATTCTTTCTGAATGAAAGGTGTATAATCAATCATCAACAAAAACATTAGGCCAGAATAAGCAACAAAGATGTTATGAGAAGATCTAATGTAACAACTTCAGTGATGTAGGGATTCACATAAAAGAGACCTAAGTGAGTTTGTACACACCCCATGCTTCCAGGCTTCTTTCATCTTATCCTGGTGGGACATAAAAATAATAGAGAGAAAACCCCAACCTGTTCAAGATGAAATAAAATAACAGCTTAACAACTACACAGTTAACTGCAGTTTTGTTGGCTGGCTGGAAGTAACCCTATGAATTAGATAAAGGCACATTTACACTGTAAAAGCCTCTATTCAGTGCAAAAGAATGCAGTAGTGAGCTCCTGTCTGAAGCCAAAAAGCTAATGTGTATAGCTTTTTGAGTCCGGAGAGCCCTCTGTTACAAATAGGATCTGCAAAATGCATGAGACAAGTGTCTTAAATTCTTGAGGTATCCAAAAGATCACTCTACACAGCAGCGGTGTTACAGCTGTTACAATAAGAGCCTGTGCTGAACTGGAAAACCATCAGGTTGACTCAGCACCCATGTCATTCTATCTTAGATGTGCTATCTTCTGGAAAAGAGAAAACCTTTTAAGGTAAATCAACTGGGGTTTGTCTCAAATAACCTTTTTTTTTCTTTTAACCTCCTTGTTATGTCTGGGAGAAACCTGAGCTCAATGTGCAACTGAAGCTACAAAAGGTGTTGCAGAATTGCATAGAGATGAAGGATTGCACTTTAGACATGGCTGCCACGTAAAACCATGCTGAAGGTACCCACAAAACTATAACAGACCAATAAAATTGTTGCAAAAGGAAAGGGCTGCAAATAGCTAGCAGTATCAATGCGTTTCATCTTTAGGAATTTGTCACTGAGTGCACTGTTCAGGGATTTGCTAAGCAGCATTTGGCATACTTCCCCATCCTCTCATTTCCTGAGAGGAATGCTGCCAGTCTGCCTGCATCTGCCAGAGCTGTAGGCAGCATCTTTGATTCAGGTCTCAGTTAGGACCCTAAGCCCAGTCAGTGTCTTAAAAATCCTCAAAAATACCTTAAAAAAAAAAAAAAAATTGTACAACATCCCCATTTTATGTATACCACACCATTTTATGTGGGGTTGGGTTGGAAGGGACCTCAAAGATCATCCAGTTTCAACCCTCCTACCAGGGGCTGGGACACCTTTCACTGAACCAGGTTGTTCAGAGTCCCATCCAACCCGGCCTTGAAAACTTACAGGGATGGGACATCCACAGCTTCTCTGGGCAACCTGGTCCAGTGCCTCACCACCCTCACAGTAAAGAATTTTTTCCTAAAATCAAATCTAAATATACTCTTTTTTTTGTAACCATTCCCCCTTGACCCAGCAGTACATGCCCTTGTAAATAGTCTCTCTCCATCTCTTTTGTAGGCTCCCTTCAGGTACTCAAAGACCACAATTAGGTCTCCCTGGAGCCCTCTCTTCTCCAGGATGGACAATCCCAATTCTCTGAGCTTTTCCTTACAGGAGATGTGCTCCATTCTTTAATTACCTTGGTGGCCCTTTTCTGGCCATTCCAATAGGTCCGTGTCCTTCCTGTGCTGGGACCCCAGAGCTGGATGCAGCCCTGCAGGTGGGGTCTCAGCAGAGCAGAGCAGAGGGGCAGAATCCCCTCCCTCTCCCTGCTGCCCACACTGCTTTGGATGCAGCCCAGGATACAACTGGCTCTCTGGGCTGAGAGTGCCCATGGCTGGGTCATGTCCAGCCCCTCACCCACCAGCACCCCCAAGTCCTTCTGGGCAGGGCTGCTCTGATCTGTTCATCCCCAGCTTGTCTTGATAGTGGGGGTCGCCCTGAATCAGTCAAAGGACCTTGCACTTGATTGTGTTAAAACCTCACAAGGTTCCTGTGATACCATTTCTCTATCTTGTCCATGTCCCTCTGAATGGTCACCCATCCTTCAGATGTGGCAACTACACCCTCATCTTGGAGTTGTCTACAAACCTGCTGAGGGTGCACTCAATCCCACTATGTCATTAATGAAGAGATTAAATAGCACTGGTCCAAGTATGGACCCCAAGGGACACCACTTGTCACTGATGTCCACTGGAATTCTGAGCTGTTGACCACCGCCCTCTGGAGGTGACCATCCAACCAATTCCTTATCCACCCATCAAGTCCATGTCTCTGCAGTTCAGAGAGAAGGATGCTGGGGAGGACCAAGTCAAACACTTTACGGAAGTCCAGATAAAGGACATTTGCACCCTTTTCTTGACCCCTGGAGTCACTCCATCATAGAAGGCCACTGGGTTGGTCAGGTAGGACTTGTCCTTGAAGCCATGCTGGCTTTCCTGAATCACCTCCTTGTCCTCCACGTGCCTTAGCACAGCTTCGAGAAGGATCTGTTCCATGACTTCCCAGGCACAGAACTGAAGCTGACAGGTCAATAGTTCCCAAGTAGTTCCCTCCTTTCCACCTTTTTTAAAGATGAGTGCAATGTTTCCCCTTTTCCAGTCACCTGGGATTTTACCTGATTGCCATCGCTTTTCAAATACCATGGAGAGTGGCTTGGCAACTACAGCAGCCAATTCCCTCAGGATTCTGGGATGTATCTCATCAGGCCCCCTATACTTATGTATATTCAGGTTCCTTGGGTAGTCATGAACCTGATCTATACTTGCAGAGGCAAACACTTTGTTGCCCTAATCCCCATCCTGCTGTCCATTCACTCAAAAGGTTTGGGAAAAGATGTCATTGAAGAGCGAGGCAAAAAATTTGAGTACCTCAGCCTTCTCCTCATCTTTGTTACCAGCTTGCCAGCATTGTTTATGAGGTGGGTAAATCTTCTTTGACCTTCCTTTTCTGGTTAACATACCTGTAGAAGCCCTTCCTTTTATTTGTTGCGTCCCTTGCCAGGTTCTGTTCAAGCTTCACCTTGGCCTTTCTCATCCCATCCCTTCACAACCAAACTTCATCTTTATCCTCTTCCAAGGTTACCTGTCCTAGTTTCCATTGCCTATGCACACACTTCTTGAACTTTTTTTGACCACCTGTTCCCTACTTGGCTATGCTAGTTTGTTGTCTCCCTTGCCCAATCCCTTGCTCCTGGCAATTGCTAGCTCTTGCACTCTATGGAAGACTTCCTTAGAAATCTGCCAGGTCTGTTACACCCCCTTGTCACTGAGGGCAGTCTGCCAAGGGATCCTATAGACTATCTCCTAGAAGAGCTGGAAGTCTGTTTTACTAAAGTTCAGGGGCCTAATCTCACTGCTTACCTGACCCATGTTCCTCAGGACTGTGAATTCCACTGGCATGTGATCATTGCAGCCCTAGCTGCCTCCAATCTTGACATCCCCAATCAGCTCGCTCATGTTTGTGACCAACAGATCCAGTATTGCACGCCCTCTGGTAGGGCTGTCTATTAGCTGGCTCAAAAACTTCTGCATTCCAGGAGCCTCCTGGATAGCCTAAAGCTCACCATGCTTCTTTCCCCGTATATGTCAAGGCAGTTGAAGTCCCTCAGCAGGATGAGAGCCTGAGAGCACAATGCCTCCTGTAGCTGGAGCAAGAAGGCTTGGTCAGTAGGCTCCCCTTGATCAGGCATGACCATTTTTGCACAAAATTACAGCTAAGTGTTTTATTGACAAGGAAAACAAGCAGCATCAGAGTATTTGAACAATTGTTTAAAGAAAATAACCTCTAAATGTAAACATGTGGATTTGGAATTAAAACCTGATTTTAGGAGTTAAAATAATTTAGCCATAATTCAATCAGAAGCTATACAAGCTTCACTTTTCCAAGTAAAGAAATTGAAAATGCAAACTAATAGCAGTGCACTGAAATTTACAGGTTTTTCACCTACTTTGTAATCAAACACTCTTTGAAGCCTAATTGTAGCATGTTTGATGTAGGCATTGGTTTTGTTGAAACTGTATGTACAGCCAGTGCAAACAGTCCAATAATCCTGAGCCTTTATTTGACTCCGTAACCATTTTAATGGCTTTTTCCACATTTATTGCTGGCAACAGCGTACCTTCACAGAAGCTGAGTTGTGCTTTTTGTGTTGGTTTTGTTCTTGATTTACAGGCAAGCTCTTTAATTGAACTCTTAAGAACACACTCTGCATTCAGAACCTTTGCAAATAGAAGATGCATTTAAGAAGTTGTTAATATAGTCTGCATGGTGGAACAGCGGTGATCATTCTCTGGTACATAGAGCACGAAATTAAAATAATGAAAATAATCAGGATATTTGCAACTCTCTGTGATATGTTCAGATAATTCAAGGACCAAGACTATTAAAGAATGTCTTACAGTCTCAAAATGAGTCCCTCTGATTTCCTTTCTTTTTAAGTATTCAGAGGCACTACTGCTTCATTCATCTCACAGATATATTTCATCTTTCCATACCAGAACATATTAATGGACTTTTCCTGAAGGTGAGCCAAAGACACAGACTCTGACACAGATTTCCAGTATACTGCAGGAAAACGAGAAGGAGACACATGTGAAAACAGTAAAATATCCTTCTTGTATTTTCCAAGTTGCACTACAAACTGGATGGTAAGCTGAATGCCTGTTTTAATGGGTTTTTAATTGAAAAGATAGCACATTATAAAGGAAAAATAATCTGAGTAATAAAAATATTTTAAAGGAATATAAATATTACCAAAGGGATGTCATAAAAAACCCCACAGAATTAAAACTACAGAGTTCACAACAAACATTTTTTGTAAATAGATACCTTTTTACATATAGATCTAAACAGCACATTGGTAGATGCAATTGTATGTTTTCACATTTGGCATTTTGCCATTTTTCACTATCAACACCAGACAAGTCTCACCAGGGAAGGAGTGGTTTGTAGAATTAAGGATGTAGTCCTCTGTAGTAAAATGCTGAAGGAAGTCTTGTGTCACTGATATTTTTATATAATTAAGGTAGTTGTTTGGTTGTGATGTTCTGTTGCTCATTGTTACAGCACAGGTGCAATTCTACACATAAATGGACACAAGCATTTAGATTCAATATGAAGTATGTAGTAAGGTTTGTTATCAGCATTTTGAAGCTCCTCACCAAATCCCAGCCTTTTTGCACACATAACATAGGTCAAGATCACTTAATTCAAGTTGTAAACTTGTATTTTAAAAAATAAAAATTAAAATTTAAAATCTGACTGTACAATTTTAATTTTATCCCATTTATTAGGATTCAGACTTTGCTTACAAGATCACACAATTTCCCCCCCCCACTCCCCCCTATGTTTTACCTGTAGAAGAATTCTGCTTTCTTTTTGCAGGGGATGGAGGAAGGAAGTGAATTAAGGTGTCACAAGTGAAGCACCTCGTATCCAGAGCCCTCAGCATAATTTGTCATCAAGAAGAAGAAACACTGGGAAAGGAGCCAGAAGTGTTGACATTTAAAAAATAAGGTCCTTTGAATAAGGGAGTTACACATACCCCAGGAGAATGGGTTTCTATCCCTGCCGCTGCCAAAAGGTTGCTGAGTAACGTTTATATGCAAGCACTAAGGCTGAGATGAAATTTAGATATTCCTGCTGTCACTAAAAAGGCTGTAAGAAAGGCATGTGGCTTAGGAAAGAAAATCTAAGTTAGATCCCCATTTTACTCCAACATCTGTAAAATGGGGAGCCTGAGGCACCTGGTAGCAGGTGTCACACCACCAGGCACGCAGAATTACATTTCTTCCCCTGCAACTCAAATCTGGCTTTCATTTGTTTTGTCCCCTTTATCTCCCACTTCTTCCCATTGGAATTGCAAGACTCCAGTGAGGATCAATTGGGCAAGCTTTGGTTCATTTCCCTGCACTTCATGTCATCCCATTTGCTTTTATTGTTTTCACTTTGGTTCAGAATTTTCTTTTTTTTTTTTAGCATTTCATTTCTTTAATTTCTTCTCCTGTCTGTTTGTTTACCTTTCTTCCCTGATTTCAGGATTTCAATGTGAATAATTTTGGTAACTTTCAGTCCTCTTCACTGCACCTCATTTCATCTCAGTACATTTCGTTGTAGTGTCTCCATTGCCAAATTCTCTTTCTTTTTTTTCAATTGCATTTTATTTGATCATATCTCCTTTCCAGAGATATTGTTCTCTAATGTTCTCTGATTTCAAGATTTCATTTCCTTGGAAAGGAAAAGAAATCTTGTGATTTCAATGAGGATCAATTGGGCAAGCTTCAGTCCATTCCCCTGCACTTCATGTCATCCCATTCTCTATTGTTTTCACTTCAGTTTAGAATTTTCTCGTTTTTTTCTTTTTATCATTTCATTGCTTCAAATTCTTCTCCTGTGTCTTTGTTTACCTTTCTTCCCTGATTGACTTTACCCTCATCCCAGATGTGTTTGCCCCGTCAATTCTAGGTTCCAGGACCAATATCATTCCATTCTTACATTTCATCCATTAATTCATAGGTCCAGACTTCTTGGCCAGCTACTACCCAGGCATCGATTTGCTGCTAAATCTTTACCAGTCTCTGCTTGCTTCAGCTTCTGCAACATACATTTCCTTCTCCATGTTGTCTGTGCCTAACCTAGAGGGGACATGAGATGGAAAAAAGAGACATCCTCTGAGTTCTTGTGGACAAATATTTCCTTATAAGTATTTGGAAATACTGTGGACATTTTTTGGTAATATTTTAGACTGTTTAATTTTCAGCAGCCTGAAATTCCTATCTCTGTGGCTTTAAATAATTTTTTTTCAATTTCTTCAAGAATATGTTGGATTTGGGGGATTTGGGAGGAGAAAGATGTGTTAGTGTCTTCCCAGAACAAGGAATTTATTCATTGTAAGCATACAACTGAATGGGAGCCAGAAACAAATAGAAAATAAACACTACAACTCATGCTGCTGTTTTTTTAAAATAACCGTGTCATGGTGAAAAAACTCCCTGTATTCTCACCCATTAAAAGTATGTTGCTTTGCCTACGATTTTCAATCATGGTTATTGTCAAGCAACCATAGAGTCAAAATCTACATGAGGCACATAGTGACAGAGTTCAGGGAAATGCATACCTGAGAAAATTTATGTAGTTAGGCATCAGTAATCCCAAAGCGTCACTGCAACTACAGTGACTGACATTGGTGACTTCACTAACATGAACACAGAACAAGATAATGCACATAGAACAAGAAATTGTATGTGATTGTCATAGACAGTCATTTCCCAAATCAATGTGTCATATGTTGTGTTGTCATGTTTGTACAACTCAGTGCTCATGGCAAAGAACCCATCCTTCCTCCTGTCTGAGCTCAAGAGAAAGTCAGAAAGGACAGTATATTCCTGTCACAGAGTAGGAAACCACACTGCAGTAATTATAAGGAACAGAATAGGCAATTCTCTGCTGTCTTGCTTGCCTCAACTGCTTCTAAGTTAGGTTAAGGGAAGAAAGCTACAAGATGGGACCTGCCCAGTATTGAACATTATTTCTAGGAGCATGCTTTCTTTATTCTTTCATCCTTGGTTGACCTGAAAACATACTGCAATAAAGTTTTGCTTCTGGGTGTTCAGCTCAAAGTGAGCTTCTAGCATTACTTTATACATTGTAAATTATATTACAGGAAACGTAAATTGTTTCTGCAGCCTGATCTTTTAAGTGTTCTCCAAAAGGAAATAGTTCAATGGATATTAGTTTAACATCTGGCATGTGTGATCTTTCTGAGAAATCATCGTGTAAAGCAATATGCTATAGAACCTTGCTATTTTTTATCTTTCACTGACTACCTGCTACTGGGAACTATTGGAAGGACCATTGCAACAAGGGATCAAACGATATTTCATACGTATAGAATTGGATTATTAAATTAATGTAATTCTGCTCTTCATGTGTGAAAACTGGGTTGCTCTGCAATTCATAGACTGAAACAGCATGGGGAAGAAATCTCAGTTAACCGAGATGTAATAAATTTACAGTACAAAGCTGGCATGAAAACCATTTTGTCTTACTTCAATGGCAGCATATGATGCCTTTCTAAAGATGGACTGCAGTTTCCATTTTAGGATTCATTTACAGAGTATCGTCATTACATAAACCACACGTTTCTTACTGTACTATGAAGTAATTAGTTGTGGAAAAACTCAGTTGTGCCAGCCCTGCATTACATTTATAAACACTTAAAATGCAGGTACCCATTTAAACAATAGAAAAATAACTCTTCAGCTGTGTAAATAATTCGGGAAAGAGATTTCTAATCTATGTCCAGATTGATGGTCTTTTTAAGGGAGACATTAAGCACTGGCACTGTGCCAAAGAAATGTTAGATGTATAATATGAAAATTGTTATTTTTATACAATACATTTCAAAGAAAAAACTTTAACCTGGTTCCTTGAAAAATGATGCTTTTTCTTTTATAGCTCTTTACCTGCTCTAGAAAAGCAGACAGATTTCAAGCTGTACACAAGAACACAAATGATTAACTTTATGCTTATGATTATTCTAAGTTCTGATATTTTTACTACAAGGCTTACAAAGCACAGTCATATATCTCTTGTATTCTATGGCTGGTTATAGATGAGAACAGTGCAAAATCCATTAAATTTTAAGATCATCTTAGGCCTTCAGTAGTAAGAGTGTCATCAATTAACATTCCTGAGAGATTATCATTTTGGAAATCAAAACAGTAACAATTGGTATGTAAACACACATATCTATACACATAAAATCTTGAGGTACAGCTTGATCTTAAGGTGTGAAATCAGATTTGCACACAGACATGAAAACTCCATAGGGTTGTCTGTTCTCTGCTTAAGCAGTGCAAAGTCTTACACAAAATTTGTCTCCTAATCACTGTTTATCTGCCTTATGTTGCACTCTATCTCTGAAAAGGAAAAGAGAAATAAATTAATAATTTTTAAAAAGCATGCACATCTGCTCAAGGAACAGGCACTCTATGTGTTCCCTAGTTATACTCGTAATTTCAATAAACTGCGTTTGGAAAAAGACAGCAATTAGTCTTTAAGGTTCATCTCTGTAGTCATATGGTTTTAGCATAATTTTAGAGGAATTTTAAAAAAAGATAAAAATAACAACTCAGCTATTTCTGGTAATATTATTAGAAAAAAATACTTTCGTGTTGTCGTCCTAGTAAGGAATCTCTGTTATAGTTCTTGAAATTTATTTTACCAATGCCTGTGGAATGATGGCCACAGAGTCCAGCAGCATTAATGATTTAGTGGACTGTCCCCATTCAGTGCTTAATCTCTCAGTGGATGCTTCTTGGACAGTAGCTCCTGATGATATTAAAACTTTTGATTTGAAAGCAGCAATTCTACCTGATACAAAAGAAATCCTCCCCCCTGACTGAATCAGTGAGATCTGTGTTTAGTGACAGCTTGTCTTATCTGGCTGTTTCTCCTTGAATATCTTGCCGGTCCCACCCAGAAAACATAGAAATATTCTGGCAAAGGCATGGGACTGAAGAAGAGAGGGTTCTTTGTTCTCTAAGATTGTGTATGGCTTGACAAGAAAGATTTAAAGATGTCTGTAGGTCACTGAAGGTTAGAATTTCCTGACATTGTTACTTTGACAAATGAAGAGAAAACAAACACCCTAACCATAGGAACAGAATGTCAGGATCATTGCAAATCCAGAAGCAGGCAACACTAACAAACAACTGAAGGTAAGCTTTCTGTGGCATCCAAAGCAACATCCGACTGAGGATCTGGATGAAACCTGCTCCGGAGATTTATGTAGGACAAAGAATTTTTCTCTTCTTTCTTTGGGCACCTGATGCAAAATCCAGATGGCTGACTCCTGGTATTGCACGCAGTGGCTGACCACTGATACTTTCTGCAAATATTTTCCCTCAGCCAAAAGTAAGCCCACTTTGGCCCATTACTGAAGGCAGCTTGAGAAAGTAAGCAACCATGGTATTGTTTACTCATTGACTTACCCATCTGAGTAAATTAAGACAACAAACTCATCAAATTTTCCTCTATCTAGTCAATAAACATGCACGCTAATACAATGGTTTTAAATAAGATAAAAGCTATGTCCCTATTAAATACAGCACTTTTAAAAGCTTTACTTTTTCCCATTTCTTTGGGTTTCTTGGTGTTGGTTTGTCGTGGGATTCTTTTCCCCCAAAAAAGGTGCTGCACAGACTGTACTTTGTATGAAATGATTAGATGGAGTTATTACTGTTATCTGAAACCCATAAAAACAACTCTCCTTTAAGGAGTTAATAGCTGCTTCATCAGATTTCATTTTAGTATTATTGACTGTAAAATAATTGTAAGAAGGTGAACTTTTTTAACTGGCCACTTGTCAAAATGAGAAGAACAAAGATTGGATATCGGTCCTGTTCCTATCTCAGGACTGCTTAGCCCATATATGATGGCCACTGTATAATCCTACCTCCCACAGATTCAAGGTTAAAAGACAGAAAAGACTAAATCTTCCACGATGCAGAGCCAGAATGTGTAGGGAAGAGACACTTCGACACTCATTAGGAAGAAAGGGTCTCCCATGGCTTCAGGTAGAAGTGGGGGGCAATATTGCCTGCTTCATCAACCTCATTATTTTGCTTGACTCTGCCCTTCATGAACTCTGTTCATTTTGCCTCTTCTTTTGCTGCAGTTCACAAGTCTTCCTTTAATATCTCTTGTTCTTTTTTCTTGCACCTGTAATCTGCTCTCTGTCATGAATATTTGTCTCACACAATTATGGATGTGTGAATAGAGTCAGATTTGAAGTAACTACCCAGAACACAGCTCCAGCAGGTCATTGTAAGTGTCACTTTAGCAGTCATTGTATGAAGTTTAGGAAGAATTAAGAGCAGTGAAAGCTGGTCACAGTAGTGTTTCAGTGTGAACATCTGATCACATAATAATAACCTTCTACTGCCCTAGTGAAAGGTGTCCCTACCCATGGCAGAGGAGTTGGAGCCCCATGATTTTTAAGGTGCCTGCCAACCCTGACCATTCTATCATTCCATTATATTCTGCCAGTGCTACACGTGCGCACACTCTTTTTGACTTCCCTGATGAGTTTAAACCCAGATGATGGACCTGAAGTTTTCAGATTAATTGTAGTGGGAAAGAGTTAAGGAAAGGAGTCAAAGCATCAGCATAAGAAGTGCCCTGTTGGTCAAAGCACAGAAGTCTCCCCCCAGCTGCAGCTGAAGGGGTGAGTATGTATGGAAAGGATGTGACCATGCCATATTGTGAGGTGCATTTCCCCTGCAATGTCCCAACATCCAGAGCAGATAAAGCAGGGATCAACCCTGTCACTCCTCCCCATATTCCACATATGCCCTGCTCATTTGCAGAACCAGCTAATGCTCTCTGTATCCACACAACAGACTGTGGTGTCACTGGCCAGTACTTTAGTGCCTACAGTGTAAAGAAGTATTTTTTATTCTTTTTGTTTACTTGAAACCAGTCTCCAACTGTTCCTTTGAGAGACCTCTGTTTTGTACATATAAGTGACCAGGTCTGTCACATCTTAATTATTTTCATAATTCTGTGAAACTTTTGCAGATGATCCTCTCATCTGTCTCCTCTCCAAACGGAACGGTCACAGGTTTTCTACTCATTTGATCTGTTATTAAACACTGGGCAACGAGAAAACCTTATGGCAAACTTGGGTGGCAAAGATATCAGAGCTCCTAAGAGGTCCTGAGAAAGGAAAGGGTTTGGAAAAATCCTTACTTATTTCCCTGAACTGGGCTTCTTTTCCAAGCTTGGTTGGCAAGGAATGCTTAGTCACTAATTGTCCAAAAACCAGGTGTTCTTTCTTGCCTTTATAGGACACTTACAGAGTTGTCTGATTCTTTAGACTTTTCATTCCTCTTTTTACCATATTCTGTTAAAGCAAGGGATGTCAGTGTCTGGAGGACATCAGCAAACCTTACCTGCACTGACAGGATGCCTGGGGCTGCCCCCACATGGCCCACAGCCCAGGAGTCCTTCTAACCCCTTTAGGACCATCAATCCCTGCTCCAGTGATGCCCCAGCAGTGCTGGGCTCCAGCTTCTCACAGCCCTGCCTTGCTCAGCCCTGGACTCACTGATCTGACACACAGGCTGGCTCTCAGCTTGACTTCAGACCCACCTCATCACCGTGACTCTACCTGGTGATCACCAGCCCTGATTCTCACCCGGACCTGCTGCTTGCCTTCCTGGCTTACAGACTTCAGACCTGCCCCATCATCACACATTTGCTGGATAAGATGACCCAAGCCCTGGACTGGAATTGTCTGCCACCTCTAGGTCTTTCCTGCTCTCTTGCCAGTGGTGGTGGGACTGGCACTGCCTCACTGAGTTCTGCCCAGCTGGCTGTGGTATTGCTCCCAGCTGCCAGCTCTCCAGCTCTCAGGGAGCAGACAGCCCTTGCTATATCCTGATGTGAAATGTAGAAAGGCCCATAATTAGCTTCCCAAGCTCGAAAAACTGTACGAAGCACCGAAATGATCTTTAATCTGTCTTTGTGCTCCTGAACATGAAAATCAAACTAGAGGCAAAAGGATACAAACAAGAGGGACAGGAGATGCCAGAGAGAAAAAGGATAGGCAAGGAATGCTATACTCTCTCTTTGCCTGCAAGGCTTCAGAAATACTTTAAATTGCATGTACCAAGTTTAGGTAAATACTGATATTTCAAACTTGCTCCTTAACAAAATATATTATAGAAATGTTTTCAAGACTTTTTACTTTGCCTTCAGTATCCCTATATCCTAAAATTTTTAATTAGGCTGGGAAAAAAATAATTAATAGGGACCAAAAAATCTCATGTTATTGCTTAATATCAGGATGAATGGAAGTGTCTTTTAAAACAGCCAATAGCAGACATGAAAACAACTGGCAGTCCAAATAAAATTCTCTCAGAAACCTACATTCTCATCAGATCCAGGATTAAGTTAGGATGTCCGGTCCATTCAGTAAATTATGCCTTTGAAAAAAATCCTGAATTTTTGAATGCTTTACAGTTATCAATGCTATGATGGCACTAAGATACTAGTTTTTACATCTGTAATTAAAGCCATTATTATAGGTTGCTACTGGGCCATTGTAATCAAAGGAAATATGAAGACTTCAAAATTAATCTCAAATGAATGGATTCATTAATTTGAAAAAAATCCAAATCAAACATCCTAGATGTTTGTATTCAAAATATCTCCTGAGATACATGGTTAATGGAAGCATTTGAAAGTTTTAAGTAAAACTTAATTTACAGAATGAATCCTGATTGTTAGAACTTCTGGCTACAGTCAACAAACTACCTGGGCTGATGAGGCAAAACAGAAAGCTAGAGAAATCATCTGGATCAAGAGTTTTTAATATTGCTGTGAGGAGTAAGGATTTTCCAAATGAACATATTTGGGAATGCTGTTTAAAAACACTAGTGAGGTCAACAAAGTTATGGGAATATTAGGTCACAGCTAAATAAATGAAAAAATATCCATTGGCACATGTACCGAGAGCTGCAGCACATGACCAGCTCAGGAAAGTACTGCTGTATCTGTTACAGCCATTGCATACTCTTTACAGATATAAGGGTTTAAAACAACATGGCTGGGGGAAGGGGGGGGGGGTATGGTTTTTGCTTGGTTGGTTGGTTGGTTAGTTTATTTTGTATGGTTGATTGCTTTGGTTTGGGGTTTGTTTTTCAGAAGGCTTCATTTGTAAAATATTCAACTAATGTTAGATAAAGTCAAAAGAAGTCATCTGTGAAAAAAAAAATCTAATCACAATAATTCAATAGAAATTTCTTAAAGACATGGCTGGCAGTCACTCTCATGGTTGTCTCCATTCCGACTCACCAGCTCTGCTTTGGGCTGTCTCTGCAACTAATGTGAGCATTCTGTGCTAACACTGAATGGTCACACTGCCAGCATATCCAACTGTACTGTGAGCTGGATCAATTTGCTCCCTGATTACAGGAAATCAGTGTAATAACCAGATCCAACAAAGAAAAATCTATTATTTTCACCAATGTAAAATATTCATTTATACAGGACCAAATATCCCATAGTTATATTTTCTTCCATTCAAGAGATTACAAATCTACAAGTTAAAATAACAAAAATTTCAGCAGGACTAAACCTAAGTATTTTTGAACAATTTACTTAAGACACAAGAAGCTCAAATTCATTCATTCATTCTTACTTGGCAGGTAACAAAATACAGAAGACTCAGGATTGTCTGGTACTGAAGTCCAACATTTCATACAATACTGTGTAGCAAGGAGACTGTCAGGAGCGTTGTTTAGTCTTTGGTATGCTGTGGTTTTGACAGAAGATAGGATTTACTTCCGTGACTACGATTAGGTGTATCTTTGGCTTACTTTGTTTTCCTTGCCAAGTAATTGTAGGTATCAGCAACATCAAATCTAGGACATCTTCACTTTCCCAGCTGCTTTGAAACATTTGATTTGTGTCTAGCCTCTATCAAATCTGTAAGCATCAGAAGACAAAGATGTGAGTCATCAGGAGCGGAAAGAACACCAGCAGTGTGCCGTCCTTGGAAACAGAAAATTTTTCTGGGCCCTTGACATTAATAGCTGCAGCTGTCAACCCCACTTGCTGGCCCTTTTGTTTCATACTGATCCTTGAAAAGTGAGTCATAACTCACTTCCTCTGGTCCTGATGCTTCTGCTGGGCAGGGAGGTGTCGCTCACTGCCTGGTGAACATGTTTGTACATGTGATGTCTGGTCATGCTTGTCACTGAGGAATTTTCTGCCATGAATCCTAAGATAATGTTCAAAAAAATATGCACTTCAGATCTACCATTCTCTGGCATTGCTTTCATGTCTTAATCATGGAGTGATCATTAATTAGACCCTATCTTACTGGAAAATGTTCAGTCTTTCCCCTTACTCAACTCTATATTTCAGTAGAAAAATTAGAAACCACATCAAGAAGCTTCATTTTTCCTTTCCTAAACAAAATTAGACTGCCAATGACTCAAAAGTCTCAAAGAGAGGCATAGTGGTCCAAAGTCACTGTTTGTTTTTTTTATCTTGTGATGCTAAACTCAAGGGCATAGTATTGCAGGAACACAGTCTGCTTCAAGTTTAAGCATGAACATCAGTTTTCAATTCAAGCAATACTTCTTCAGAACACCAGGCTCACTAAAATAATATTTTAACAGTTGTTCAAAATCAAACACTGATTCAAAAAGTTTTCCAGCTCAATTTGCTATTGGCCAAGCAGATACATTTCATATAATCATACATTCAGAAAACCAGAATAGTTTGGGTTGGAAGGGACCTTTAAAGGCAATCTAGTCCAACTTCCCTGCAAAGAACAGGGACACCTTCATTTAGATCAGGTTGCTTAGAGACCCATCCAACCTGACCTTGAATGCTTCCAGGGATGGGGCAAACACCATGTCTCTGGGAATCCCGTTCTAGTGTTTTAACACCCTCATGGTAAAACCTTCTTCCTTTTATCTAGTCTGAATGTAGTGTCTTTTAGTTTAAAACCATAATCCCTTCTCCTATCCCAACAGGCCCAGCTAAAAAGTCTATCCCCCACCTTTCTCATAGGAATCCTTTAATACTGAAAGGCCACAATGAGGCGTCCCCAGAGCCTTCTCTTCTCCAAGACGAGTGAATCCAACTCTCTCAGCCTTTCCTTACAGGAGAGGTGCTCCAGCCCTCTGATCCTCTTTGAGGCCCTCCCCTGGACTCACTCCAACAGCTCCATGTCCTTCCTGTGCTGGGACCCCAGAGCTGGATGCAGCCCTGCAGGTGGGGTCTCATCAGAGCAGAGCAGAGCGGCAGAATCCCCTCCCTCTCCCTGCTGCCCACACTGCTTTGGATGCAGCCCAGGGTACACTTGGCTCTCTGGGCTGGGAGTGCCCATGGCTGGGTCATGTCCAGCCCCTCACTCACCGGCACCCCCAAGTCCTTCTGGGCAGGGCTGCTCTCCATCTGTTCATCCCCAGCCTATGCTGATACCAGGGGTTGCCCTGACCCAACTACAGGACGTTTTCCTTCAGACAAATCCTTGGCAACTGACTACAGATGGGGTTGGCCAGCTGCAAAAGAGAGCAGAGAGAGCTGTCGCACTCTGGTGCAAATAAAGTGTGCACAGTCAATGTGTTTCAAGCAGAATGCAGCAAACTTGATAAGGCTGGCATTCCCAAATAACATTTGGGAAAAAATAAGAATTTTAGCACTTGTAATCTGAAACACTGAAATTATTTCCTTGGCAGAAAACTACTTGGACCTGCCGAACCAGTATCACTTTACAAATCTGCCAACAAATGGTTTATTAAACTAAAGGAGTTGACTTTGTAAAACACATGGGCTCTTGTCACTCAGCGAATATACAATTTTTTTCTTTAGAAGTAGTGATGTTGAAAAGATTTACTGACATCTTCCAGTAAGATGTCATATGACTGGAACTGGTTAAGTACCACTAGGATTTTTCAGTGTAGATCTATTATCATAAGTCTGGTAATACATCTCCTCACAATTGCACAAAACAGAAGGACGGGACTGTAGAAAGCTTTGCTGTGCCCAGACAGAGCAGATACCTAAACGATACCCAGGCAGCAGGCAGCAGTCACTGTGCTCCCAGATGACAATGCTGGGTGCTACACAAAACACAGCTTTCAAGACCAAACAAAGACTTCGAAACTAGTTCTCAGCATATTTAGAAAGCAGTCAATAGCACATACTTTAGACAACCAATAAAGGATGAATCCAAGCATACATGCACAAAGGTAGTTTTAGAACTCAGTCATCTTGAAGTTTTAAAAATGCTCCACTCCATTATAGATAAAAGTTTACATATTTAGCAGTAAGGGTTGAACATGATGATGTCTAAATTTATTGTATTACTAACGACACATTTACAATGCATTTTTTCAGATATAGGACTCAAGTTATGCTGTACTATTTTAGGATTTGCAGAATTACAGTTTTGCCCCAATATCTCAGCCTCACTTAAACATCAAAAACTTTTACTTTTTCCAGACTAGGTGCTAGTCTCTTAGAAATTATTCAGTTTATTCTATTTGAAGTTATCTTGCCATTATTTCTTCTATATCATATAGAAAATATCTGGTTTCTAACAGTGTAAATGAAAGAAAACTCCAGTCTTCTGCTTCCCACTATATAGTAAATGAAATGTACTGTCACTGCCTCAGATATCTATCTGGACATGAATGATTTCGTTACACATTCTACAGAAGTGTTGGAATAACCCTGACGTCCTGATTTAAATTACTTTTTAAAAACTGCATTGAAATTAAAGCTTCTCTGGGACAGATTTGCTGGAAACCTATAAATTATATTAGAAAAGGCATTTACTTTAATCTAAGGATGCTTAAAGTATGTATTTTAACTGTAGATCAAGGTGTTGATGCTCCAGTGCCTCAGAGAGGAGTTCCTCAGTTCTGATCAGTACTACTCATGTTTCATATTGTTCCTCTAGAGGCAGAGTCAGATAGCTTAAACATTTTTAGGAGGTAATTTGAATACATTTCAATTTATATGAATTTGAACAATGTACAAGTTCTAATTACAATTATCTTCTGAGAACTCCAGGAACCTGAGACTCAGGACTGTTCAGAGAACACACAGAATGACAGAATTAGTGTTAGTAGTCTAGGCGTTATCTGGAAAGTGAATAAAGGAAAGGTTTGATATACCCTACTCTTCTGGGGATGATGATATTTAATATGATAGTTAAAAGTAATGCTCTTAATTCCAAAATAAGAGGCATACCTGAAAAGTTCGTCTGTTGTTGCCAGCTGAATTTGAAATCCCATCTAGCAAGTCTTGGGCAGTGAAGGAGAATAATCTCTGCTCATATCTGAGGCAAATCAAGCTGTGAAAAAAAAAAATCACCCTTCACAAGGTCTTAGAGAAGTTCTACAGTTTGCTGAGCTTTTGAGGAATGAGTTTACACATGATCCCACTGATACAAGCTTAAGCAGAGTGCAATTACTTGGACAAGGAATTTGTGTATGAGCAAAGGTTATCTTTTATTGACCCCATCACCAACCGAAATATTTTCATTCTGTTGTGCAACTGAAATGGATCTTTTCTCTTAATGCACTGATTGTACCATGGACTGGAATTTCATATACTTTACTTTACATAGATATATTTCAATGCAGTTTAGAAAACATTTTTCCTAACTTTTGCTTCTTCAACAGGCATTTTTTCAGGTGAGACATCTGAAAGACAAGAAATCTCTGAGGCCAGATTAGCGTAACGTTGCCAAGCAATGAAATGGAAGTCAAAACTAACCTCTGATTCAACAAGGAGAAGAGCATTCAATGATTAGATGTATCTGTCTATATATTTTCATAAATTTACTTCCTTGTTTTGGACAGATTTGCTAGTATATGCATTAAAAACAATAATGAAATCATGGCAGAAGTTCTGTACTTTATCCCCAGCTTGGCTTTTAATTCATGGGTGTGATATAGCAAATTTCTTATTGACTAGAAGCGTTATTCTTTACTAAGAATGACTGAGGAGAGCTTAGAAAAATAAGAAATACCTGAGAAGAAGTTCATAAAAGTAAAATCAACTACTTTGCAGGGATATGAATTCCAGACATTTCTATAAATTCATTTAAATTCACAAACCACTGATTGGTTTTCAAAGGGAATAATTTTCTTCCTTTCCTCTCCTGTGTATGGCAGAGAACAGAATTTTTTCCATTTCCACGAGAAAAGCTATTCTTGAAAGTCCCTATGTACTCATCAAAAAGGTTAGCAAAATACCAAAATTTAACAAAAGCAAAAAAAAAAAAAAAGAATATCTCAGTTTTCCTGGAAACAAGTCCAAACCTCCTACTCAGAAAGAACCTCTGCCAAATTACAGCACAAAATGGTCCCATGGTGAGAACCTTCAAAAGCAAAAGTGAAGTTTTAGCTTGCACAGAGGAAAAAAAGGAGTCAGAGAAAACTTTCACATGATAATCTGGAAAAAAAAAAGTTACTTAAACCAGAAGGTACATAAATCATAGCTAGTTTCCTTGTCCTAGGGCACACATTACGATGACCTACTTTAATAATGCTGTGTTTAATAATGCACCTTAATTAGTAACTCAGACCTGAATGCATCAGAAATCTGATTCAGATCCAGTGTGAGAACGTCCAAATATTATATCATAATGCAAAATAAATTAAAATTTAAAAAGTGTGGATCTATCAAGATTATTAACTTTGTCCTAAGGTACCTACATTGTCACATAAGATTCTGTGTAGAACTTAGCTTTTCCTTAGAGCACTTCTCAATTAACCATTCTAAGTGAACAAAACACATGATTTTCTATCAAGAGGAAAATGTACTTAGACGAAGTTAGCAGCAAATCTGTCAAGGAAATTCTAAGTACATGAAGACCAATTATGACATAAACTCTCAGAATTCCAGAAGCCATTACTTTTCTTTGTATCAGTCTCTCAAGAGGTAGCAACTTTGGTTAATTTCCTATTTCTGACCTATCTCATTGCAACCACAAATAATATCCAGATTTTTCTAATTGATTGGTCCAGTAATTAAAGTACTCCCATAACTAAATTAAACTCAGAGCAATTATTACCAGGTTGTATTTAATTTTAGGTGTCTTTCTTCTATTGTGGATCAGAAGTGAGGCTTGTGTGCGCCTAGTATTTTGGTTTCTTCACAGTATAAATGGATCTTGTAAAACACACTGGCCTTCTCCACAAACCCTGTCACACTCGTATCCCTATATGATGGATACGACATTGCTTTAAGGACTTTTTTTTTTACAGTTTTGCTAGATGTAGCCCCATGGTTATCTGTGGTTGTGGACTATTCCTGAGAGTGCGTGAAGACAAAGTAAAAAAAGAGAAAGTCTGTTTGAGGAGGTTTGAATTCTTAATGCATAATCTGTGTTTCTAGCATCTCAGGAAGAGCAAACCACAAAAGAGTTGAACACTTGAAGCTAGCTAATGCTTGTCCATTTCCAGCTGTAACCTGCACATGTGGTGCACTCATGGCAAGCGGCCCTTCCTTCCAAATGAAACCTGCGAGTCACAGCACTTGCCACTTGTCCCCCAGCCTGCATAAGGACTTTGTGCCTGTGCACGCAGACACACACACACATACAGATGGAGAAAGGCAACAGCGAGCAATAAGGAAGGTCAAAGGCACAAACACAAGAGCTGGAAAGACAACTCTCTTTGGAAACCTTCAGGAATTTTCCAAGGCTGGGTACAGATCTGTGAGCGACTCACAGAAAAGAGGCAGAATACAGATACTTAGAGCAAGAGAAACACTGTGACAACATTGTTACCTGAAAATGCAATGTGTCTCAGAGCCTGTCTTTGTACGGGTTTTGGATATCCACTCATTAAGAACTTCGCTTATTTCCAGTATTGCTAGCAGTTCAAAGAATTTCAGTTTTATTTTGGAACATGACAAGTTTCATTCTTTCACTCACTGAAGTTGGCTAAAGTGACCCATTAATACCTAAAGCATTATTATGCTATTTTCGTGAAAGTATTAATCCAAAGCCACTGAGGAGCACAGCCTGCTGGTATGTACACTGTGTGCCCAAGCAAGGGAGCAGACAGATGTCTCCCTGAGGACAGGCTAGTTTGAATTCCAAATGGAATTTTTATGTATTGTAGTCTTTTTTCACTGACAAACCAAAGTTAGAATTTATGCTCTCTTTCCTGAATTGGTCAGCTAATAAAAATAAATAAATTTTTTAAAAATCCAACTAAAATAAAAGCAAAGAAAAAAAAAAAGAAAGAAAAATAATATAGTCTTCAGGCCACTCTTAAAGGACACCACTAAATTTTGCCATATTTTCATGTCAGCTCTTTTTTTTTTTTTTTGCTACTTTGTGATGAACTGTAACACAGAAGGTTGCTGAAGCCCTGTGTATATCTATCCTTGCTTTCGGCTGGGCGACAAGGCACTGTTCTGGATTTGGTCTAAATTGGCTTCTTCTGCACGGTAAAATGTAGGTTTTGTAATTCTGCAGGTTAAATGTAATTCTTTAGCTATTAAACCAAAGAGCAAAGCAGTTTGTATCTGGGAGTGTTAACAAGACACACAAGACGCTGACTGCTTAAACTCTGGCTGAATTCAGGTTCCCTGTGGATTCAGGTTTCCTGGCTGCTTGGAACAGGATTCCTCTTAAGAAGGTCTCAAGGTGTTCCCTGCTGCCTCCTCCTTGTTCAACCAGAAGGCACAGCTGGAGGCTGCTGGGCTTCACCTGTACTGTGAGGGGCAGTTCTTTGGATCACGTTCACTGGGTGGACTTTCCATTTCCCTGGGGAAAATCTTCAGAGTTATGACCAAGTCAGCTCCAGGGTCACTCAGGCATGGTGGTGCTGTACATGAAAACAATTTTGGCATCTGTGCCACACTGACAGCTGCTGTCCAGCACAGTGTAGATGCTTGCCTAATGATCACTAATGAGGGATTCAGTCTTATATCTCACCTAGAAGATGGCTAGAGCCCTGAGAGTCTGATGGTCCTCACTTCTTCATTCACACATTGCTTTTGCTGACTTTGATTTTCCCTAACATTGAAAAAGAACATTGACCAGACTTACGTCCTCAGGATGGTACTTTCCCAAGGTCTGGACTCCTTGAAACAGTTACTGATAAAATTTTACAGCTGTGTTAGACTCTATTCTCAGCAAATGTAATAAAAGGGGCCTTAATGCCAAGGGATATCAAGTTAGCTCTCTCTGGTGTACAACAGCCCAGACATGTACAAATTGCAGTGATGGATAGCATCAGTGATGAAAGTAGCATCTCAGAAGGATAATGCAGGTACCTCAAAAGTGTCTTGCTTTCTCTTTATCAAGCAGCAGTGGTATAAGAGACACAGTATATATATCCAAAAGGCTTTTGGCATGAATTCTCCAGAAGTGTAATGAAGTTACAGGCATTTTAAGTATCACTTTAAACCACAGAGCTGATATAAAATACTAGAGAAGGAGAACAAAGAACTGGTGTTCTAATAACTAAACTAAGCATTTAAAAATAAATACAAAAACACAAAACACTTTCTGTGTGGTATTTGGTCCCTGAGAGGTTGCAAACAGGCTGGTTTTGTCTTTATTTTCTGGTTCTGCAGACTGCTCTAAAAAAAGAACTTGTCTCAGAGCCCAAGAGCAAGTAATCTGTAAAGTTCATTTTAATGATGGAATGCAGATTGTTGTTCATTCATTATTTGTATATGTTCTGCTTATCTTCACAAAGGTAAACATCTCTGGAATGTCACTATTAAAATATTTAGAATGCTATTTCTAGCCATCATTGCCTATGATCTGACTGCTTTTTTTTACATTAAATTTCCATTTGCTAAGGAAATCAGAAGTTTCTAAAGTGAACATCATGTACAGCAAATGTGCTGGAGTAGTAACTTAAGCATTCTCATATTTGAGGAAGTCCTGTGAAAAATATAAATTTTCTAAATTTTCTACTATTCAGAAATTTTCTACTACTCCTCTTTTAGTTTTCCTGTGTTGCAATTCAGAATTTTTTATAAACAATGCTTTCATATCACAACCATAATTTTATTTTATTGGACAACATTTCTATTGGAAAAGTGGTAAATGTAATTATGTCATTTTAAAGAGTCTTTTAATCAATCACACATACTCTGGGTACATAGTTATCATTATAAATCATACCTTTCATAAGTGAAAAATGACTACACAATAACAAATTGATTCCCCATCCTTTAAAAAGTACCTCTCGCCTCTTCACCCCCAAAGCTCAAAAACTGATAAGTATTGCAGAAAGTTTCCCTCCTTTAATAAAATTGATATAATAGCTCCCTTTAGTCCACGGCAACTGGGCACATGGCTGGATGAAATGAGTGGTGTCTGCTAGTTCCTTTTTGTCACCAGCTCTTCTAGGTGTACTGCAACATTTCAACAAATGAGGAAATCCTGGAATCTCTTCACCTGACTCTGGATTTCCATTATTGAAATAGACAGACTGTCCCATGCACTGTTACCAACCCTTTCCTTTCTCTTCTGAGAATGTTCACTGTTTAAGCCAGCAACCAGCAAGATCAATAGAGAAGAAAGAAAATGCCCTGTCCTGTCCTGTGCCCTCCTGGTTACCCACTAAATGCAGCACTAATAGTCTTCATGCTAGATTCCCATTTTTTCCCTTTCATTTTCCACTTACAGTATTGAGAGTTTTTCTGTTTTAACTTTGCTCACAGCCCATAGATGTCTCTCCAGGTATACAGGAATGTGTATATCCACGTAGTTCACTGGTATTTCTCCAGGAAAACCCTGGTCTGAATACCTTGCACTTTGAAATCTGCACAGGTATGCTCACAAAAGCATGCATATCTTCCCAATCAATGCAGTTGTGCTCCACTTAAGGTACCCTAAAGGTCTTCTACAAATTATTTCTGACTGAGTGAAGCAACCACAAAGAACAAAATCTGTTCTGAGCTTTGATCTGGTAACCCAATCCCCACAGGTGTCAGAAGGACTGATATGGAATTGTTTTTGAGCTAAGTCATATACAGGAATGCCCTTTGCCTCACTGGGATTATCAGTAAACCTCAGGATACAAATATTAAAGTTTTCCTTTATCTGCAAGCAAACAAAAATACCGTGATATACCATAAGGATATTATAGCTTGTGCATAGAAGGCTGCAATGGAACAGCTTTTCTGAGCCTGAGCAGAGGCACACAGAATTCACCACCACCATTTAATACAATCAGGCAGCCACGAAACAGGCAGCGTCTCAGAATTCACTCTATCAAAAATTGAGGTAGGATACAAATAACACAAGCACTACAATTTTTAAAGACACAAAGGAGGGAAACTTGAAGTATTTCAGAATTGCTTTTACCAGTTGGATTCACTCTGGGAGTTTCTAAATTACAAGGAAACTTTACCTTTAAATGCTCCTCAGCTGAGCAACACTCTATCTTCGTTATCTGTCTTAGCTATTCATAGAGCCCTCAGCAATGCAGCACCTTACTAGGTCCTGCAGGACTACCGTAACAGAAGATTTTATTAATAATCCGTTCAACAGAGCTGGCACAGGGCACAGAGGCATGCTGGTCAGATTTTTCAAAGCCATTTAGTTACACCCCCAAAATCAGTGACGTGTACATCTGAGGACCTGAGAAAAGCACTGCCTAAGATCACTGCAGGTGTTAGAGGGTGCTGGATTTCCCAAGTCAAAGTCAGTGCCTAAGAAATGGATCTTCTTTATCGTCATCGGACTATTACTTGAAGGTAGCCCATCAGTTCCTGTGAAAATAGTTCTATGTTTATTTCAGTCAAACTCCAAATGAATAGATAAAAATTGCAATTCTGAGTATATGAACCAGTTACTGTGTGTCAGCAGCTTTCCAGCAACCATCCAGCTGTGTTTCTTAGCCTCAGGTAAATACCAGGAAATTCCAGGCATCTTACCTGCCCAGCAAAGGAAGCACGAGCTATTTCAAATTTAACCTAGAATAAATCTTGAAAAAGAAAACCTTTTCCTTAGATAGTTGCCTAAATTCACTACCTATCCTACATCCATATGGTCAGGCTGTAACTGCAGTTTCTACAGTCTTGGAGAGCCTGATGAGGGGAACTAACTTTCGGTTTGGGGTAATAGCCTGCATTTGTCAGGAACTCCTTAAGCACTTGCCAGCCCTGTTTTGTGATTTCAGTCAGATGAGTGTAATGCTTGTGTGTGCATTGGCCTGCTCGTTGGAGGTATGAGGTGCCAAACTCCCAGCGGTGATTAGTCTCTAGAGAAGAGTCAAGCAGCTAAATACTCTTTTGTCAATGCAAACCTGAGCTACCAAATGGAGTCGTTGTGGTCTACCCCCTAGCTTAAACAAACACCAACTGAAACTTGTCACATGTAACACCTAATTTTGTCAAAGTCTGCCTGAAACGTACTCAGCCTTCACTTTATCAAAAAGGCTTTTGCCAGAAACAGCAGGTTAGAAACTGGAATAAAATGAATCAGAATATCAAGAAAGAAGTAGTGCTTTTTTCACAGTGAATTAATAATTGCCATTTTCAGAGCTGTTGGAACATTACCAAGGATAAAAGACTAACACAAAGACTTGTACAGAGAGACCCTCTTTCATAACCCTAGTAGGAGCAAGCATCTAAAGGAGAGTTTGGATGCATTTACTGGATCTACTTTAGCAAGTCTAAATAGAGAAACAGTGAAAGAACTTTTATAACAATTTATATGAGCTCAACAGTGATTGCATTTTAACAGCTGCTCTTGGTCCTCTGGGCCACTGCAATCTAATGGAGTCAGTTTTCCTGCTGAAAGAAACGATTAAATTGTTCTCATAGAGTCCTTGAAAAGGTGTCAGTATGGGCAGCTGGAAATTTAGGATCTAACAACTTCAGCACTGGAAAAAAAAATCATCACTGTTTTACATCCCCCTGCGGAGATCAAAAATGAAAAGTGAAATTCTGGCAGAATCCAGGCATTTTCTACAACCAGACACACATTAACAAATTGGAATGTATATCTAGTCTCACTATTTTTCTTGTAAATTTTGACTGATGGTATGTGATGTTTATACCACGTATAGAGCTGTGGTCCCCGATGATCAATAGTGACCTTTATGCAGCATAGTATTACATTGTTCTCTACAGTTCGTACATTGCTCACTACTGAAACACAGCTACTACTGTGGGGAGGTAGAGAGACTAGGCTATGTTTTGGAGGGTTCTGTGGAGCAGGAAAGGGACCCAAATTCTACTTTTAACTGAAACCCCTGGAGACCTTTAAGTGATAATTGACTACATTGCATTGTAGCTCAGTTTTGAAGGCTGATGCTTGTGTTGTAGCAAGCAGTACCTTGAGGCTTTTGCTAATCCCTTGGGACTCTCCCTCTCCTATCTTAGACAAAGGATTTGTGACAGCACACAGCATGCCAAAAGCACATTGATATGACAGATTGCCCCTCAGAATTTGCCATTTAGGAAGTTCATCTCTACCTAGAGTCTTGGACTTTCTTTAGCAAAATCACAATTTGAGGGAAGAGACTATCCCTTCACAGGCAGAAATTATTTACAGCTACAGAAGAAACCCCAGTAATTCTAAAACTTTTGTGATAGGTAATCATATTTATAGGACTAGATAACATAGTGTCTGTGTTTTATTGACAAAAATTTTATTTAGTTTCAGTCATAACCAAAGCTACAGGTTCTGAAAGATTATGTAAATATATGTGATGAAAAAAGAAGATAGAATACACTGAAATATGTCATCACCAAAGGTAGAATAGACCAAACTTAATATAGAGCCTTTCTTTGAAATTATTTTCTCTGCAAATAAAGTAGATCACATATCATTAGAACTCAGTACAGTATTGGATAGCAGTGCAATTATTCGCTCAGAGGGAAAACTCTGTATTTAATTTTCTAGGCAAATGGTGTAGACCTTGTATCTTTAGGTTTAGATTTCTAAGTTAGGTGAAAAATTAACTGCTTAAGAGAGGAGGGAGGAGTAGTGGACAGTACAAGGGAGTTTCCTAAAGTAGCTCCTTAGGGACTGTTTAAGTACAGTGTCTCATCTGTGCTGTTGGCAGAAAAGCCTGGCACAACATTATGAGCCATCATAAACGCAGAGTAAGGGATGACTTCTGGGACTGGAATAACAGAAATGGTGTAAAGTCAACAGCAAAAAATGAAAGGTCCTGAACACAAATGCAAAATGAATTGATTCTATAAGCTAAGAAACCACCAGTTGCTAAAGACCTAAGGAAACAGTGCACTGTTCAATAACAGAATGAGCAAGACTATTAGTGTGATGCAATGTGGAAAAGACAGATCAATCCAAGTGTTCTCTGGGAAAATGTTTCCAGAGCTGAAAGAAGTGTACCTGAGCTGAAATCCTGCATACTTCTGCCATCCTCCCTTAAGAAAAATATATTTTAAGTACAGAAGGAAAAGAAGAAATGTATCAGGGATCAGAGGATGATCAGAGAGCGTATTCTGAGTTGACAGAACAAGTATTGAATGAGGAATAGGTACATGTGACTTGGTTCCACCCAGTCCAAATGAACACATGCACATGCAATGATGTATTTCTCAGAATATTTTCTGTTGTTCCTGCAAATACAAAAATCTATGCAGAAAGGCAAAGAGATCCGGGGTTTTTTTTTGTTGCAGAAAGGATACAAAATCTGAAGGGAAAACAAATACAAAATTTACATTAGAGAGATGCTAAGGCCTCTTGCTGTTCACTGTGGTTCTGATCTTTCTTTTCTGATGCATATTACCAAGCGAAAGCTTGACAGTTGCCTATCTATGCCAACCACAGAAAAAATTTTGAAATATTTATTGGTAATTCTTTTCCTCAAGTTGAAATATTGCAAACAATGTTACAATCCAGTTTGGATTGTCTTTAAATGTAAAGTGACAAGAATAGAGGTGATTGTGAAGTATGTAAATGGAAAGAAAAAATTTTACAATTCCTTCAGCTCCTGTTGCCTGTATTCTCTGATTATCAAATTATGAAAGAACTTTAACTTTGGAATCAGTGGTAAAGCAAACAACCATTGCATAAAGAGACTATGGTTGGGTTGCTAATAGGTAGCATAATAGGCTGCAAGAACTTTTTTTCAAGAAGGCAAGAAGATGAGCTTCTTTTTAGTAAAGTACAATGTCTCGTAAGTCAAACATAAAATAGCAGTGTAGCAAAGCACCATATTTCAATTGTGCAAGGAAAAATTTTGGAAGACAAATGAAGTCTGTAACAACATTGTCATACTTTGTCACCATTTTTGATGATTTTTTTTCTCCTTTTTTTTAGAAATCATTTTATTTGAGAACTCATTCATAAAAAACAACTAATATCAGCATACTATAAAAACTATCTAGTGTCCTTATTCAAAGCACTTCTGTATAATAATTAATTCTGTAACCTTGCAAATCCTAATCTGATTTCTTTACAGATTTCAAACTGAATGCAAGTACACTCATATACAAACAATGTATAATAGGTTTTCTATATCTATAAATAATATTTAAAATATATTAACTGTTACTAAATATGGAATAAGTGTATACTGCATATTAAAATTATTTTAGCATTTTTTTCAAAAATTGACAGAACAGGAAATCATAAAATTTTTTTGACTGGCAAATAGCTTCTAAATGAATGTGTAGAGATATGTAGTCACAATGTCTAGAGGAAAAGAAGTCTATTTTCCTACTATTTTGAGGGGTTCTAAGACTAGAATTCCTCTAAAACTAGCTTCCTCAGCAAGAGGAGGACTTAGGGACTATGCAGAAGCACAGATTCTGGCATGAATCCTAGACACATGGATTCCTTGAATCACTGTGTACTCAGTAAAGACCAGGTGTCAGTCCTGGATCAGCTTCTGGTCTTAAGAGTTCTCAGGAAACTTGTAGAGGTTCTGAGAATTCTAGCTAACAGACAAAAGCAGACTTCACAAATGGTCTCTGATGTCTGGACCTTCTCACCCCTTACATGATACCGGGTTGGCTATTGCAAGAAAGATTCTTATTTTGGAAATTTTTTGAGGATATGGTACATGTCTAAAACTGTGGTGAATCAACGAAAAAAATTGTCTAGAAATTTATTTTAAGACTCTCTATGTAGAAGCTAAAAACAATAGTAATGTACGTCAGAACAAACACCTCTGGATATCACTGTTATAAAGAAATAGAAAAAGTCTCACTTCTTTTAAAAACAAAACAAATCAAGGAAAAGTCTTGGAAAAATATTTCTTTCTTTTGGTAAAAATAGTGCAACCAAGTAACAAAAAGCAAACAGGCAAAGTCAGAAGGCCTACAAATGATTCCTTCTGGTTCTGCAATGATTTAACAGTTGAGACATTTGTTCAAAAATCTCCAGGGAAAAAAAGCTTCTCTGTAACCATATTCCATGTTTCAAATTACTTACTGGAAGTATAGTTTAAATGAACAATACAGCCATAGAAGTCACACAAGTCACTAATGGTCTCACTTTCTATTATTTATGTATTTTAAAATTATATATATAAAAACCGTACTCTTAGAAAGATCTGACTTTTTATCTGTTCTTTGTAAATAAATAATTAACCCTTTCCCTTTCATATTTACCTAAATAAGGGCATAATTGCACCAAGTGTTTCTAAATTCACTGCAACTTCTAGTGAGTGAATTAACAAAGCGATTCTAACAATATTTAATGTTTAGTCATTCCTTTATATTTCCACCATGTCTGTAAAGATTCTCTCTTTATTCATGAGGAAATATTCATGAAGAAACATTCTTTCCTTAGCTAGCTTTCCATTAGAAAGACATCTACCTTTCTACAAGGTCTCTAGTCCCAAACTAGAACAGTGTGTCTACCTAACAACTTAATTGTCTTATCACATGAACTCATTTGGAAGCATAGCCCACCGTAAGTGCTGTACGCTTCACTGCTGAAGCATCTCATGCTGAAAGACTTTAATATCTGCTTGGCAAGTGAAACTTTTCCTTGGCTCTCCATCTGTGAGGCAAAACTGAATGAAAGGTGGTAAGCTATGGTCCATAGTTTTCCATAAAAGCAGATCATTGTTGGTTTACTATTTTCCATGGTAGTATTTGAGAAATGTCAGTCACCATAGATGTAACTGGTACCATACCCATTCCTGAGATTACCTGAGCTTTTTCAGCAATCCTCTATGGCCCAATGCATTTTTGAGTTTTTTGCATTTTTGATCACTTCATCAAGACTTGCCATAGGTCATTATATAATAGCATTCAGTGGGTCTCTCCACAGACAGTGTTACAATGCAAAATAGAGATGTATTTCACAAGGGGACACTCATCTTAGCAATTTTTACCAGGTTATGCTATCTGAGAATACTGAGAACATTATCTGATACAAAGACATTACAAGTATAAATTATTCAGAATGAAAAAGTTTACAATTTTCAGTGAAATTTTGCCTGCTGAACTCTTTGAAAACTACTTTGAGCAGTGTGGAATTTATTTTATTTTATTTTATTTTATTTTATTTTATTTTATTTTATTTTATTCTGAAGCTTATTAATTTGAGGATGATTTACACATTACAGATGTGGCGTCACATGTCTCCAGCTTTACATGTTGATCTAGCCCATTAATTCATACAACCTTTTACAGCTCAGGCAAGCCAGGAATTAAGAAAAGATGTTCAGTGCCTGTAGACAGCCTGAATTTGTCTACAACTAATGGAAGTGTCATTCCAGAAGACTGTTTGTGCAAGGAGATAGTGTAACACTACCTCAGCTAATTGACATTCTGCCATTTCTCTATACTCATTCTGGTACTGGTCACCAAGGCACTAACTGTTCTTGCCTACGGGATCCCATACTGTTGCACTTTGACACATGCCAGCTCAGATTTACACAAGAAAATCTTTGTGGTTAGAACCTGAATTTCTGTGGATTAACCTACCACTATATTTAAATCAGTGAAAACCAAAACCGTAGTCCTCATGCCTGTGGGAAGAGAATAACACACATTTTGATTTGGTTGCCTTTGTAATAACCATAATTCCTTGCAGGCTTACAAAGAAAAACAGTCACCTCATAACCTTGCAGACTAAAAGCAGAAGCCTATGCTAATGAGCAGGGAGAGCCAAATTCTACTCACATTCTTAACGATACCTCAGAAAACAACTGAAGGTGTGATTCATCTCACCTAATTTAACCATCTAGAAGTTAAGCATCTATTTTGCAACTGTCAGCTAGACTACCTCTAGAGCAAATAGGGAGAACAAAAAGGATCTTCTAAGATGGTATCTAAAATGGATATGGTAAGGGCTGTCTAGATGTGCATCTCTCTTTACTCTAGTGAGTGGGATTAGAGGCTCAAGAACCTTTATTCTCTCTTTACTAGTTTCTTTGGGTCTACGTCTTCTCAACAGTCAGCAGAGTAAGATAAGAATCTTCAGCATCTAACTCATTCCACTTTTTTCCTTCAAAACTGATTTTGGAATAGGATAAATCACTTCTGAAGTTGCTTCTGTATCTCCATTGACTAAAATGGAGAAACATGGAAAAACTCCCATCAAAAAAGTAACTCAAGTTCTCTAGGATAAAAGCCACTCGTGGACACATCTTTTGGAATTGGTTAAAGTGAACAACTGTAAATTCATTTTTAGCTGAATTTTAGCTTTCAGTTTGATCAGTATTAACTAGCACGAGTGCAAGAACATTGATGAGGTATTATCAATTTTAAAGCCAAATGAATAAGGACTGTCCAATCTGTTTAAGTAAGACCACCATAAGCATCTCATTAAAATGCCTAGCTAGCATGTGATTATTAGTTCAAATTGGGTGTCTGAATGAAATATTAACAGTTTGCATTATAACTACTTTGTTGGTAGTTTTTATGTCTTCACTAGTTCCATCAGAATAAACAAACTCCTGCTTGGCTAATGTTCTTATGGAAATACAGTTCCTCAACACAGCAGTAAATTAGACAACACCCATTGCATTGGTTGAATTGGAGCAGCACAAAAATTTTACTTTACATTGCTGTAATTCCATGATTTATCAAGACACATTCTGCATCTCTAAACAACTGCTCTCCTTCCAAGATGCCTGGTCTTAAATTTTGGCATGAACACTGAAGTTTACACACATGAGCAAAATGAACACACACGGTGCAAAGAAAGCTCATTCCGCTAAGAAAAGAGGTTAAGGGGGTACACACTGTCTCTACAGTACGTACTTGCCTTTCAAGAGAAGGGACAAATTTTTCATAAGCATAGTGAAATGGAGCCATTAAAACAAAAGCAAATTTTATAGAGGAAAATTTCATATAGACACTTCATCTTCCAAACACTGTTCATCTGATCATTTTCATTTGGCTTTTCATTTGTACATTTTAAAGAAGATTTTACTGTTGCATAATGACAGCTATGTGAAGAATGGTCACACATACCTAGGCAATGAAAAACTGAAAGGAAAGATGCAGATCATTTACCAAATACCTAGACTGTGAGTCAATATATTTTTGGATGCCTCAAGTTTTACCAGTGTGTGATGGAAATTATGAAAATTGAGGACAGTACAGCTACTTACTCCTGTTAAATTATGGTTTAGAATTAAACCAAATGATTCAAGACTTAAATCAGTAAAATAAAAGAGGGACAGTCATGTACAAACAATAAAAGTAAAGGCAAATGATAAAAGAATAGAGTGGATTTGTAAAGGAGTTTGTTTGCAGCAAGGGGATTAAAAACCTCTGCAATCTATAATCTTAGCTTGTCAGAAATTGTCTGAAAGTCTATTTAGCGACCAAAGAGACTTGTCTAATTCATTCACCATTTTTATCACTTGACTGTTATGCTGCGTTTCACAGCTGGAGAGTAAACATGCCAAAAGTTGACATTCTAAGTAGCTCTGAAAATATTTAAATCCCAGACATATTTTTTAAGCAAATTGCAAATTTGGCTTCCCCACTTAAGAAGTTACCAAAGGGTATGTGGCTCAGCCAGTCTCCAAACTGGCTGTGATACCTAGGAGGAGTTTACCTAAAACTGATTCTTTCATAGGGTCAGCAAGCAATCCAAAAATGGTAGTAATATTTTTGGAAATTCTGGTTTAGATCCACCATAGGGGAAAAAAAAAAAAAGTAATGAGTTTTGCAGTGCTAAATCAAATGCTGCTGGAAAGATATCCACAAAGCAGTTCAGTGTAGAAATATTTCCGTGTTGGCTTAACCTCTTTATCTTTTACTGAAAAGATATATGACCATGCATTTATAGCATAAAAGGAAAAACTAAAAATTCAATGAATTTTGGTCTAAGAGATATCAATTGCTCTTTACGATATTACATACAAAATCACCCGTTTGATTAAAGAGGACTTTTCTGTAGTAGTAATTATCACAGCCTAGGCTACATTTTATACCAGGAAGAGAACTAATTTCCACAACTGTGAATGTGAGAGTTCAGCTGTATGGTTCTAATGGTGTATCTTCTCCATAAAATAGTTAAAAAATAAGCAAAGTAATGTTTAACCTATTATTCAAAATTCTCTAATGAAAATGGCCTGGTAAATTTTCATTCTCTGCCTTATTCAACAACTGGGGAAAAAAAAAAAAGCAGCCTATATAAATTATAAAATAATTAAAAACTTAAAGTATGTGAAAGATGCAGAATCCCTGACTCTGGTGGATGAAATCCTCTAAATTCACTACATTCAAATCTTAAAATTGATTAAAGGTGAGCTTTAATAAAAGAAGTCCAAAGAAAAACAGATGGTCCTTTCTTCCTGGAACTGTAGCTTTGACTTGATGAATTGTGTGCAGTAAAGTTTTCAAAAAGAGATATTACATTTCAGTAATCTCAATCTGAAGGAAGTGGTCAAGAGAAAATCAAGACTCTCAAAAAGATTAGACTAGAAATTTTTACCAAGGAATGGAATAGGAAGGTGTCAACAGACAGAGCCTGCAAACTTTTTTACACGAGTGTTACTTATCAATAAATATCTAATAGCAACTGTTTATGAAGATATTTTTGCATATTTTCCATATTTTTTATCTTTATTTTTTCCTGAATTATAGGCCACAGAAGTTCAAGTAGGGAACAACAGCCCAAATTCTCCCCTGACCCTTCACTTATTCAATCCAACTGTCCCTAAGCTAAAATAAGAACACAATATCTGCCAGGTCTGCAGAACACGAGGTGTGCTCATGGTGATGAGTTGGGACAAAAATTGCCAGGGCACAACTGGATTTCTGAAAGAATTTTTTCTCTTCAACTCAGGCTAGAACAGATTGTGTCAGCATCAGCAGGTTCTTAAAATGACAGAAGGAATTAGTAAAAATTATACCAATACCTGAATAATCTTTTGCATTCCCTGTTAACACTAGCTGAAATGCAGACTCACCAACTAATGCAGACTCACAAACTAGCTGTGATTTTAATGCAAAGTTGTCACCAGACTCAAGCTGAAGTGTTGGGGTTTTTTTTCTTTCAGAGAGTGTTCTAACTTGGCATTTTGTATGTAATTGTTTCATAGGAATTTTAAGAGCAGATGATATGAAAATTTTATTATTCAAATAAAGATTCTAGATAAATTTGTCTAAAATCTTTCTCTTCACCTTTGGTCCTGGATTGGAAGAAAGTTCTTGAATTTTTAAAATTTATCAAGCCAGACATTTGCCAAAATGTGTTTTAAATACCAAAGGCTAAATATGGAAACATGGACAACCTTAACTCTGAATGTGTTTAATGCCCATTGTCTTGTCCTCCAAGTTTTCCCCAGAAGATGGTATTCAAGACTAACTTTGTAAACAATTTTCAGATTCAGTAACTTGCATGAGAAAATAAATAGTGAAGCTTTTAAGTAATTTCAGAAAGGAAGACAGGTAAATAAGATATAGTAATGGTTTTTAGTTCTGAATGGTGTTTGTCAGATTTAATACAGCAAACTCACTTGCCTTGCGTGTTACACTTGTGTTATTTTTCTTACACTGACTACTGATGTAGTAGAATGACTCAGCAGAAAGCAGAAATGCTGTAAACAATTGTGATTTTATTATTCCTCCATTTAAATTACTGCCATAGACTGGTATTTTGTCAGTTGCTTCTTCTCATCAAATTTTATCTTTTCCCTTACATGCAGGAATATAAGTGATACCAACAACTGATAGATTCACACACTGCATCACATTGATTACAGTGTCAATAACATTTCTCAAATCATTAGGCTTCCTTCTAAAATTCTGTCCAGAGTCATGTATTTAGTGGGAAAGAAGAAAAAGAGAATGAGCGAATGAGTGAACAAACAAAAGAAAGGATGATAGTTGCAAATAGAAGATATGTGAGCTGAAATTTTTTAGGGTAATTAGAGAATTTGATACCTGTGAGAAACAGGTCACATCAGTATTACCTGCAGGTGGCTCACTGTAGTGTGTTTACACTATCAGCACTTCTCTAATATTACCACAGATTTCCTGAGAAGAAAAGCAATAAATTAAAGAATCCTACATTTGATAAAAGGAACAGAGTACAATAAACTTGTCAAATCAATCCCTCATTCAGTTCATCTCGTATCCTGAAGGTAACTATTATCTATCTCTTTTCTAAATCAGCATGCCATCTGGAGCTGGGAGCAGACTAAAAAATGCATTTTCTCTTCTGTTTTGTTTCATATTCTGTTTTCTGTGGTAGAGGCACTACTCACACTGCTATAAAGTAAGCTCAACATTTCTATTTTAAAGACACTTAGGTCAGCTGACAGTGAATATATTGACTGTAGATAAAAACAACACTACACAAGTTTTTGAAGAATTGCATGCATTTTTCTTTATTTTTATGTGGTTATATAGCTATTAGAGATAAATATTTTCATTTTGGTTTAGGTAATAAAGAAAAAGAAATTTTGGTGAATCAGTAGGGTTTGTTCCATTCGGAATGTAACAAATAGATTTTTAATTGGATATTTCTGATCATTCGCCCCAGTAGGCTTTATTCACTTAGAGGAAATTGAGCTTTCATTAGAAAATGTTTAATTTTTTTTTTTTACAGTAAGCCAACAACTGCTTTTCTTAGCAGGTTTTTTTTTTTTAAGATATACATCCAATAATAGATTTTGACTGCATTACTAATTCATAATTTCACATTTAATTAACTATGAAATTAGATATTTTCTTACAGAAACTGCTACAAACAGCCATACTAAAAAAAGTTCTTGTCAGCCATAATGTGAATATAATCTTAAAATGGGACTTAATATTTTTAAAAGTTGATAATTCAACATATCATATACTGATAACTTTATTTACTTAATGTCTTAATTAATTTTGGTCATACTACAAATTCACTAAATGTACTGCAAAGTAATCTGAATGCCACTATAAAAAAAACCTCCGATGTTTTTTAATACACAAGCTTAAGAGCCATTCCAAACACTTGCTCTGGGCATGTTGCAGTAACAGGGATTAAAGGGACATTTCAGTAGTGGAATTTTGCCCTTTAAAGGTAGTGCAAAGACTTTCTGGTCAAATACATGTCAAAAAGACAACTGTGAACACAATAGGAGCCCAGGATCCTAAGCACTCCATTCCTAAATCAGGACCCCCTGAATAGCATCTGCAGAGGATGTCCCTGAGTGTTAAGTATGCCAAGGGAATTTGACACTCAGTGAGTTTCAGTGGGCACTCCACGGACTCACTTTGGACTTGACAATCCAGGGTCAGGCAGAGATGAAATCTTGGATTCTTAGTTGCTTAGAATAAAACAGTTGTCCAGAATAGTTATAGAAATGAGGAGGCATGCACAAAGAGTCACTCACAATATCCGATGGGCATTAGAACAGCTCAGTGCTGCACAACATTTCATGCGGAATAATTTGATTTCATAGCTAGTCAAAACGACATTGGAAAGCTTTGTACCAATCAAGTGGAACAGATACGCTAAAATGGTCCACTCACTTGTCAGCTCCGCATCTGCATTCTAGCCAGCTAAGAATGTCTGTCTTCATGTCTTCATCTCTAGCCCTTTCATCTGAATACATGTTTTACAGAGTTAGGTTAATAACACCAGGCATTTATGTATGTTTGCTAGGGGTCGGGGGAAATGTAAAAGAATTTGCTGGTGAAACAATGTGAGGTGGATGCTGTTGGGGGCTGACTTAATGTGCTGCAGCTGAGCTTCAGAGATAAGAAAATGCTGCACTGCATTACAAAAGGCATTGCCTAGTACAAATAGGCATAAGAATTTCAATAGCTTTTCAAAGGAATATTACAATCAGAAGCACGCTAATTCAATTCTTGAATGGCAGTTTTTAACTTGCATAGTTCAGATGTTTCTCCTGGCAACCTTCCCTAAAGTCATTATCACTTACTAAAATTTGATACCATCTACAACCTGAGCCTGAATTCCTGACACACAGTACCACAGAAGTAAATATTATGCCAGATTAAAGAGTAGCATGTTTTGACAATTATGTAGACAAACGTTCCTCTTTTACAACAAGGAAGTCTCAGAAAATATGTAAATACTTAGGCAGTTAAATTGTGTGCAACTTATGCACAAGGGAAATAACTTAAACACACAGCCCCAGGCTATTGCCTTTGGTTATGTATAGCTCAGTCAAACAGAAGAGAAGACATTCGGCTCCTTCCAAGAAACTTCATACTCATTTCTAACTTGAAGTCATGTAACGTCAGGCTGTGATACTCTCTGATCTCTATTTCAGTGCATGTAAGTAAAGAGCTGCACTGGAGATGTCACATGTTTTTTGAAGTAAGAAAGAGACATTATTATTTTGAGTCAGGATTCAATCCCTCACTGGTGAAATCTATGTTCCTGGGGATATAAAAGACTTCAGCCAGAGCTCAACTCTTTTCCTAAATTCCCATCCACAGACTCTTCTAGTTGACAGTCTGGCCTAGTATTACTAACTCCAGTAAAAAGTGCTTGAAATTTGGTCTCTGATAATTAAAATCTGTTAATCTAAAGTCTCATCACAGTTTAAACTGGTTATGATGCATATTTTGTTTCTTAGGCTGAACTTGTTCTCTAATGTCTCCAGTGAATTCTACTATATATATGTGGTGGCTGTGGTCAGAATTATTTTCACATACATGAGTAAAGGAAGAGGTTTTTCTTAAAATTTTGAAAAACCTTTTAAAAATTAAGGGGGTAAGATAGTAGCTTTAGAACATGTATATCAGTGTTTTTTCGAGTCCATTATACTATAATATAATTTGGTATTAAGAACAACAAACTGAAATTCAAGTAGCTACATGTCAGCTTTCCATCTTTTTTATTGAGATTTTTTATGGAAAGAAAAGAAAAACAACAAAAGCCTAATTCACACTTCACATCACCTTGGCTAGGCATCAGCTAAGTGCTTAGCCACCATTTGTACCAGTTTTCATTTTGTTTGTTGGATTCTTTCTTGATTTTTTTCTTTTGTTGTTCAGTGGAAGAACTATTAAATTTATGACGATTATTCTTCCCCCAGGTGAAATCAAAGAATATAAAAGCAGTAAAACTAAAATGTTATATAAGAATGTGCAAAGGTAAGGGTAGTTGCTACGAAGACAACAGATGACATCATGTAGGGAGGATAAAGAGGAGAATCAGATAAGGAAAGTATGAAGTAAAGGGAATTGAGAAGGAATTTATTGCATTTTTTTTAATTATTTTTTGCTAGGCACGTCCGTTGACATTTTAAAATGCATCCTTAATTGTCTGTACAGGGTTGCTCTACTGGGTCAGAACAAAAGACATCTTACTCAGTGTGTTCTAGTAGCAGCTAGTGATAGTAAATTTTAGGTATTGGTCAAACCAGATAGGTCAAAAGAGGCAAGTCTGCCACAGCTTCATGGCCCAGGTCCAACCAATAAAGAGGCTGAGCATGTATTCTTCCCACTGGCACACATGGAAGCGCACGTACAACACATTCTCATGGACACACACAGCCAGCTGCACAGATCAATACAGGCAGAAACACAGGGCACTCATGCAGTAACAAACAGCACAATGTCCCTCTGGCCATACACAATGAACCTCTGTTCCAATCCAGGGTCCCTCTGCAGCTGATCAGGCTGAAGGTCCATTAGTGGGAAATACATCCACATGTACAACGCAGATTCCTCTAGTGACTGGGCTCAGACCCCTCAAAGGTCCTGTATCCGGTCTCTGGATCCTTGATATCTCCTGTTGCTGGTACCTGGACACATGAGCTGCTGAGGCTGCAGCCGTGCTCCAGGTGCTGCTCCACACCCCTTGTAGAGCCTCCAAACACACACACACACACGCACATACACACAGGGGTCTCCTGGCATTCAAACCCCTTGGTATCTTCAGCATTTGGCCTGGATCCCCTGATCTCTTCAGTCACAATTCCTCCAGACATCGCACTCACACACACACACACGCAGACAAACACCCCTGGCTTCCAAACCACTTCACCCACTCACTGATTAGTTCGGTGATCACATGCTGACCAAAGTCCTCATTATCGCTTCTGGCAGCCCAGATGCATGACCCCCAAGGACCCATGGTCCCTGCTGCAGCTGCCACACCTAGACCCCCACAACAGAGAATTGGAGCTCCTCACTCACAAAAAGAATCAGTAATGAACCTGGTGATAAGATGGGTCAGACTGAGTTGACCAGGTGCAGGACATGACCAGACAAATGTACTGATCAAATACCAACTTATAGACGTCTTTCATCCCCTTTTTCTTCTAGTCTTCCACATGCATTCCTTCCCAAGACCTTGAATTCTCCCTTTCGCCATTTTTGATACCTACCCTAAGCAGCACATTATGAGTTCCCCCAGTAAGTTCCCCTGAGTCCTACAACACCTCCCTTCCCCATGGGCTAAACCCCACTAGTGTGAAAGGAGATCTAGAGAGCCTCTGGCACATAGTCATGGATGGGGACCACTCATGGGGCTGAGGGTCCTCTGTGACAGCCTGCGGGGGATTTGGGGCAGGGGCTCTTTTCTCTGAGTAGGTCATTAAGCTTCCAGCATCTGCTGCTGTGCCTCTCTGCTCTTCTGTGTTCATAGAGTGGCCTGTAATCCCATTATCTAGCAGTAAATAGGACAAGTTAGTAGTGATCCTTCCTCCTGTCCACCCTTTCATTTTGCAAAAATCATTGATACAGGCTTTTCCTGAGACAATGACTGCTTTCATGACGTCATTTTGTTCAACTACTATCTATACTTTCTTCCATGAAGTCACTTCTTGTTTTTCCCTTTATATTCCCTTGAGAAAATGTATTTCACAGTCTAATTACATAGTGTATGGCACAGTACTTAGTTTGTTTTGAACAAACTGTCATTGGGTACCCCTTATTTGTCAGGGTCAGTGAAAAGTGAAAGGTACTTCTTTATTCCCTCTCATTCACTGAGTTGTATCATATCTCTCTCTGTTGTCTTCTTTTTAATACTGACAATCCCTACCTACTCAGCATTTCCTTCTACAAAACTGTTGCATTCCTTGGTAAACTTTCTCTGCTCTTTTGGGTTTGTGGTTCTGGGGTTTTTTGTTGGTTTTTGTTTGTTTGTTTACATTTTTGTTTGTTTTGGATCTTTTTGGGGTTTGGTGTTTTTTTAGTTTTATTATATACTCATAAGTCTTAAACTGGATGCATGTAGTATTTAAGATCTAGGTGAACCATAAATCTACATACAAACATTATGTTTTTATTTCATCTCCAAGTGTCTTATTTATCTTTCTAAGCACTGATGAACATGGAACTGGTGATTGCACAGCCCATAATACCCCACAGAAATTTCTCCCAAACACTTTCTATCTTCAGAGTGTAGTTATAAGCTGTTAGAGTCAATGTGACCAAAAAAACCCAGGGAGGGAGGAATAGATATTTTTTTAGCAATTTATGTTCAATATGGTTTTATCCTTGCTCTTCACTGTTTCAGTAGCCACAGTAATATTATTTTAGCACCTTCTTGCTGTTTTCATAAATTACCTCTCATTTAAAGTATGACTCAAGTTTGTTAATAAAAGAAGCCACAAGAACAATCAAAATACACAGCATATTTAGGGATGTGACAGAAGTTAATTTTTCAGATTCCCTGAAGAAGAATGAGAGACTTCATGAGACATATCTGATTTCTGCATGGCTTTAGCATCATGAATGTTACCAGAAATTAGAAAATATTAAGATCCAAGTGGAATTTCCTCTAACACATTTAGTGTTAAACCCAAATTTACAGTTCTTAATTTTAATTAAAGGTAGCAATAGCATTCCTTTCTCCACTTAGTTCAGTGAGACTCAACACTTTCACATTCCTGTTCGACTATTAAGTGTCTAAATGTCTGCACAGATAACAAGTTACAAGGATGAACTAGACTGTGGTCTGCTTGTAGGAAAAAGATGTAGGATGGTTAATAGACAATTGAAAATTGTCTGTCAATATCATCTCATGCAACCTAGCTTATGACAGAAATAAAGGAACCTCTCCTTATTTTGGATCAGGAGTTGGCAGTTTCAGCCACTGACACACTGCAATTTCACACCACTCAAAATGAACTTACACAAGCTTGAAGGTAGTTATTAAAGTTGGCCATGGCCACCAGAGGAAGTCTCATTTACTTCCTTCATCACTTCTCCTTATCTTTTTCTTCCTCATTTCTCACGAGGGTACCTCATGGATCATTGACTCTGCTCCTCATTGAAATTCTTCACTGAATAAACTCATCCGGCATACAACCACCCACAATTTTAATCCCCCAGGTAGGTTTCCCTGAAGTTAGTAAATTGAGTCAGCTCCTGAAGGTATATAATTGACTCAGAATTGGTTCAAGTGCGAGGATTTTCCCCTACAGAATCATCAGCTCTATTTCTTGTATTAGAATACATTTTTGGTGACTTTTGGAGATGATTCAGAGGAAGAAACTTTATTTTCCAGTATTACTGATGCTGTATTATTAACAGCATATTATGATTGAATTAACTCTAGTCTGCTGCTGCTGGGATAGGGAAACTACAGCCTTTTCTTCCTAGTGAACTTTATCAGTTTCTCACAGACTTTATCAAAAGCTTTGAGCTTTTGTCTTCAGGTGACTCATCGTTAAAAAAGGTCAAACATCCATTCATCATATTCTAAGGAAAGGACTATGACTGGAATCATGATCTTGGCACAGCAGAGAGCAGACACAAACAGAGCTCCAGAGGGACAGCACGCCTCTCCAGACTGCTGGCAGTGCCTGGGACGAAGGCCGGAGCACACAAGATGTCCTTGTTTGCAAGAGTCATGACCTGGCTGAAGAGATGTGTTGCCAGTTCAAGGAGCTGTGTGAGTAGCTGTGCAGATTGTGCAAGACCAGGGAACTTCAAATAGAGATTGACAAGGTCTTCAGAGAGACCCTGCAGAAATAAGGGTCTTACATCTTAATAAGGATGTTACAGCCTGGTTAAATGGATAACTAGATGGGTTAAAACTGGATAATTGAGTTCTGTGAGTAGTGACCACTGGGCCAGTAAGAAGTGGAGTACGGTAAGAAGTCTATCTGCGACCTGTACCCTTTATAATCTTTATCAATAAGTGGCAGGTGAAGGAATATATTTTCATCAAGCCTGCAAGTGGCACCAAATTGAGGAGAAAGGACTCTTGAGGGCAGGGCTGCCATTCAGAGAAACTTTGGCAGGTTGGAGGAATGGACTGGAAGGTTTTCTGAAATCCAACAATGATAAATGCAGTGTCCTGCACTTGGGAAGGAAGACCCCTAGCAGACATGTAGGAACCAGATGGCTTGGAGACAGCTTTGAAAAGGAGCTGAAAAGGACTTGAGGTTCCTGGTGGATGGGCTGGGACAAATTACACATCAGCCATCAGTGTGCTCTGTCACCAAAGAAGGCCAAAATTACCCTGGGCTGAATTCATATGGACTGAGTTAGGAGAGCCAGCAAAATGATTGCCCCTTCTACATAATACGTTAGGCCATAGGTAGATCCCATGTACAGTTCCCAAAATACAGGAAAGGAATTGATAAAATGCAGCAAGTTCAGAAGAGAGACATCAAGATGGTTGAGGGCTGCAGCACTTAAGATGTGAGGAGAGCTGAAGGAATAGGACTTGTTCAGCCTGGAGAACATGTAGCTTTGAGGACACCTAACAGAAGCCTTGACAGTACCTACTGGGACATTATTAGGAAATTGGAGCCAAGCTACTCAGTATTTCACAGGACGGGGAACAAGCACATGGACATTGAGGTGAAAGAAGAAGAGGTTCAGACTGAATGTAAGGACACATCATCAGAACAGTCAAGCAGAGGAACACATTGTCCGAAAAGATTGTGTCATCTCCAGCTATGGAGGTTTTCAACACTCAGTTGGATGAAGCCCTGAGTAAACTTGTTTGTCCCATAGCTGATCCTGTCAGTGCAGGAGGGTGGACCTAGAGATCTTCCAAGATCCCCTCCAATAGGAATTATCCTATGATCCTGAATTAGCAGTCACCTGCGTGGATCAAGCAAAAAAAAAAGGTAGGTTGCTCATCATGAGCAATACAATGATATGTCCAAAAGCACAGAGTTTTGCCTGTTGTTCCAACAACAAATAAATTGCATGCCAGACTGAAATTTCAGAGGAGAGGAAATAAAACGTATTGGTAGGTTTTCTTAGTGTAGCTGGTTTTAGAAGGGAAATTTTCTCATTTTTCTTCATGCTCTAGGTCCTTAAGCCACATGCCTCTTTAAAAACTGACTTAATTTTAAGTGTTAGAATTAAACCTTTGAGGTCAAAGGGTCTTTCTTGGTGTTTAACATCATCATGGTCTCCTGTTTTAGAGGAAGTCATAATGAAAAGATTCTCTAACCAGTGTGTCCAAGGCAGGTGTGCTTTCCTTATCACGGGTTTTGAAGTAGACCAAAGAAGAACATGGAGATTTTTCTTGTTATTTCTGCGCTTACAACCTGTAGTCTGAAAAATTAGAGGCAGAAGCAGTCACTTGTTTTGAATGACCCATGGTTTCAGAAGAGTTTATGCTTTTATGTGACATTGCTTGAATTGGCTTGTGCAAGAGAGTTTTAAAAATTAGGTCATATGAAGTGTAAATGAGCAAAAGAAAATTACCAAAGAAAAACCAACCAAACCCCGTGACATTAAGCTGCTCAAATGTAGCAAATAAAATACCTTTGTAATCTGCAGAGTTTACATTAAGTTCTAATCCTGGCACTCCAAACAGAAAAATACCTAACAATCAAGTTCCTAGACATTTGTGGTGGTTAGACCCTGGCAGGATGCCAGGTGCCAAACAAAGTGGTCTATCACTCTCCTTCTCAGCTGGACAGGGGAGAGAAAATACAACAAAAGGCCTCTGGGTTGAGACAAGGACAGGGAAAGATCACTTACCAAATACCATCAGGGGTAAAACAGACTCAACACAGGAAACTTCATTTATTGCCAATCAAATCAGAGTAGAGTAATGAGAAATAAAAGAAAATTTTCCATGCCCATCCCTTTTTCCTCGGCTCAACTTCAATTCCAATCTTTTCTACCTCCTTCCTCTCCAGCAGTGTGGGGAGATAGGGGCTGCGGCTGTTGTCAGTTCATCAGAAACTGTCTCTAATGCTCCTTATTCTTTAGAGAGTACCCCTCACACACTTCCATGCTCCAGAGCAGGGTCCTTCCCAGAGGAGACAGTCCTCCCCAAACTTCTCTAATGTGAGCTCTCCCTCAGGCTGCAGTTCTTCATGAACTGCTCCAGTGTGGGTCTCTCTCCACAGGGGTCAGTTCTTCACGGACAGGCTGTTGCAGCGTGGGGCCGCCACAGAATTTCCAGTCTTGCCAGCAAACCTGTTCCCGTGTGGACTCCTCTCTGCACAGGTCCACAGCTCCAGTGCGCGCTTCCCACGGGATCTGAATCTCCTTCAGGCTTTCACCTGCTCTGGCATGGGTCCCCTCCACAGGTTGCAGGTGGATCTCTGCTCCCCTGTGGTCCTCCATGGACTGCAGGGGCACAGCTGCTTCACCCTGGTTTGCACCATGAGCTGCAGGTGAATCTCAGCTCTGATGCCTGCAGCACCTCCTGCACTTCTTCTGGACTACCTTGGTGTCTGTGGAGCTGTTTGTCTCACATGTTCACATCCCTCTGTTCTCTGTCCACAATTGCTCTTGTGCAGTAATTTTTTCCCCTCTCTTAACCATGTTATCCTGGAGGCACTACCACTGTCCCTGATGGGCTCAGCCTTGGCCACTGGTGTGTCCACCTTGGGGTCGGCTGGCATCGGCTCTACTGGACATGGAGGAAGCTTCTGTCAGCTTCTCACAGAACCCACCCTTGTAGTCCCCACCACTACCAAAACCTGGCCATAAAAACCCAATACAATATGGCACACAAAGAGAGGATTTAGAATTCTCAAACCTGTAAAACAAAGTTGTGATAGAAATGCTCAAAGACACTCCCAAGATTTTAGAAAACATTGCAACATCTGTAGTCTACCTCTGTTTCTCAAAGACTCCAGAAGAGGCAGCTACTCTTAGTCAGAAGTGACCATTAAATGTATCTTAAAAACTGTGTTGGATTTAAAATATTCACTGTTCAAAAACAGGCATGTTGTCTTTCCCAAAATGTATGGGAAGTAAATATAAAATCGTATGGTGTTCAGTCAGAAGAGAATGCCATGGGTTACAATTATGTATTTGTCCAGAGATAGTCCTGGTTTCGGTTAAGAATTATTTTATATAAACAATATTTTCCTTGGACTACTTTGAAAGCTTACCTCTAAGTTCTGTGACTTTATTATGTTTATTACTTGCTTCACTTTCCTATGAAGCCGAAGGCAAAAACAACATCTGCCAAAGAGAAATGATTTCCAAATCAGGCCTTCTACATCCAGGCAAACTACATCAAAATAACAGGCCTTGCAGGCTTGGCATCCTGAGAGAGATCTGTGATTTAAAAGTATTTGGCAGCCATGATTTTTACTGCCTGTCAGCAGGAGATCAGTGGACAGATAACCTCAATGAGTAGCTGATTAGCTGATCCTTCAGAAGCCATCCCACAATATTGCCAGCCATGTCAATTACCGCCTCTTTTTTTTCCCTATGTATGGGGATGTTGGGGAGGTACAGCCATGAATCTAAAATCCAGCTGTGTTTGTTCAACCAGATTTTCTTCAGCCCAAATCAAGGAAAGATTCTTTTGATTCACTGAGAACTTGCTCAACCACACTTGATTCCTCTTCAGTGAGTGTATTGCACCACGTTAGACACTACTGGACAGAACTGCCCAGTTATGTCTAATCCCACAGACTTTATAAATTACTACATCCACTATATGTGCATTCCCCTGATTAGCTAATTTTATTGCAGGGTGTATTGCAAAATTACTGAGAAGACTGAGAAATGACTGGGACTTCACAAGCATAGTGAGAATTGTCTCTCTTTAAAGACAAAACCTTTGATCTTCAGACCTGCCTAAAATGGGAGTGTGAGTCGGAGAAAACTGGATAAAGGTCAATTTAAAAAAAAAATGGAAAAAAAACGAGTAGGTGGAAAATGTCTACCCTTAAATAACAATTAGAACTGACCAAAATTTGTAAGACATAGCTAAAGGCTATGCTGGAATCATGTATTTCCTTCTGATTCGTCCATCCTTTGTCTAATAGCAAGTTTCTTTCTTATTTTCTGGCACAGGTTGGTTGAAGTGTCTTTCCTCCTTTGTAGCTGGTAGCCATTTTCTCTACAGCTGTTCCCATTTCTTGGATTTCTCTCTCATAGGTGGAATATTTTTGCATACTTTTGGTTTCATTGGCAGCATTGCTTTTGAGACTCGACAGTTCTGCCCCTGCAAGTGAAAGGCTTCCTTTGCAAAAATGTCAGACCCAGACAAATGTCAGCTCCTCCAACACCTGTAACCACACCCCAGAAAATAGAATTTTTAAGACATTTTCAGCCTAAATCATTGAAGCTTCATAATCAGAATGTTGCCTTCTCCTGGGTTTGTTTTTTTTATATTATATAGAGTAATAGTTAGTTATGGAAAACTGAATGGTACATCTTTATTTCACTCTGATTATAGTTGTAGCATATAAAAATTGTTTTGTAAATTTCAGTGATGGAAAATTATTTTCTAAAATGTGTGCTAGAATAACTGACACTAATAAAAGCCTTTGAAATTTCCTACAAATACATGCAAACCATACAGAAAGTTTAAAAAAAAAAAAAAACACCAGAAAATTTGACCTTTCTTATTTTATGCTACAGATGTTAGGACATATCTATTTCTGGTTAAAAAAAAAAGACTTCAAATAATGAGGAAAAGCTTCCCATGACATTTAAGCATTTTTTTGTGCCATAAGTCCACAGAATGCAGACCAATCTCTGGGCCAAATTCTGAAATTCTTGCTTGTTTCTTCAGAAAAGATACAAGGCATTCCTTCTGCTTTTGCATTCCCAACTGAAAGAGACGTCAATTTCGACACAGTATAACCACCAATGAATTGAAAAAGAATTTCAGAAAATAAAAAAACAAGAGATCTGACTAGCTGCAAGCAAATGCCAAGAGGACATGAAACATTAGAATATATCACATTCAAATGCACATTCAAAGCAGATAATTCAAATTTCATTAACTGGTCAAGATTTTAAGATTCTTTGTCCCAGTTCAAAGTACTGATTGTAGCATACAACTTCTGTCAAACAGAGATTTTAGCATGGAATGCCAATAATCTCTCTTTCAGTTAGGAAAACCAGGATCTTCACAGAACAAAAAAGCTCTCATTCTTAAGACTTTGGCAGACCATTGTCTATGGCAAACTGCTAATGTCAGTATTAATCTGTCCCCTGACAGAGGGACAGGTAGTAGGTTGACATTTCATCTCCACCGAAGAGCATAAGTGAGGCCTGAAGTCCTTCGTAAGTTTTTGGGGTTGGTTTTTTTCACATAAAGAAAAGCTCTCCCTAAAGATAAAGAGATTTCAGTACTGGAGATTTTTAAGCACTACCATCTCTACATATCTTTGTGGAAGGAGTATAATGCCCACTAACCTCAAACCTTTCTGTCCATTATTACAGTAGAAGACACACGAATGTGCCAAAATGTGATCCCATTTAATTTTTGAAAAAATGCATCTGTCAGGTTTAGATAACTCACCTTTAGTCCAAAGATAGCTTTTGTTTTCACTCTCAAATTATCTCAGGTGCTAAATGTTAATCACATCTTTTTACTTCATTATTGTTCCTTAGTAGTTTGCCACATTACCTGATTGGAAATTTTGAGGTGGTTTAAACAAGTTACAGTACATGGCTGTTAGAACTAACCATGGGGAGAATGTGAAATCTGTGCATTCTTTGATAAATGTATCACAGTGTGCCATGGCCCAACTGCTTTCCAGACTCATTTACTTGGTTTTGAGTCACTTGACAATTTTCAGGCAGTTTTGCCACCAATTCAAAAGGAAAAACTGCTGATTCTTGTAATCTGTATAGAACTAATAACCTTTGGGATTTTCCATCGACAAAATTATTAGAGACTGGATTTGTATACTCTGCAACACTGGATTTTATCTGCATCTTCTGAAGAAGCTAACATTCATGATATAATCATTTAAGAAGTCCCACATATTTTTGGAGAACTTGTGTCTCAAATAGACATGAGATCAAATCAGTAACATATTCTTATTATACAATAGGGTACCTCCAGGGTACCTCCTTTCTCTAACAGAAAAAGTGAGAAAATTAAATCCTGAAATAAATCACTACCCTTGCTCTCCTATTTCCCCTCCTGTGAGTACTCTGCTGTCAAGCACACTGCTAGCTCATGTGCACTGGTGAGACCCTGATGTCCTTACAGAAAAAGAGAGCCTTCTTGTGTTAATGTCAGACTGCTTGTTCATGGTGGAAATATCCTTCACACTATCACTACTGTTGATCTCCCAGAGTTAAGCTACCTACAGGGGTGTTGTCTAAATGGCAACCCATCATCATCAATGCTGTTATCAAAACTGATCCCAGGAAAGGTGCAAAAACTAAGTTTTTAATTAGTTCAGGCGGGCTGCCTTAACTCGCGCAATGTCCTAGATCTCAGCAGGCTGAGGTCACTATTTGTCCTTTCAGTTAATCTCAAAGGAAATAACAATGTCACTTTTATGTCCTCATCAGAATAAGAATTTTTTTTCAGAGCATACAAGTATTTTCAAATGCCTGAGAAGGAAAGGTGGGAATGCTGGAATCCATGAGGTCAAGCGAGAATTTAAATCATTATCTGGATTACTGACTGCACTAGTTATAATCTGAAAAATGGATGCTCTCTACATAGAAAAACATTCTAAATAGTAGACACTCAGATACTTACTGAACAATATTCAACTGCAAAATAAAATAAACTATTCAAAGGAAATATTTGGTCTTGAACTGCACCTTTCATCCTCTATTTAACCCAATAGCCTGTAATGACCTTTACTATTGCTGGTAGAGACACTATGGTTTTTATCCCATGAAGGTAATATTTGCCATTAAATGGAAAAGGAACTTCATCCTTCAAAAAAATTTGGCATATCTATAGTAATTCAGATATTTGATGTCTCCAGAATTAGGAGCTAGGCATCACTAAAAGGCCTTTAGTCAGATATGGCAGGCTAATTCAATGATGAAACTCACAACTATGCAGAAAATTATTGAGAAATCCCACTCCATAGTCTAACAGGAAATAACTTGCACAAAGAAGCACCTGTTTTAAGAACTGCAGTATAAGACTGTCACAGTTTAAACTGTTGACTGGAACTGAATTTGACACACTTCCTAGAATGTACTGTTCTTTCTTCCTCGAGTTGTTTTGACATTAAAATATGATCATCTCCTAAAATAAGGGAGATGTTTGGCGCCCAGGAATGTTGAAGCAATTTTGGGGTCAGGGGTGGGGGGGAGAACGATGATAAATATTCATTAAAGGATTTTCTTTCCAAAATTATAGTTTTACTGTCCTAACTTATAGGGTAAACAAATGATCTTGCCTTTTCCTGAACTTTCTACAAGTAAGACTTGGTAAAAGAGTCCAACTGTTTTAATTTACAAGCACATACAACACAAAGTCTCTGAATCCTGAAGTTTAAAAATTCTGTCTGGCAAGCCTCCTGCAGTTTGGGATTCAATTGCCAACCACTAACCATGGCAGCTCTTACTGCTTTAGGCAATGACATGAAAATCCAAGGAATGTATCTTCTGCCAGAAAAGGATCTTATCCTATAATAATTGTTCATCATTATGGTATTTTTATGCCACTGAATCCGGCATATTCTTTTTAATTAATATTTGGACTCCTGATATATAGTTTTCATCTATGACTCATTTAAAACAATGTCTCTCCATTTAATAAAATAACATTCAGATTCAACTTGTATTTAATATCTACAAAAAAAGCATTAAAACCTCCAGGCAATGAATAAAATTAGGGTGGTAACAAAAAATGCCTTGAACTTTACAATCTGATCTGGAGTTTTATCTGAAGGAAAGCAAATTCGGATCATATCTCACTATATCAGCTGTGACTCTCTAGCTATTAGGCATAGTTTTGTCTAAAGTTGAATGGGTACCTAGTTTAGATATAATAATTTCCAAACTGACTTGTTGTTTAGTGTTAAAATCAAAATTCTTCAAGCCACTTATCTACCGCTCGCATCTCTAACTTGTATTGAGAAGTCCTCAAGGAAAGGATATTACTGTGAAATTTTCTAAAATCTTACTGAATCTTTTTAGATTCTTTTCTTAATCAGTCTTTTTAGGTAGTTCTAGAAATTGCACTTACTCAAGTTCAAGTCTTTTTATTTGGATTAATGGATACTTCCTTGAAGAAAACTTCTAAATTATTTAATGTTGTATTCACTCTTACTTTAACTCAGAGATCTTTGAAAAACTCTCAATTTAGTGTTCACCCTGTACTAACTCTAATTCATATTTTACTAACATTACTGAAATATGCCTAGCAAAAATTGTTTCTTAATCTTCTATATTCTTCTTCTTTCCATATAACGCACAGCATAAAGTGCCAGAAGTTTTCTATAAAACATGGAAATGTCAAGACATGTGGAGCCTCAGCCTTTCTTAGCGTTAGTCCTTCTCAGTCTTTCTTCTCTTAACGAAAGAACATTGTAACGCAATCTGCCTTGCTGCTGCTTATTCAATAAACCCCTCACAACTCCCACTAGAGAAGCTGCAAGGAAGAAGTTTAGCCAACCTATTATCTTTTCCTTGAAATTTTGGAAGGCAGACTCATGATTTCTTCATTTCCGTTCGCTGAGCAAAACAATAAAGATGCTGCTGTTCTGGTAGTGGCAAACTGGCAGCTGGACAATGCAGATAAGAGGTAACATGGATTTATAAAGCACTTCAGCAAATAAAAAAATCACTTCCAGAGTGGAAAAACACTTCAGTGTTGTTATGTCATATATCTTACCTACGTATTTTTAATAGTACAATATACTGATATTAGCTAAAGAAGAAGCAGATATACTGTTCATATAGTGCTGCTTATGCACTATATTAAAATGGTTAAAAATCCCAGTAATTTAGTATAATTTCCTGAGGAACCAAGACTAAGTTCATCACACTGTCCTAATACCTTCTTCAATCTGATTTCTAACAAAACTAACAGGAGGTAAAGACATTGTAAAGACATTACATATCTACAAACTTTACAGAGGCAGGCCAGTAATAGAGATAACAGATCTTACTAAAGCATTATTGAAGAACTTTCCATCTGCATTAAGGAAACAGATGACACAAATAAATTACTAGTTCTGCTGCTTATGTAGCAACTTTTTGATGTTCATTATCAGACTTCAGCAAAGTGACATGAAAACTAATTATCTCATCTATGTATGCAAATATTTGAGTGTTGAAGTTCTCTTACATGTCAAGTTTAGAATTTAGTATAGTATTTTGTGCACATGGTGTGTCATGTTTGAAGTTGAATGAGGAATCTTACTGGCATTCATATCTTACTGTATTACATAATTTTTGAATCAACTAAAATGCTAGGGAAACAGTCACCCTTTAAATAAATCTCCTTATAGGATATGATTTACATTCAGAAATATCACCATGAATTTTATCAGTTGAGAAAGAGGAATTAATCAAAGTAATCAATTAACAGGAATGATGTGGTATCTTTTATGTACTCACTGTGCATTTTTATGCACTTCCAGTAACACAGTGGTATTTCTGTGGAACATCATGATCTGTGCTTACAGCACATCACAGAACTGCAGGAATGTGCAGCTTCAAGGACTGATGGATCGCACTACCAGATCAGGGTACTGTGGAGATCCTTCTGATGCCTGCACCTGGTAGCCTTATGAAATCCTATGTGCAGAGGATTTAAATGAAAAAAAAGAGCATGGATATTGCAGTGCTGAACCACACACAAGAATTAATTAATTTTAGGCAGAGCGGATTCTACTCTCACCTGATGTAGTTATCATGAACCAGTATTCAATAATTTCATCTGTAAGTGAGAATATCAATTAACTGAAACCTATTTCTCTCAGAACAGACACTTCTACTTAAAAAAACATTGACTGATAATAGAGAGCTTGATCTCAAGGGATTACGTGTTCAGACGTTCTCAAGCCACCACCCTAGAGTAAAAAGGGAAATATAAAAATAAACTGATAAAATTTACGTAACCCTTCTTCGTCATTTCAAAGAAACACAAATAATCCAGTTCCATTAAATTTCTGATAGATAAATTACATATTAGTAATTACAGAAGAAAATTAATAACCAGAAAAAAATTCAAGGCCCCACAACACAAGATATTTTAAGGCAGTGTGAGCTACTGTTGCAAGATGAAACTCTTCTCAAACATTTTTTCTGAGTCATATAGTAAATATTTCATCTGAGACAGAATTTACCAAAATATGGGATTATATGGAAAGTATTTGAAATGTACACAAGGCAAGGCCACTAAAACATAAGCCTCTTGTCTCAACAGGATTTTTCAAGCTGGTCTAAAGCTGGTACCCTGACACTGATTCCTTCAGTGGAATCTATCCAAAGGAGCTTCAAAAACTGAGCATCTGATTCAATCAAAAGAGTAACAGATCTATGAAAGAATTGTGAAAAAGTAGGTCAGAATGGATCTCAAGAGATCATTAGTCTCTACCCCTGCCAAGTGTCATAGTAGTACCTCCCAGATTTGAAGTAGTGGGTTTTGAAAATGGGGATTAAATACACTTTGTGGGAACAAAAAGTTCCTGAATCTACCCAAGGAAAAAACTCTGCATTTTTCTCTGGGGAAACCTCAATCCACTCTAAGATGACACCTTTGTTGACAATTGACAACACAGCTGAATATTTGAATTTTTTCGTGTGAACAACATGCACTACCCTAAATAGAATGATAATCACAATTCTTATTAAGACTGTCAAAAGGTGGGTGGCATCCAAAAGCCACTGGAATGTCTCCTTGTTCACTGGCTGCTGGAAAGCTGCATGCCCTCCCTATACACCTCTAAATGTCCTGTGGCACTCTGTACATTGCTACCAACTACTACTCGTGCATGTAGCAGTGGTATTTATACCACAGCACTGTTGGTATTTATACACTACATACATTGTCTTATCTATTTATACCACTGTGCATCCTTTAAGATGCTGTGGTTGTGCAAGTTTCGCTAGGTGTGATTTCATGCCCTCCTGACTTTAAGGGACAATTACCAGAATGCAAGAAGCTTCATGGCTACAGCACCCTCATGATGAAGAAGCGACATTACAACAAAATGAATAAAATGAAAAATTATTGACCTCTCTGTTTTCAGTTCCATTTACTAGGAATTGGTCAGAAAAATGCCACTGTGTCCTGTGTGTGCAATATAAGCTTAAAGAGTAAAATAAGTGATGTTCTGTGTCTGTTTCAGTATTTAGCACAACAGGAAATTGAATAAAAACTTGGGTCAGAGGTATGTATAAAAATAGCAACCTCTTCAGCGAAGACTTTTTTTCCACTTGCCTTTTGTCAAACAAAAGCATGTGAAAAATGGAAATAATTTAAAAATCATGTTTTCCCCCTCAGAGAAAGAAAGCCAGTGCACACAACTACTGAGAACAAGGAGAAAGGAAGCATATGGAATACCTCATTGTAGTAACAGCATTGTGCTGACATAACCTATGGGAATCCACTCATGTAAAAGTCATTATTTTTTAAATATTAGTTATAACTATAGTTTTAAAATATGTTCTACAGTCTGCTAATAAAAGACCCTATTAGGACTGTGCATTTACTGTGACATGGTGGGAAACCTATAATGTGATTCATTAAACTCTATAAAAAATGCTCATTTTTCATCCTTTCCAAGTAATAAATAATTTAAAAACATTCCTAATCGTTATAAATACTGTTATCTTAAGAGTAAATAGAGCATAATACAATATATTTTATAAGAACAGATCAATCTCCTGACGTACACCTATTCTGACCTATTCTGCTTCTAGTCTTTATATTAATGTCTGACTTTACAATCTACACAAAAAGAAATAATTTTTAAAACCCAACCAAAACCAGACGAAATAAAGTAAGGGAGACCAGTGATGTTCAATTGCACACACACAAGAAGAAAAAAACTGTATTAAATTGAATCTGACCAAATTAACATAGAATAGACTGGTAGATCTGCACATTTACTCACCAAATCTACCTCTCTCCTTTAGCTCTGTATTTAGCCCTTTAGCCCTCCACTTTGGAAAGGCATCCACAGCCTCAGTTTTTATTCGTTCTTCTAGAGTCTTCTGTCCTTTTTGTCCCTATGTTTCTTGTATATAGTTTTTGCTGTGATCTTGAAACTTTTTGTTTTCTCCAAGAGGAGGCTTAAGACAGGTTTAAGAAAGTACAATAGAAGAAAACCTGGTGTGCCCATCCCTTTACAAAGATTTCATCTTCCTGATTTAAGCTCTACACACTCATGGACAGATTGCATACTAGGATGTAGAAAGGTGAGAACTGTATCCACTCATCTAACAAAACAAACAAACAAACAAACAAACAAACACAATTTTAAAAAACCCCACCAAAACCAAAACCAAAACAAACAGCCCAGCTCTCCACACAAGAAAAATTGAAAAATTGTATAAGCTTGATTTTTTTTCACCAATTCATAGAATGGTTAAGGTTAGAAGAGACCTTTGGAGGCCAATTTGTCCAATCCCCTCCTCAAGCAAGGCCCCCTAGTGCCACCTGTCCAGGGCTGGCTTTTGACTCTCTCCAAAGAGGAAGACTTGACAACCTTTCTAGGCAAACTTTGCCAGAGAGTGTGAGTGTCTCTCACAGTGAAAAGGTGTTTCCTGACATTTGGATGGCTCCTCCTGTGTTCAGTGTGTGCCCATTGCCTCCTGTCTTGTCTCTGGGCACCACTGAAGAGAGCCTGTCTCCGTCCCCTTTGCACCCTCCCATCAGATAGTTAAATACATTGGTAATTCCCTGTGCCTTCTCATCTCCAGGCTGAACAGTCACAACTCTCCCAGAACTTGCTCATAGAGAAGTTATTCCAGTCCCATATCTTTGACTTCTTGTTGGGCTCTCTACAGGATGTCCATATCTCTCTTGGACTGGGGAGCCCAGAAGTGGGCACAGTGCTGAGAACATGCCTGGAGTACCAATCTCCTGGAGTACTTGATCAAAAATTGCTTTATATTTTTTTTGCTGGTCTCTGTTTCATAATAATCTGTGCCCATGGAAATCACACATTTACAGCATTTTGAACTAGACAAATAATTTCCACTTCCTCCTGTAATTAGCCAGCAATTTCCCTGTATTTTTTTTAGGTAGTATTTTAAACAGAAAATTTGCTGAACTCTAGAATAATGAGAAATTATCTAAAGGATTTAATTGTATAAGTGAAAAAAGAAAAATTCTTCAAATCTACAAGTATAAAAAAATCCATCATTGCCTTTTCAATTATAGGATAGGGGCCTATAACAGATTTTAGTATTTTTTCCTTCCATACTGAGAAATTTAATGCACCTGTAAATCCCAACTGCAAAGTGATTAAGACTAAACTTAGTACAAAAGATTCATGTGAAGTTCATCATTCAATGTTCTATGAAAGAAAGTCTTCACAAATTTCTTATGGAGTTCTTGAATACAGACTACTGAGAATTGAGATTTATTTGATTTTATCAGTAAGCATATTTGCCAATTCTGATAAAAAAGAGGCCAACTGCAAACTAAAGACACCTTATGAGTAATACAAAGGTTCTTCAGATTTTGAGGAACATTAAACTTTTGTATAAAGTCTGTGCCCCAATTTTCCCCTGACCGCTCTTTTTATCTCTGGAAAAATATCTTTTCGTCTATGGAAAAATATGGTGATTGACTCATCTGTAATATGCACATTTATTATGCATATTATGAAGGTTTAAATGACATAATGCACTTCAAAGCACTTTAGAAAGCTCCATTTTTTGCTCTGGCAAATACACACATAAATAACCTTGTGGGGTCTAATTTAACCTTTTGTATTCAAATGCTGATGCACCAGAGAACGAAACACAGATCACAACTGGCAAAAGTGCACATCCAGGATAATTGGATTATTTTAATTATGTTCATTATGATTCCTCATAAATCTCCCAAAATTACTACTAAAAATATGTACCATAATAGAGCAAAAATCTGTTTTCATCTGAAAATAACATGCTGTAGTGTATGTAAAACCAGGCTGCATTGCATATTTAACATTGGTCATTCACAATAAGAAACAACTATATTTTTCCTCCCATTTGATTAGGTTTGGGGTATGTAAGGCTTTTGTAAATTTAAAATTATCTTTTCCAAAAATCTTCACATTTCTTTGATTAATAGATAAATATATTATTTCCCAGGACTTGTATTAGAATACTCATAGTTTCTTTAATCTTCTCCAGTTTTGGGCCTAAACTTGCCCCCATTGAATTTAATGTTTCACGTAAAGGATCTTTCCTCCCAGGTACTTAAATCATCATTCTCTCAACTCCCTGAATGTAGTTCAAGTATCTTCTTGTGACTGACTGCACTATTTAAATTTCAATCTCTGTTGAAAGGTAGGGCTCACAAATCAAGGGTTTTTTCCTCCTGTTTTTCTTTTTAGAGCCCTGCAAATCTTCCCAGGCTGACAACACCTCTGTGGGGCAAGTATAAGCTTAGCAGCAGGAGGCTGCCTTTTTTCTTTTTTCATTGCGTTCTGTAGGCTTTCAAAAAGAGCTCATGAGCCACAGGCTGTAAACTCCAGGTCTAAATTCCTAATGGAGTGGGAGTCTGAGCCCTCTCTCAGATACCAACTTGCCCAGCGGGCAAACATGTTCTCACACCTGGTTGCAGCCTGAACTTGTTAGAGGGTCTCACGCACCCAAATTCTCTCTTGCATCATTCCTCTGGGTCAGGCAAAGATTCTCGGGCATACAAGAATCAACTGCAGCCCCGTTTCAACTCTTCTGAAGCTTAGCTGATGGCAAGAAAAGAGCCAGCAATACAAATGTTTGAAGAGTGTCGTGGCAAGGACTCAGGGAGCACAGGCCCACTTGCTGGCCCCCGGTTCGTTGCACAGGGTCATGTTACACCTCTGTGCATGTGCATTCTGGATTTGTTGTGGTGAGGGACATTTTAGCCAATTGCAAACTATGGGTTGCAGAAACACTGTCCAAAATTATGTCTGCCGTTAAAAGGCTTCATCACACAGAATGTTTGTGTTATACACTTCCCCACGTGCACTCCAGATTTTTTCTTTCTAAGGATTAGCTTTTATACATCTCACTCTTTTGTGTTTCAATATTTTGAAGTCCTCCAAGTCTGAGGAAAAAAATCAATTGCAGCTATTACTTTAAAAGAGGAATTAACAATTATAGAAAGAAAAAAACAACTGAGTTCAGAATGTTCTTTGTATACAGCTATTACAGCACAATATTTATTACCTATCTCTTGTCATATAGACAGACAAGATCTTAGGTAAGGTTAAAAAAAATTGCGTGCAGTCATGACACCATTCAAATTAGAGAAACATTAGGAAGTAATCTTTGTCTCACTTTCTATTTTCCAATTACAGATTCTCAGATTAATTTACACTCTTCCACTTCTTAAAATATAAAGTTCTTTTTAAATATGTACAAAAAATTGCCACATTTTCCATGAAACTTTATTAGAATCTTATTCATGCAAAGTATTGTTATAAATATTTACCACTTAAAAATCCCTTTCTTTACATACTTAACGTTCCTGACATTAAATTTGTGTTCCTAATGTACATTCAGTCCTGTGCTTGCCAAGGGAACACCCACAGTTCAGTTTCAGTGATGAAAAGAGCCTGTTCCCTTGTCTGAAGGTCTTAACTTCTCATTATCCTATTTACAGTTTGAAATATTGCAAACTAGGAAATGAAGCATGAAAATGTTTTCCAGGTTGTTTAAATCCATGTAAGAGTGCAGGCAGAGATCCTGGTGTGGATTGGTGAATTGCAAGAAATTTGTATTTTAGTTGCTTCCTCCCACCCCTTGCCACCATATGTGTCACCATGTGACATCAAATTTACAAGTGGTAAGAGAAAGAGGAAACCTCTGGCCTCCCCACTTGTTAGTTTCTCACAGTGTGGCATACAGAGCCTACCCAAACTCTTCACAGCTATAGCACATCTGACACAGACCAAGTATCGTATGTAGGAACATTAACTTCCTCCAGCTTCTCTTTCCCCATGCTTTCACTGAGTTGCAAAGGCCTCATTTGCAAAAGAAATTTGAAAAAGTAATTCAGACTTCAGAACTTAACCTACATTTCACCTTTCTGGTGAGACCATCAAGAACTGTGTCCCTTAAAGAGTGTATTTTGCCATGTGAAGACAGGAAACAGGGACAAGAGGTGAACCATACTTTGTCTTCATTCCTAACCAAAGGGAAATAATTATTTTTTTGCACGGCATATCGAGGTGTTAATCTAGACTGACACAAACTGGACCTAATGGACTAACCCCAGGTGACTCCATGATCCACATCCAAGCCAAGGTCTGTGGTGTTCTGCAGCTGGAGCTCCCACAGAGATCAGCCTTCCACTGTCCACTCACATGCTGTGGATGTGATGTAACTTTGAAGGCTATAAGTACTTTCTGCTGGATGGACCATGTGACCTTTCACCAACATATGCCTAAATACATTCTTGTGTTCTCATGGTACCTATCAGCAGCTAATTAAACATGTAAACACCAGTAAGGACATTTTTTACTGTCAAATTCTGATGTTGAGCTCTGCAGCACTGGCAGCACCACTTATCAGTGGCAGATGTCTCTTACGGAATTTGCTCTCATGTGCCCCTTGCTAGATTCCAGTTTTATTGACCTTCAAAATGCAACATAAATCAGTGCATATTGTTTTGTTCTCACTTGCAGCCATTTGGGAGGTTTTGTGTTTCATCCCAAAGCAGCTGCAGCAGAACTCTGTGAAGTTTATTGATGTTACTGCTGTGTTCTTTTTAAGCCAAATTAGTTATTTGTGGCAGCAGCTGTCAAAGTAGCATCAGCTATATAAGTAATGAAACAAATAATTAAATCTGATTTTTGCTATAAAGATAGCATGAAACTCCTAACAGAATTTTTGAAGACTGCCTTTAAACGTGACACAGTATAGCAGATTTCTAAAAGTGGTCTGTGTAAAACTATTTCCTGACAAAATAGCAAAAATTTAGGAGTAAGTTGGACCATGTTACAGTGTCTAGCAGTTTACCTCTAAAACTGTATTTTTAATGCTTCTGCTAGAAATTTGACCACTGCCAAGGCATGAATAAACACCTGCCAAAGCCTCTCTCCCTCCCAAGAACACACTGAGATGATGGTAGGCAGCCTTGCAACTACACATGCATAAGAAAAAGAATTTCTTATGACTGTGTTGTTTGCCAGTAGTCTAACATCAGCTGTTCATCCTGCAACAGTGTACTATTTGAGTAAATTCAACCCAGAGATGGATTATTTTATTAAACAAAAATCTTTTGAATGAAACTGTTCTGTCCACAGAAGAACAGAAACTTTTTTTACAGTGCAGAGATACTCATTTGGTAAAACATATTTCTTTCTTGTTACTCTTCTGTGCTTTCTTGTAGACACAAAAAGAATACACAAATTATCTCACTGCTGTTCCTGGGAATTTAATAAACTGGCCTCATTGGTGAGCTTGCTCTGTAGCATTCAACAGACAACAGCTGTTGATATACAAAATGAAATAAAATGGTAAAACTGCAGTGAAATCCTTTCTAATCTAAGAATCATTGCAGTGAGTATTATCCAGCTGCAGTTTCTAGCATGTCTCAGTGGTCTTCATCTAAACACATCAGAAAGACAGTGTGTCAGTTTAAATTCCACTATAAAATACAGTTTGAGGGTCTCACTTACATGTCCTAATAAAAAAACAAAACAAAACAAAACAAAACAAAACCACAAACAAAAAACAAAAACAAAACGAAACAAAAATACCAAAAAAATCCCCAACCCAAAACAAAACAACAAAAACTGCAATCTCTCTCATAATTCAAGACAAGTGTCTGCTGTAGTAAACACAAGATGGGTGGACCCTTCAAGCAAAAGGTGCAGTGCTCTCTTGTAACAGAATGGGTGTTTTCAGCATGAGTGATCTTCCATTTGACCCTTACGATGACCAGCCCTGGTTCATAAATCAGGAAATGTCTTAATCTGATCATTCATCACATGAACAGGGGAAGGTTGACTCACTCAGCCTTGTAACACTGCAACACTGAGGAACACAATGGCAGATTATTCTTTGTTCCCAATGCAGAATTCAGGCTGAAGAGATTCAGTCTTTCAACAAAACCTGGCCATGGAGCTCAAAACAACCTGAATCTTATTTCATGCCTTTTTAAAACTGTGCTGAATTGTACACACAAAATAAAACTTATAAGTGTTTTTTTTTCTTTGAGACTGCTTGGCAACCCATAATATTATTTCATGTTTCGATTTTTGCACTTGAAGCTCAGGTAAGAAAATGGCTTTTAAGGGAAAAACTTCTGTAAAGTTTCCCATTAAAGAGATATAAAGAAACTTTTTTCTATATCAGCATTAGTAGGCTGAAGTGTGAAGTGAATAGAGTCTACAAGTTTGGAAGCACAGAGCACACTCATTCCTTCTGCCAGGGTGCAGAATCTTTAAGGTAAAGCCTTTACAGGTATCTCAGGAAATGTTCATCCCAGTGCCACAATCCATGAATAAAGAAGATATCAGCCATTGGGAGCTTGTGATTTTTGGCTACTGGTATATTCTGTGCAGAGATCATCTCTAGAAGGAAGGAAAGATGAATTGTCAGATGAGTTGCATGTGAGATTACAGTTGAGGCTGGAAAAGGTTCAAGAAAAATCTGAGGTGAAGGTTTGTCATCATTTCAAACCATTTTCATTGAGATTTTTTCTGATCTGAACATGGAGAACAACTGAGAATAACTTGACTGTATCTTTAATTCTTACTCCACAAAAGGTTTTCCATCACTAGTTTTAGAAAATGAAATTAATTAAATTAACTCATCTGCTTCCTTAGAGCAATGCTGAAATGTGAAGAAATCATAAGCACTAACAAAAATAAAAGTTCATATTATCTGAAAGGTACGATATAAAAATACAGACTCTATACATTACAAATACACATGCTTCAGTAACCACTTGTGAGTTAACTCCTCAGAAGTGTCATTTTTAATTATTCAATAAAGAGTAAGCAGTACTAATATCTAAATATTCTTGTACAAATATACTTTTTCTTCACTTTTATATTCTAAAAGTAAACTTTTATGCAACATTTCAGTTAGTTACAGAAATGTTTCTAGTTAGTTTAGTAATAAGTATAAGCAAATGCCTTTAAGCTAAAAACTGAATCAGAGGCAACATCACATCTGTGTGATGCTGTGTGTTCTTTAACGTACATTGGCCTTCCAGGCTGAAAAGTGCAAAACTCAAATTTTATAAAGGCTATTAGGAGTGAAACTTTCAAAGATGTGTAAATAATTGGAAAATTTACAGTCACTAAAATTCAGATGACAATCTGTACATGCATGGGTGTAAACAAGCATGTTTATGACCCTGCACGTGTTCCTGGACACACATAAGTCAGGTTCAGACCAGAAGCCAGGTTAGGTGCATTAGTTTTACACTGCATTTGACCTGGTGTACCCTGTCAGAACAGGCAAGCAGCCTTGGCCCGCAACAGCCCAACATGGTGCTTGTCTGATCAGACACAAGCGCAGATAGAGAAAGAGACACTCTGCACGTCTGTGTCAGCACACACATTCAGCGCTTCTGAAAACTTCGGCCAAGGCTTACACAGCTCCCACTTACCTTTCAAAATGCATTCCCATGTGGTGCTTGAGTGCCTCCCCAAGCTCCTGTTTGCCCTTTAGCCAGCAGTGAATTTATGCTGAAGGGATAAACTTATTCTTGGCTCTACCCAGACCTGCCATTGGTAGGGAAGGAGGCCAACAGCAGCTGTAGGTGGGCTGTGGACACAACCCAACATTACACTCACACAGTATGTTCCAGGTTTGGGGTTATACAAGGTTCCCATGTGTCCAAAGGACTCTTCAGTAGGTTATTATCATAACAAAAATAATTTGCAAAAATAATGTTGGCAAGTAATTAAGGTATTTATCATAATTTATAAAAATGGGAAAAAAATACCCACATACAGATTATTAAGTGAAGGGATGTTTTACTCGCACAGCATTTGCCAAGAAACAGATATAAGACCATGAAACATAAATTGCATTAGAGATCAATGTTCATCTATTTGAATGGCTATTAAAGGCTTATACAACATACAGCAGTAAATGAAACCTTAGTAGAGGACTTCTAACTTTTCCTGCTCTGCTCAAGAATTGTCCAGGCCTATGTTTAATAGATGTTCAGCCATAAACAAAGCATTCCTTTCTGTTAAATCAATCTCCACTCAAGATCGAAGATGAAGGCACACTGGTACAGTGTAAATTGCTCTAGCGTAAGGCGATAAGTAGGGAAATACGAATGTTCTTGGTTATGATTTTGTGGCTCTGCACAGATACCATCCTCATAAACAGATCAGTCTCTCAGCTTATGGTTATTGTTCTGAGATAATATGATATGACAGGTCCAGATGTTTGAAACTTGCAGCAATTCACAGAATGGGAGCAATAAATTATGCTAAAGCACATATTTAATTCAATTTATAGTGTATCTGGCACTGCCAGAGCTGTGGAATTTCTAGCTGAATGTAATACAGAAACCATTACAGGCTGCAGCAAACTTTGGAAGTGAAGTGTGCAAGGCAGAGAGGGTGTTGCAAAGCTGGTATTCTTTCTGTTAATCAGCAATCTCTGTATTGCATTGCTATCACGTATTGTTTTACTCTAGATTTTCTTAGTCTTGAAACAATTAGCAGAAAAATCCTTTATGAAAACTTCCCCCATGTTGTGCAGACTCGAGCTCTTTCATCCCATTCTGAATTTCAGAAATCCATGTAGCATGAACCTTTGAGAGCATGGTATGGACATGGTCTGTTGCACTAAAACCCAACTTTTCTGAAGAATATATTGTATATCTATTTTATATTCAGTCACCCTTTATGTCAAGTTAGTCCATGAAGACCATTCATCCAGTAATTATTTACCTAAATATATTTTATATACCTGTGCACTGTGGCACCATAAGACAACAATTTAAGTTTCTTTGTTACTAGAGCTGTAGAGCCAGCAAAAGGGAGCTGCTTATTTTTTCACATGATTAAGGAGAATTTTCAGTGTCCCTCCTAAGACATAAGTATTCTTCTATAAAATCCTGTATATGTGTATATATTTGTATGTTTCAAGTTCTGTCAGAAATAAGGGCTCATTGAATTGCCTGAGCCACATGCATGCCAGGAGACATGAAAAAGGAGTCTTATTTTTATGGTGGTGATCCTGCCAACAATCATCTTCAAACTCTGCATTGTTCTAGCCTCTTCATTCTCAACATTTGAAAGGCTGAGTTCTATCATACAGCTGGGACTATTAACAGAACTATTTAACAGATTTGTTTGCATTATTCTTCCATCTAGAAGGATGGGTATTATAACAGACCTTTTCCACTACCTTTAGAGCTGAAAAAAACATCTCATCAGACCACATCTCCCTGCCTTCATCTCCCTCCTCTGTGTATGAAATGGTCTTTCCCCCTACAATTTACTCTTCTAATTCGCTAGTTATGTAATACAAGAAAGACAGTGAATTGAAAAATGGCAAATCTGGTTTATTATGCTGCACAGCTTCTTAGCTGCCAACAGGTCTCCTGACATGTTTAAAGCACTTGTGCATAAGGCCTTAATGCAAATCACTCAGAAGAGCCTGGATATTTACCTGGCTCAGAATCAAAGTGTTCTGTTTTCTTCAGAGATTAGCAAGTCAGGCACCATCACAGGTCTCTGCTTTACCTCAGTTCCTTCAGTACTTTGTAAAGGATGCAATATCAAGGACTCCTTTAGCAATAGAAAAAGTATTCTTTGGTATTTAGAGTTACCCAAGAGTGTGCATTCTCTATCAATATTTTCTTCATAAAACAGCACAAATACTCATGTCATCATAGAATCATAGAATAGTTTGGGTTGGAAGGGACCATAAAGATGATCTAGTTCCCACACCATGGCCAGGGATGCCACTTACTAGATCAGAATGCTCAGGGACCAATCCAACCTAGGCCTGAAAACTTCCACAGGTGTGACATCCACTGTTCCAGTGCCTCACCACCCACACAGTAAAGAATTTCATCCTAATATCTAGTCTTAATCTCTCACTTTAAAACCCTTCCCCCTCATCCTACCCCTGTCTGCCCGTGTAAAAAGTCACTCTTACACTTTTTTATAAGGCCCCTTTAAGTACTGGAAGGCCACAATGATGTCTCCCAGAGCCTTCTCTTCTCCAGGTTTTTCTCAGCCTGTCTCCGCAAGGGAGGTGATTCAGTCATCTGATCTTCTTCGTGGCGCTCCTCTGGGCTCACTCCAACAGCTCCATGTCCTTCCTGTGCTGGAACCCCAGAGCTGGACGCAGCCCTGCAGTTGGGGTCTCAGCAGAGCAGAGCAGAGGGGCAGAATCCCCTCCCTGGCCCTGCTGCCCACGCTGCTTTGGATGCTGCCCAGGATACGACTGGCTTTCTGGGCACATTGCCAGCTCATGTCCAGCCTCTCATCCATGAGAACTCCCAAGTCCTTCTCTGCAAGACTTCTCTCAATGAATTCTTCTCCCAGTCTGTACTCATGTCTGGCATTGTGCACTTGACCTTGTTGAACCTCTTGGGGTTCTCATGGGCTCATTTCTCGAGCTTGTCCTGATGCTATCCCATCCTTCAGGTGTGTCAACTGCACCACTCAGCTCAGTGTCATCTGCAAACCTGATGAGGGTGCACTCGATCCCACTATGTCATTAATGGAGATATAAAAGAGCACTTGTCCCAATACAGACCCCTGAGAGACACCGCTTGTCACCAGCCTCCATATGGACATGGAGCCCTTGACCACAATTCTCTGCCTGCATTCATCCAGCCAATTCCTTACCTACTGAGTAGTCCATCCATCAAATCCATATCTCTCCTGTTCAGAGAAAAGGATTTTGTGAGAGAATGTTAAATGCCTTGCAGGATTCTAAGTAAATGACATCTGTGTCATTGGTAGATCATCAACAGCATTCATTTCCTAGCCTGTATCAAAAAACCAAGCTTCAGTTTAGTTTCTATTCCAAGATTTAAATCATTACACTAAAATATTGCTTAAAAATTGAGACTGACTCATTTAAATACTCTCCCAGTTTGTCAGTAAATCAGTAATTTCTCACTGAGACAGTTGTGCAACAAAACTTGTGGGGAAAACATTACGCAGACCTGACTTTCGTAGCTTACTTCTGAGAATTGGTGTGACAATACAGAAGTTCCAAGCTCAAGATACCTCATACCTGCAGCTCCATTAGGCAATTTCCCACTCAGAAGAACAGAAAACAGATACATTTACTGAAATGTGTCTTAGACAATTTCATGTTGTTTATCTATTTATTATTCTCCCTATTGTTACTAAGTAATAATTTTTTTCAGAATCGCTCTTGAAATCCATTTCCTCTTTATAATCATACATATTTTCAAAGGTAATTATTCACCCTTCAGAGACTAGTTTTAGTATTGTTTTAAGAATGCTGCACTAATTTCCATTAGTGGACTTCATTCACATGCAATGTGACCACATTTATTATTTATTATTACCTTCAACCTGTTACTTACATATTCAGGATCATTGTTCTGTCTCCTTTTGAAAATATCTATATAAATGTTTAAATTCTATGTAATGCTTGAAAATGGAAACAAAGAAATAATTCATTGAGTTTTCAATATCAACTGTACTTTGCACTCCTGTCCTGGTAAATGAATATTCCTTTTTCCTCCTCTTATAGAAAACTTCTAGAACTTTGTTACATCATATGCTGTTTCATATCTTTATTTTCTGTGGAAATAATTTACTACTATGCTATTATGACGGCTGTTTTCATTAGATGACAGCCCTTCTTCACTTTCTTTTCTGTCAGTTTGCCTTCCCAAAGACCTTAACATATCAACTTCTCATGTTTTCTAAAGGTGATTTCTCAAGTAGTTTTTTCAGAGATTTGTTTTCTTATGACTTCTTTACTTGGGAATAATAAACTATTTCAGTGTATTATAATTTCAATTCAGATTAGCATCAGTTCTTTTAACTGAAAGATAAGACTAGAAACTCAGTCTCTGAGTTTCACAGCAAGGCTGACTATTCTATCACCTAGCTATCTAGGGAATGGCATACACTAGCCATCAGAGAAAATCAGAAGCCATATCCAAGTCCAAATGGCCGTATTTCCACACCCATGACTTTGTAGTTATATCAGGTCTAGAGTTACCATTTGCTCTTTTACCACGGAAAAGCCACATTCTGACTGACAATTCAAAGATCGTAACTTCAATAGCAGCAGATTTTCTTACTCTTTCCTCTGAGCCACTCTCCTCCTGCATACCTCACATTGCCTTTAGCAGCTCTTCTGGGGCATAGGCTGAGCAAAGCTGTGAAAAAAACACAACATCCCACTCACTGCCCCCATTTTGTCCTAGGCTACACGTTTCTTCATATCTCTGTTCTGATTAGCAAGCCTATTCCAACTGGAGAGGCAACTGTGCCATTAATTAACCATTTCTGAGCTAAGCAGATGGAGAATGTGCATTGATGTGTACATGTAAACAGATACATACCTATCTCAATATGTGTATACACAAAGGAGACCTACGCACATTTTTTATATTGCGTAACTGCCCCTTGAATGCCAAAATATTCTCTATTCTGAAATCAGGTCTACCTCAGAGCATGCACTCATGAGAACTGCTTAGAGAGAACCTTGTTTTACTGTCCTCTGCCTTTTCTACAATTATGTGGGAATGCGTTTTTTAATATGTTTTGTGCGGCAGTTTTTCTTGCAAAGCTCTATATAAGTGTTGTCACTCTGTCACTTTAGCATCCTAATGATTTTCTGCTATTTTTTTCTATTCCTTCAGCATGAAACATATCATAGTTTGATGATCAGAGGATATAGAGGATATAGTGGAAGAAAACCAAACCACAACACCCTTTTTAAATGCTGCTAAATTAACATTATTTGTTTTGGACTGAATTGTCACTGACAGACTATTTTTAAATCAGTTTCTCTGTATCTCCCAAAAATCAGAGTGTCTGTGACAGTAGATATGTTTCCCTGGGATGTAGACTGTTTCATAGCTTCTCTGTTTGCAGTTGTGGATTAAATATTTGTGGATTTGATTTGTCTTGCAGCTCAGCAGTATAAGATGCAGTCACCTGCATTTGCAGCAGTCTTCCTATGGGTTGCAAAATGGATGGAATTCATTCTGTTCAGAATTTCTTTTTCTTCCAGTTGTGCACATATTTACGCAGTTTTATTAGGACCCTTCTAGGTTTGATTCGACTTCTAGTTGAAGATGAAGAAATTATTCATATGGACAATTTTATTACAGTAGTCTGTGATTTTTCTTGCCTGTAGTAATCAGTCTCCTCTTTTCTGCACCAAACAGGCAGTTCCTGTCAAAGTTGATAATAACTGCAAATATTCAGACTCTTAAAACTGAGGTTGTCTTATCTGTTTCTGTTTACCTCCACTATAGTAATTAAGGGCTAGATCCTCAAAGATATTCAAGCACCAACACGAAACTGGTGGAACATCAGCGTCTAAATATTTTTTGCAGTTTTTATTGTAAATGCAAGTTCACATGTTTCAAGAACATCTGTGCTTCCAGCAGTCATTTGACTCCCCACTTTCAGTCTACCAGCACTAAATAGGTCATTCAAACATTCCTGTGAGGGAAAAAGAACATGAAGAATTCATTTTGGGGGGCCAGTACAACCCAGTGTTTCAATATGGCATCATTAATGAGGCAACAGGCCTCAGAATTTGGAAATTCCCTCAGGAAATTCTGGTAATTTTACCTCAGCTCTTGGACTGGAATGGGTCTTTTCATTCATTAATATTTGCTGTCATAATTAATTTGAACATATTTGAACAAATTACCCCACCAACACCACTATCTGGCTGTGAAATGAGTGGATATGACTACACCTATTTATGATGGTAAATGAATTTCATCTGACTGACTGTTGGTCCTACATAGGGGTCTCTGGGTTCGTGTGTACAATGCTGTAGGGGCAGATGCATCTCATTGTTGCACGAATATGTGCTCCATTGATACATGTAAGAAGCATGCAAAATTTCTTTTAGCCTCTCCCAGTAAGTCTGGATTTGTATGATAACCACATCTCCGAACTTATTTCTCCCTTCTCAGTCGTGCTACTCCAGTCTTTCTAATTCATTCAGTGGTTCCACCACAGGAACACAGACAAGCAGGATTTTCTCCTTTTTAAGCTCTGTGTGCACAACTTACACATTTGTCCAGGACAGCTGAGGATAATGAAGAGTTACATATCCAATGGCAAGACATTGTAGTGGCTTTGACCATGGCTGTATGCCAGGTGTCCAAAGTCATTCTATCACTCCCCCTCCTCAGCTGAAGAGGAGAAGTATAAAGATACTGAAAAGCTCGTGGGTCGAGATAAGGACAGGGAGAGATCACTCACCAATTACTGTCACAGGCAAAACAGGCTCAACACTTGGAAATTAATTTGATTTACTACCAATGAAATAAAAGTAGTATAAAGAGAAACAAAACAAATCTTAAAACACCTTCCCCCATCCCTCCCTTCTTCCTGAGTTCAAATTCACTCATGATTTCTCTACCTTCCTCCCTGCCAGTGGTGCTGGGGGACAGGGAATGGAGGTTGCTGTCAGTTTAGTCACGTGTTGTCTGCCCCTCCTTCTTCCTCAGCGGAGGACTTCTGAACTTCTGCAGTTCTTCATGAACCACTCCAGTGTGGGTCACTCTTCCATGGAGCGCAGTCCTTCAAGAACTGGCGGCTCCAGCGTGGGGTCCCCCAGGGTTACAGGTCCTGCCAACAAACCAGCTGCAACCAGCTCCACAGGTCCTGTCAGGAGCCTGCTCCAGTATGGGCTTCCCATGGTGTCACAGCTTCTCCAGGCATCCACTTGTTCCTACATGGGCTCCTCTACGGGCTGCAGGTGGATGTCTGCTCCACCATGGACCTCCATGGGCTACAGGGGCACAGATGTTTCACCATGGTCTGCACCACAGGCTGTAGGGGAATCTCTGCTCTGGTGTCTGGAGCACCTCCCGCACCTCCCGCACTGACCTTGTGTCTGCAGAGCGGTTTCCTTCTCTTGTGCTCACTCCCCTCTCCAGCTGCTGCTCTGCAGTGGCTTTTCACCCTTCTTAGATAGACTATCACCGAGGCCCTACCACCACCATTCATGGGCCCAGGCTGGGTCTGTCTTGGAACAGAATCGACTGTCAGACAAAACTTCCGGCAGCTTCTCACAGAAGCCACTCCTGTAGCCCTCCTGCCACCAAAACCTTGCTACACAAACCTGATCTAGATATACCCTGTGCCAATTGTGTGACTGGACCAAATTCTGCGAATTCTGATTTGGGCAGATCTCAATGGGAAATTTACCTCCATGAACTGCAAGATTTAAATCACAATAAATTCAAGGTTTCTTTCATTTATAGATAAATTTTTATGACTTTTTTAAGGTGACAGATGTCCCATAGAGTGTATTTCTACATCCATAAGTCCTGTATGTTTCCCAGTCAGATGACTCCAATCATCTCTCAGAATTGCATTTGGCTTAGATTATTTTGAGACAAGTTCTTTTGGAAAAGTTGAGATGATCTAACTGTATGCAGCTTTCTTAAAAACCTCGCATGCTCCGTCTGCACACTTTCTCATCTTTTAAAGGACGATAGCAAACACTACAGAGGAAATTCTTTACAGATGACAAAGGTGCAGTAGCTTTCCCAGTTCCTGCTCCTCCTCCATCATTCCTTACAGGTTGATCTTTACAGCATGTCTAATACATTAATTTAATCTCCTTTTAGCTCTGGTAACCTCACTGCCTCATTTTTGGAGAAAAACTTCAGCAGCTACAGCTGCCACATTTTTGTGTGTTTGGTTTTACACATCCAACTAGATTAATATTTCCTGGAACCTCTCTTAAGTGTCAGAATTTCTTAAATATTGCGTAGTAAAAAGTGCTATCACTCAGTGTCACAAAACGTTTTGTTATCTGCCAAAGAATTCTTTGTGCAAGCTGGGAAAAATTCATGCAAAGATGGGAAATTATTAATAATATATCACTGAGTATAATTAAAATATATTTCAATTCTTCATGAAAAAATATTTGATAATTCAGATATTTTGGGGTGTTTATGAGTTATAACTTTCCCCATCCAGGAGATGAACTTTAAGTAGGCTTTTCTTGGTTGGTACAATTTCAGACATGAATTTCGTAACATATAAGAATATTATAAGGTATTTCCACTCATCATTGTTCTAAGTCAAAGAGATAAATAGGATGATGTAATATAATTTTCCTTGACTGAGCAACCACTATGCTATGCTTACTTTTATGATACGAAATTAATTAGTCAACAGGTAAATCCTATTAGTTGCAATTGCTATCACAGAAAATCTTATCTCAATGCTCGGTGTCATCACTTGCAATGTCAATATCACTTGCAGAAAATAAGTAATATGTACAATTTCTAACTCAAATTGCATGACTCTGGGACTAAGGCTTTGAGGGAAAAATTGTTAATTTCATCACTTTTATTAACCCACTAGTATTTTTTTCCTCTCTAAAGGCCATCAGGACTAAAATATCACTGAATTAAAACTGAGATTGTCTCATATGCAGCAAATTTTGACATGGCACTGCATCTAACATCTGTAAAAGGGATCAGAGATTAGGCGGAGTATATTCTAGGAAAAGACAGTGAATTTACACTGAAAGAAAAGCCCCAGAACGAAATCACATTCCTAGTTGCTAGGTCATAATTCTTATCAAGATGAAAGCATCATCAGTTTCTGGGGTGACAAGTTCTTATGAAAACCAGAACACATTTAAAGCCTTGAATTTATTGTACAAATCCAGTGATGGCAATGAAGGGAATTAAATCTTAGTCCAGTTTATTTCATAACTAACAGTATTAAATAAAAACCTCAAAACGCTGAGACAAGCCTTGAAAGAAGTTGCTGCTTCCAGCATAGCAGAGAAGAGGCAAGGCCCTGTACTCTGCATGGAAGCCTCCAGAGCTACTTTAAACAGGAGAAGCAGCAGGAAATGAAAAGCCCCTTGGCTTTGCTGGTGTTACCACATTACCCAAGGTGCACATTCAATCACTTTCATCCAAGTTTGCCATTCACCTGTTGAAGAGTATCCATAAAAACAGGAAATCACATAGTCCACCTTTCTTCACCTCACTATCCACTCGCACTGCCCAGCACACTCACTTTTCCTTTGTTCCTGCAAAATCCCATCTGCCCTTTTCTCCCCTGCTTCCACTTTACTCCTATTCACTTTCACTGTTTCCCAAAGTTTGGGATTTTCCCATGGAAAATTTTAGAAATACATACATGAATGTTTGAGACTCAGTTCTTTCCGGGTCCCTAGAATACTGTTGTCCCATTATGCAAACAAGGGATATGCTGAAATACAGCCCCAATTCCTTCCCAGTCCATGCATAGAATTTAGTTTCCACAGGAATCTCGTGTAAGCACAGAGGGAAAGACTGGTGGACACATGGATCTGGCCTTGGCACAAGGCTGGAAAATGGGACAGGTCTGCACTCCTGGATCAGAAACCTAAAAAGTATTCCCATAACTATACATTTAGACATTATTTAGAAAATCATTATGATGATGACTATCCACCTATTCAATCAACATACTACCCATCATGCCTACCACGTTATCTTCTACATACTTCTGCTGGGAGAAAAACATTACTGGTGAAGGGACAACTACAGTTGTGATGCCTGCTCAGTTTTCTATCTTCAAATGAGAACATTTTATGGTTTTGAAGATTCCAAAACTGTCCACTAAAAATAGGATTGCAATCAAAGTAATTCACAGTCCTCAACAGCCTGTCATCATCTTGCTTCCCAGCTTCCATTCAAAAGGTAAGCACAGAAAGGAATCCAACTCAATATATTTTTCTTCTATTTCATTTGCATCAAGATACTGGAAGCAATACATTTACAAGTCCATGATAAGAGAAAAGTTCACTGTTTGAAATACCAGGTGAGTTTTGCTGTGTTCTCAGCTTCTCTCTTGGTATGTCATCACTACCTGAGACAGATGAAAATGAACCAAGAATGAATTTCCAGTTTCTGGGATACGGAAACTACAAAAAAAGGGCAATTTTTACTATTTTCTCTGCACACTTTGCAAATAATCTTGCTTCACTTCAATTGCCACATCACTTACAGAATTTATGACAGAAGAGAACTAAAAACAACACTTCACACATTATTTGATGCCTTTTCCCAGTAATACTAAGTTACAATCATAACATTGCCATGTGTGTCTCAGCATAATAAATTTTGAACTTGTACATAACTTCAGTAAGACAGAGACACACAAAATGATGAAAATAAATCATGTGAGCATCTGACCAAGACTGCTGCCAGTCCACAGATCTGTGATAAGAGCTACTACAGTAAACAAAAGGAAATATATCTGCTGTAAAAAGATACATTCAAGTCTAAAAGTATAAAGCAACTGTCCACTTCTTAGAATTTCTCTCCCAAGAAAAATTTGGCATAAGGAATAATGCCAATGCATTCCTATATGGGGTTGGGTTTTAACAACAGACCTTGAAACACACATGGCGCCATTTATACAGAGTCAAAATTCTAAATTATCACACCAGTAAAAGCTGGGCTCAAAGAATGACAAAAATGGCAGAAGAACGTTTGTAACCTAGGGAGATAGTCAGCTCTACAGTGACTAGCCAAGCAGGAATGCTTAAAATGTTTCTTCTTTTTCACCTTCTGGCTTGCATAGCAAACTGTGATTTATATTGACATTCTGGAAACAAGTGCAAGGAATAAACTTTATCAAATACCAAAATTTCTTTTCATCTGGATTTCCTGAACACTGGTCTAAAAATCTATGCCAAAACTCTTAATTGCAACAATGCTCTTTCAGCTATTTTTTTTTTTTTTTTGGGGT
>VZRS01013260.1:0-19789 GCA_013398055.1 Ifrita kowaldi | reverse complement strand
CCTTCCAACCCAAACCCTTCGGTGCTTTTCAATAACTTTAATAACCACACTGTGAGAAAAGCACATCTAAAATGTAGAAAAATCTTTGCTTTTCTTTAGCAAAAATCAGGTTTGGCTTTTTTTTTTTTTTTGTGCTAATGTGCCTGCACTGAATTTCTCAAATGGATTTATTTCAAGTGTGGTTTCATATCCCAAATTATTTTAGTGTCATTCCAGAACGCTCTGTGATCTTGCAGCATTTCAATACACAGAAAATCTGGCTTTTTGAGGCCAGGGAAGTGACTGAGTGCTGAGGGAACTTTACTGAGCTGGGGACCGCTCAAAGCCTGACATTGCTTTCAAGAATTAAAATCAGAGCACTTTTCACAGGTCAATTTTGAACAAATAAAATCCCCCAGATGATAATCAGTTTGTACCTTGATGCCTCACACTGGAAGGAAAATTTAAGCCTGGATAAAGCCTGTCCTTGTATTTGGATTTCTGTCACAATACTGGAGTCCTCCATTGTCACCTGTGGGAGTTTTTAGGAGTTTTTTCCTCCTGCAAAGCAATTAAATTCCCCATATTGCCCCTCCCTCACCCTTTGACATTTCCCTGTGTCCCTGTTTCAGTTTGGTCACTTAATGAGCACCTGAACCTCTGCAAGGTCTGGAGAAACACCTGGAAGAACATCCCCTTGTGGATCTGCCCCTTTAGTGCTTGTAGGGTTGTGACCTTAAATTAATTTTTTCAGGTGTCCTAGAGCATCTTAAACTAATTTAGATTATTTTTTAAAGTCTGCTCTTTTTAGTCATGTGCGGACAGAAAAAACATCACTTTTTTTTTTTTTTTCCTCCTGCTGAGTCAGAGCACAACTGAAATCATGCAAAGTGAGTTTTGTTTTCCTTTTTTCGAGAAACCTCCAGAAAGGAGGTGACAATTCTCAGGCTGTGACGGTGCTGGGGAGGTGTTTCCGTCAGGGCCTAGCTTCAGGAGGTGTCACAAAACCTGGAGCAAGGCTTGCCCAACTCCACAGACAACTTTGTAGCACATGGAGATGGAAAGAGGAGGTTTTTAACAACCCACCTGAGGTCCTCAAAGCGGGGAGAGTGCCACAAAACACTCTGGGCTTCCCACAGGCCAGATCTTTGGAAGGAAACCCAAAACCCACCACCAAAATCCCTCTAAAGATTCAACTCCCGACTGCAGGTTTTTAAGCAGCGCTGAGAACACCGAGTGCTTCTCTCCCTCGCCTTGCAGCTCACCCCAAAGCTGAGCTCTGTTGTTCCCCACCTGTTATTCAGGAATTGCACCCCTCTGCCTGAGCCCGGGATTGGGCACCAGGGAGTCCCAGAGCAGCCAGGGTGGAGCTGGAAACAACTTCCTGACCAGTTCCTCTGGAAAAACTTTGGTGTTTACCAGCAGTGGAGGAGTGGAGTTTTCCTCTCCTCGTGCTTCAGTTCATCCCTCAGAACGTGGCCCCAAAAAGCTGGGACCAAACTCACTCCCATCACAACCATGGGCTTGCTCCTGCAGCTGCTGGAGGGAGGGGGGGTTTGGTGGGGATTTGTTGGGGTTTTTCCCTCTTTCCCAAGGGTTCCAGAGGCACAGCTGGTGCTGAATCCCATCCAGGTGGGAGTTTTCCACACCTCTGCTCCACAAAGCAGTTCCGCTTGGGCCGGTAAATCAAAGGGCTCCCTGGGGACGGAGTCTGTGCCCACCCTCTGAAATCTCCCTGCCCAGGCACAGCCTGACTCATTTTTCCATTAAAAAAGGGTTTTTCACTCAGTGGCAAGGGACAGAAAACTTTTTTTTCCCCTCCAAACTGGAAAGAATGATTGTAAACGCACAAATGTGGTTAGGGGAATTCCAAACAGGGGCAATGTTAATCGAGTTGGGCGACTGAACTCTCTGCCCTCAGCACCACAACACTCCCCTGAAAGCTCTTGATTTGCAAAATCAAGCACCTAAACCTACATTTTCCCGCCCTCCAAGGAAGGTTTCACGTTAGTGTTGTTATATAGAAAAAAGATGAATCATTATTATTTTGTTGTGCATGTGATATTCTGGGGAGCTCGTGGTGGCTTCGTTTATTTTCCACGCAGCTGTTGTAAAAGGGGGAGAAACCCATAACCAGGTGCTTGTAGACTTTAAAAAATAATCTAAATTAGTTTAAGATGCTCTAGGACACCTGAAAAAATTAATTTAAGGGAATAAACACTGATCTGCGAATCTTTGACTAGGAAAGGTGACGTGGCTTCACTTGGACTGTCGTAGAGATGATTTGATTTATTTATTTGTCTTCAGAGGTTGGCTGTGAAATATCAAAGGTAAAAAGAACTGTTTGGGGAAACTCTGAGAGTAACAGCCATGGGGTAGGTGGCACCAAGAGCTGAGTGTCGCCATCTCCCACCTTGGCAGGGGAGCAGTCAGGACGTGGCCCTGAGGCTCAGGAGATTTGGGATCTATTTTCAGCTCCGCTCTGGACCTGCTGATTGGCTTCTAATTATTCTGCACCTCAGTTCCCCCATCTGCAAAAAAAAAAGCAAGATACCAGCATCCTTTATAAATAGCTCTCGGTTCTGCTGGTGGAACACAGTTTATTAATAGCAGTGGTACCTTCTCACACGCGCTGCCGTGAAAAAATTCCTTGTAAATTCACAAATGCCACTCAAATTATGGAAATATGCAAGTGGCTCTGGAGGAAATAAGCCAGAGGAGGAGCACCAGGCCTGGTTAGATATCAGGGCTACAGGTTGTTCATTGCCACAAGAGGGAAGCCAACACTAATAAAATAACTTTATTTGTGCACTAACCATGGTTATTGGGGAGGTTTTTACCATTTCAAGGCTGTTGTTTGTCCTCTTTCCTCATAGCAAAGTTGCACTTGATCATATGTCAAAACCCAAAGAACATTATTCCACATTCCCTTTGGTCAATGTCCTGTGAAATGAATTCCAGGGATTTGCCTGTTTGAATGGCAAATACATAAACCTGAAACAGAAAGTTGGGATGAAACGGAGATGCTTGCTCTCGTAGTAAACTTTAAAAAAGGCCTCGTCCAAAGAAGGGGAAGTTTGGTGGACGTGGGGCTTGAAAAAATGAAGATGGTGTTTCCCCTCATTTGGGTGAGCATGAGAAATTAAAGACTAATCTAGGACTCATAGACAGAGGTATTTTTAGGAGTTCTTACCCCACAGCAATGACAAATTCATTCAGGAGGTCTTCTGACTCTTGTTCACAACGCGTGTGAGCATCTTCTCTGCGGCTTCATTTATTAAGGCAAAGCTGCTCTCATTGACTCTGCTGCAGGCCATGGGATCTGCAGCTCTGGGGGATTTGTGGAGCCCTCCCTCCTGCAGGGAGGTACCTGTGGAAGTCACCCTTGCTCGGGTCACGCTGAAGGCATAACCCCGGTGGGTCAGGATTTGTTGTTCCATCTCCATCTGCAGCCAACATCGTAACGTGCTCGGGCTTTGGGGAGAGGGCTGGAAAAGTGCTGGAAGCAAGTGCTTGGGCAAAGAGAAATTTTCAAAATAATTCCTGTGAAACTGAACAAAAAAAATCATCAACCTGATTCCTTTGGTGGATCTTTTCCTGGCTGTCTTCTGGATCGCTGCAAGATACGAATATTTGAGAGTTGCTCTTCAGATTTCTGTAGAGCATTGAAACATTATTTTCCTTCACAAAACCCCCAGGAATGAGACCCCAATCCCCTGGGAATGGGAACCCCAAAACCCCCAGGAATGGGACCCCAAAACCCCCAGGAATGTGACCCCAATCCCCTGGAAATGGGAACCCCCAAACCCCCAGGAATGGGACCCCAAGATCCCCCAGGAACAGGAACCCCAAAACCCCCAGGAATGGGACCCCAAAACCCCCAGGAATGTGACCCCAATCCCCTGGAAATGGGAACCCCAAAACCCCCAGGAATGGGACCCCAAGATCCCCCAGGAACGGGAACCCCAAAACGCCCAGGAATGGGACCCCGAAACTCCCCAGGATGGGAGCCCCAAACTGCCCAGAATGGGACCTTCAGACCCCCCCCCAAATTGGGACCCCCAGAGCCCCCATCCCCTTCCCTCCCAATGACCCCAGATCCAAGGGACCCCCACCCTAATGAGTTGGAATGAGCTGCCCAGGGAGTGGTGGAGTCACTGTCTCTGGGAGTGTTCAGGAGGAGTCTGGATGTGGCCCTTGGGGACAGGGTTTGGGGTGATGCTGCTGCTGCTGGGGTGGCACTGGGTGATCCTGGAGGGCTCTTCCAGCCCTGGTGGTTCTGGAATTCTGGGACTGCAGGCACAGAACACTGGTCAGAGATCGGAATTCCTGGTGTTTGGAAGTCAGGATTTTTGAGGAATCCAAAGCCGTGCAGAAGAGCACCTCTGGTGAGGTTTGCTGTGAAGACCCTGAGGGTGTTCCCTGCAAGTGCAGAGAGGGAATCACGGCAAGGTTGGGAAAGTCACAGACAGAGATTGCAGTCCCCAAAGGACATTTGCTGCTTTGTTAATTTTTTTACATACTTCAGGAATGTTTTGGGTGTTTTGTTCTCCTCCCCTTCACGGCAGGCAGACCTTAAACTGCTGCCCTAAAGATGCTGCTGGGTTTAGAGGAATTGCCAAGCTGAAAAGGGGAAACAGCCAGAAATATTCCCATGGCCAGGTGGGCAGACCCCTCTCACCCATTGTTCAGGTATTCCCACACTCCCATCCCTTCTCCTTTCCCTCTGGTGCTCTTTAGGCCCCAGTCCTCGTGGATCCAGGCATGTGTTTAACTCTGAGGACATGAGCAGTCACACTGAGAATATTCACATGACTACAATCATGCACTTGCATCGGGATTTCCTGAATGAAGGGCAAAGAAGGAAATGGCCAGGTTAAAAATAATGCCTGGTTTTTGTCCCTGATGCAATGCCTTTGACACCACTGGAATTGTACAGGGCTGAAAGGGATCCAGCTCCCTCACCTGCCACTTTCCATAGCTGTGTTTATGGTGGGATAAAAGTCAATCCTGCCCTTGGCTGGGGGGAATTCAGATTCCTTTGTGTCCTTCAGGACAGGATTCTGCCCATGGAGCTTCAGCAGAGCTGTATTCCCCATGTCCCCGTTGCCACAGGAGTGGCTGGGGTGACAAACAGAGCAGGTCTGGCCTGTCCTGCCCCTTCCCTGCTCCTGTGCAATGCTGGCACACTCTGTGGCCTTGTCAGGGGCTGCTGGCCCTGGGGAAAGAGCCCCTCTTGTCTTGGCTGGGGTCTTGGCTGCTTCTCTTCGTGTCCTGTACCAGCCCTGCTCTGGTCAGGGTGGGTATCAAACAGCTGGGAGGTGAACGCTGAAAGAAAAATGTTGTAGGGTGTTGAAGAAACCTCTCTTAAAGAAGGTTCTCCCTCTTTTCTGTGCCCGGCTGCCCACGTGGTGTTTTTTGGGAGTCCCCAGAGAGTGCCACAGTGAAGGTCTGGGACCTGAGTGAGGCCAAACTCACACCCACAGCCAGACTCCCGTGCAGCTCCCCCGTGTTTTCCTGCAGATCCCCAGCAGCGTGTGCCACACCTGCTCCCGGGGATTCCCACCAGCACGGGACAGACCCCAAACTCCGGCAGCGGGGAGAGCGAGGGGGAGAAAACCCACCCCGAGCCACCACTCTGGATAAACAACCCCGTGCACCCAGGGCTCCTGAGGGATCTTTGACGAGATCTATCTTTAGTTGGAGTGAGTCACATCATTGTGATCTGACTTTACGGTTTGGTGGAGGTATGAGCCAGGCCATGGGACTGCGAGCGAGAGCATCATGCGATGGAGCTGTAAAATTCCACTACTCTCTAAATCAGCCTGGGAGAGCATTAAGGAGCAGGAAGCGTGGGGGGGTGGCGGGGTATTTCATCGGTGGGAAACCATCGCGGGGCATCCCCCGCACGGGGAGGACGGCGGGGCAGAGGCCGGGGGGCCGGCGGGGAGCCGGGCACACCTCAGCGCGGGGCTGGCGGCTCTGTGTGCCCGCAGTCACGTCTGTGCCAGCCCGGCCGCCGCCACAGCGCGGGGTTTGCGCGGATGCCGCCGCGTTGCTAAGCGACACGGGCAGGCAGCGATGCTCCATCACGCACAGCCCGGCTGCCGCGGGGTAGCGGAGCTGCTCCCAGCGTTTGGCTCCGCTGGGAAATATTCCTTCTTCTGCTGCCTCCCCGGGCTGGGATGGGAGGCACGGGCAGCCCCCGGGTGGGGAGATTGTGGGCGGGATTGCCGGGGTACGGACACCTGCCGTGGCCCAGGTGCTGCGCAGGTCGGCCAAAACACAAATAAACAACCAGGCGGTGACGGCGATGTGACAGACCCAGTAATGCCTGTAACACAGAGCCCCTTCAATTCGCTCTTCCACGGATTCATGGAATCCCTGAGGCTGGAAAAGCCCTCCCAGCCCATCCAGTGCCAGCTGTGCCCGATGCCCACCTTGTCCCCAGCCCAGAGCACTGAGTGCCACCTCCAGGCCTTCCTGGGACACCTCCAGGGATGGGCACTCCAAACCTCCCTGGGCAGCCCCTGCCAAATGAATGCCTGTTGTGAGTTACACGTGTTTGTGTACACAAAACCCAGGGACATTGACTGAATATTCTGGAGCAGTTTTGAGGTCCTCAACACCCCAGAGTGTTGGATGATCCCATCACAAACCAGTGGTGCGTTTTTAGCCAGATGAGCGTGGTTTTAGGGGAGTCTTCCTGCTGAGACCCTCCTCAAAATGACTCCATAACCAGCTGTTGCACACAGAAAGAGAAACCCAATCCCATTCTGGAAGAAGCTGAGGGGTTGTTCTAGGAGGCAAAGAGCAGCCAGCCTGGTCCCCAGGGCCACAGAGAAGGTGGCAGCTGCAGCATCTCGTCCCAGGGCAGAAGAGGCCTCTGCAAAGGCTCTGCACAGGCCAGGCTTTGAGCACAGCTGAAATCCCCACTGCTGAAATGTTCGGTTGTTGGGCAGCTCATCGCTGGTAGCAGGTGGTGAGAGGGGAGGGATGGAAAGGAGCTGATAAAAGGCAGCAGACAGCTCCTGGCACGTGAGCCTGGCTGTGTTTTTCCGCTGCGCAGGGTCGGCTGCGGAGAGGGAAGTGAGAGAGGAAAACCACACTGGCAGAATCCACAACGGTCTGGGGAGATCAGCAGCTGCCCTGCCCTTGCCTTGCACTTGAAGACACCCCAGCACCAGCCAAAACAGGGGCTTGTTTTGCCAAATTATTGGAGAGCAGCAGTTTCGATGTAGCTGAGCCCATCCTGTACCTGCAGGCCCTCCTGCTCTGGGGGTGGAACCTGGTAAATCAGGGACAATTCTAAAGCAACCTCCTAGTTTAGGTATAGATTGGAATAAAACAGATCAGGATAGATTCTGCAGGAGCTGAACCACTGCAGTTCGAGGCAGAAACAGCTCTCATGGTGCTCAGTGGCATTGGGCCAAGAGCAGAACAAAGGCAGCCACAGAACTTCCGTTCACCAATTGCAGCAGACCGAGGCAGATTCGGTGCCCAAGGCTCAGCCCCTACCACCGGCTCCTCGATTTTTGTTTGTACAAAAGGCAAATTTAATTGTAGGAGAAGATGCTCAGAATTTGCACTGGGTGCAGGAAACGCACTGAACACTTTGGAGGGAAAACCTCTGCTACAGACATGGAAAATTCATCCTTCAGGCCCAAGGGCCAGCTAAAAGTCCTGGTTTTGCAGCTTTTTTTTTGTCAGGTGAGATAAAAAAGAATATAATCTATCTTTAATTTTTTTTTTCTACTTTAATTGGAATGATTGCCCAGATAGATTTTCAGCAAGATATTTCTTCCACAAAACCCCTCAACAAAAAGCAGTGACAGTAAAACACAAGGGGTATGAAAAATGTGTAGAATTTCACCATAAGTTTTTGCAAATCTTTCTGTCATTCCATGAAGGATGGAGATGTGAGGGTGAGGAGGTCCTGGAATTAATTATGTGGGAGGATTTTGGACTCCCCATCCCCGGAAGTGCCCAAGGCCAGGTTGGACATTGGGGCTTGGAGCAGCCTGGGACAGTGGAAGGTGTCCCTGCCATGGCAGGGGGTGGGATGGGATGAGCTTTTCGGTCCCTCCCAACCCAAACTTCATGTGATTCCATGATTAATACAAATGAGGACTTCTCCCAGCTCTTCCTGAGGGCTGAGAGTCATCACAACAAAATTTAGAGGATGAATCCCTCCTTACCCCCAGACGGTGCCAAATCCGGCACAGAAGGGAGAACAGTGTTCAGCTGGGCAGAGGCAAAAAAAGAAACAAGATAATCTCTAATGAAATTGGAAATAAAAAACAGCCCAAGGGTACTTTCTCTTGGAGTTTCATGGTAAATACCACTCAGTTTTCAGCATCATTAATATCTGATTATTACAGCTCCTGTTTATAGCAGTAGCCCCACCTACTTTTGTCTCTGCTTCGCGGGCACATCCCAGCAATTTGCCAGCTGGAGGCTGTGCTCAGAGCTGGAAATAACTGTATCATCATTTCATTAGCACCTGGCCGGGGGAGAGGATCCATTAATCCAGCTCTGGAGGCACCTACTGGGAGAAATGAGGGAGGAGGCCACTACAAACCCTCCTGCAGCGAAAGGGAAACTGCAATTATTTCTTGAAATGTTTCTGCTTCCTCAAACAGATCACTGCAGCTTCACTTTCTTTTCTCTCTTCTATTTATTTGCAAGAAATAAAGTTTGATTGTTTTGCGCTGCAAGAGATGTCACAGCCTCCTTTTTGCTCCAAATGACTCAGGGTCAACGTAATCTGAAAAACAACTCCAACAGAACAAACTTGTCACAGATAAATCCCTGGGGACTGAATCTGCCGCTGTTCTCCCTCAAAAACTATTTGCACGTTTCCCTTTCCTTTGTATCCAGCCTGGGTGGATAAGGAAAAAGTCAACTTGTCCTTTAGCTCTGCTGCTGAGGCCTGGATGTGGGAGGTGTTCTCGGATAAAGGATTATCTGTGCTGGGAATAAAAGGAGCTGATCATTCAAATGCACTGAAAAGTCTTCTTAAACCTATTCGGACCACCCTGATCATCTCCTCCGACTTCCTACAGCATTCAGGCCATTGATCCTCAAATCCAGATCCAAATTCTTCTCCTCACCCTTTGAGAAGTGTTTGAGCTCTAATATAGGCTGTGGTCATTTTATTTTCATGTTCATTTTAAATCTCTTCCTTGGATTTTGCCTTTGAATTTGCTGGTGAGGAGCAGCCAGGCCCAGGTTTGCTTCCAAAGACATCTACACAGATTTACTTTAAATATTGCCAGAAGCAGGCTCACATCCGTAACTTTTATTAATATATTTATTTAATGTATTCAGAATCATTTAATACATTCAGAATCACAGAATGGTTTGGGTTGTAGGGACCTTAAAGACCCTCAAATTCCAACCCCCTGCCACGGGCAGGGATGGCACTCACTGGATCAGGTTGCTCAGGGCCCCATTTACTGTTATTTATATTTACTTTGAATTCTACTGAAACATTTATTTATGCCCATATTTCAAACTGCAGTGAATTGAAAAATGAACCAAAAAAATGAGCTCGTTTTGGTGGTGTTTTTTCTTTGTTTGTTTATTTGGAGAAACGCTCCCCCTAAGCAGAGAAGAAAAAGAAATCAGATTTTTTTTTTTTTGGTAGATGTAGACATTTCAAGATGTTTTTCCTTTTTTTTAAGTGAGGGGAAAATGAAAACAAAAATAGTATAACTCCTTCCTTTATCCAGTTATTTTTAATAGCAGAACCCTAAAATCTGGTTTGGAAGAGGGAAGATGCATTACAGAAATATCTCAGCAGGCATTCTTCTGCCCTGATCCTGGCCCAGTGACAGTAACACCCTCCTGAATATTTTTCCAGCACAGGGAAGGCTGTTGATGGCTGGTTTAGAGACCCTGGGCTGGTTTTGGTTTGTCCCTTGCAGTGGTGTCCGTGTCGGAGCCACCTCACAGGACCAAACCACGAGCGAGGAACGCGCCGGACAATTCAGTGATGGAGAAACAGCCACGGAAATCTCCCTGCCTGAGGCTTGTGCTGCTCAGGGCTGATGGCAGCGCTGCCACAGGAGCTCCTGGCTGGCAATAAATCTGTTGTTCCAGCGTGGGGGAGTAACACGAGCCAGGTTTTGATGTTCCCCTTGTTGTGCGGGGTGACGCCGGTGCTCAGGTGTAACCCGAGCCCAGGAAAGCGATGCCAGCGTGTCACTGTGCTCCCAGGGACTCCTCAGCCCTGAAAATGGCCTGGAGTCCAGGTTTTTCCTTCTGTTCTGCTTTGGAAAAAGGCAGAGTTTGACCCTGAGCTCGTGGGGCTCCAGGGGCTGAGATGGCCCACGGAGATCACAGGGAATCCAGATCCATCGGAGCTGTGCCGCTCTCAGATCGGAGAAGGGCTCGAGGAATTAATCCGGGGCTTAATTTACACAGGAGCTGCTGTCTTGCAACTCTGTTCCCTGTGTCGGTGTTAGGAGGACAGACAGGAGGACAGAAGGGAGACAGACAGGAGGACACAATTTCCAACTCCTTGCCCAGGCTCCTGTCACACAAACGAGCCAAAATTTGTTCTGACTTCTTGTCACAGACTCCCCTGGATGATTTCGGGGTCCTGTTCACTCCTGGGCAGGTCACTGAAATTCCTGTAAGGTTCTGCCTGAGGCTGGAGGGATCCCTGCTCATCACTGCACCTCCCTGTCATGGAATCCCAGGATCCCTGAGGCTGGAAAAGCCCTCCCAGCCCATCCAGGCCCAGCTGTGCCCGATGCCCACCTTGTCCCCAGCCCAGAGCACTGAGTGCCACCTCCAGGCCTTCCTGGGACACCTCCAGGGATGGGCACTCCAAACCTCCCTGGGCAGCTCTTTCCAAGGCCTGACCTCCCTTTCCATGAGGAAATTGCTCCCGAGCTCCTTCCTCTCAGCTGTTTTCATCCTCTCCCACAGCTTCTGTTTGTATTTGATGAACCTTTTCAGAGGCTTCTCATTTGATTTTTCTTTAAAACATCTTTCGAACCACTGCAATAGGAACAACAACAAAAAAATATTAAACAATTAATATTTATGAGTTGCATCTTGTAATTCACAAAACAGGTCTGAAGAGCAAGTCACAGGAAACGGGGTTGGGAAAATCTCTTTGCTCATCAGCCCCTGTCAGTGCTGAGCTGCTTCTCCACGGGATATTGTCAAATGCTTTTTCCAGCTAATGTTTAACTGGCCAGATTAAACATTCCCATGTGGGCTCCCGTTGAGGGGGGGCGGATATTGCAAGAAATGCTGAGAATCCCCTCCTCACTGAGCTCTGCTGCCTTGTGGGAAGGTGCCAGCAGAGGAAAAGCAACACAGAGAACATAAAATCGCTGGCCAGGGGTTTGGAATAACAGCTGATGGGAAGGGGAAAGATAAAGACCCCATTTGTGGGTGACATTTTTCCAGTCTTTAAATTTAAACAGAGTTCATTTAGAAACTTCTAGAATGGCCATATCTGTTTCCAGGGGAAAAAAAAAAGCCCAGATTTCTCAATCAGCTCAAATGTCCCTGGCCATATGTATTGGCATTGGGACTCCTCTTTCCACACAAAACTAACCCCGGGATTAGGAACACCAGTAATTATTTGCTCAAATTGAAGTCTAGAAATAAACCTCATCGGGATCCAAATCTTGTTAAATATTTTGTGGTGCTGGACAGAAGGAAGACATTTCAGATTTGTAGTTATAATTCACTATTAGGAGGGAGAAAATACTCCCCAAGTTTCCTTCTCTTTTTCTCTCGTTCAAGGGCTTTGTGTGGGCAAATTCTACAGCTGGGGAATTGGAGAAAATACTGGAAGAGTGGTGGGGGTTAAGAACTGGAATTGTTCAAGTGTTAATTAGATGTAAATTGGTATACAGGAAAATAGGAAACACTGGCTGCTAACAAAGGGCAAAACAAGGAAATCCAGGTTGGACTTCTTTACATTTAAACAGGATTTTAAGGGAATTCGAAGAGTTAAAAGCTGTTGCTGAAGCTATTTAATGAAAGTGAGCCCACTGGCATGGGGATGGAATCACCACAGCAGGATTTCAGCTGCACAGGAGGTTTTCAAGGGGTACAAAGTGGAAAACAGAGGCTGGAGCGAGCCAAGGTGGCAGAGCCTGCAGTGCCTGTTTGTAGAATTCGGATTTTTGGCACAATTTGAGGTTGTTTGATGGGGTTTTTCTGTTGATTCTGAAGAGAGCTACATCTACATCTACATCTACATCTACATCTACATCTACATCTACATCTACATCTACATCTACATCTGTATCTATATCCATATCTATATCTCTGTATTTCTATATCTCTATATCACTATATCTGTATGTCTGTATCTATATATCTATATCTATATCTATATATCTCTATCTATATTTATATCTATACATCTATATATCTATATCTTTATGTCTATATATCTACATATCTATATCTATCTATGTCTATATCTCTATATGTCTATATGTCTATATCTATATATCTTTATATTTATGTATCTATATATCCATATATCTATGTATCTATGTATCTATATCTATCTATATCTATATATCTATATGTCTATATCTGTATATCTTTATATCTATATATCTACATATCTATATATCTGTATGTCTATATCTTTATTTCTTTATATCTATATATCTCTATCTATATCTCTATCTTTCTATATATCTATATCTATCTATCTCTATATCTCCATATCTTTATATCTCTCTATATCTCTCTATCTCTATCTCTATATCTCTCTATCTCTATCTCTCTCTATCTCTATCATCTCTATCTCTATCTCTATCTCTATCTCTATCTCTATCTCTATCTCTATCTCTATCTCTATCTCTATCTATCTCTGTCTCTATCTCCATCCTAGATCCATATCTATCTCCCCAGCAGCAGCAGCCTCAGTGCAGGGAGCGTTCCCTAAGCCGTGCCCAACTGGGGTTCATGGCTTCCCACCCTTTCCCAGGTGGTCCCTAATCCCTGCAAACGCCTTTTCACCTCCTCTGTTCCCTGATTTCCTGGAAGATGATGGAAGAGACCTTTGGAGTTTCAAAACGGATGAGCCGCTTTGAATCACACCAAAATCAGCTCTGCACTTTCAGCCTTTACTCAAGACACGGCTGCTTCGTGTTTTTTCCCTCCCTCCCTCTCCTGGATTTTGTAACCTGCCTTTCACAAATGCCACAAGGAACAGGATGATCCCTTTTAGTTCCTCCTGCGGGGCCAGCAAATCACAGCTGACTCAAATCTCTCTGGTCCTTGTCCTCTCCGAGAGCAGCTCTGGCCGTGTGAGAATTGTGTAAATTATTCTGATTGTTACTTGCCCCAGACAGTTCTGACATCAAGGCTTTCTTTTGGAGCTCTCAAACACTTCTTAAGAGGAAGACATTGGAAAACCTGTTGGAATAAGCCCAGAGGAGCTCTGGAGCCAGGCTGGAAGAGTTGGGATTCTTCAGCCTGGAGAGGAGAAGCTCCAGGGAGAGCTCAGAGCCCCTTGCAGGGCCTAAAGGGGCTCCAGGAGAGCTGGAGAGGGACTGAGGACAAGGGCTGGAGGGACAGGACCCAGGGAATGGCTTCCCAGTGCCAGAGGGCAGGGCTGGATGGGATATTGGGCAGGAATTGTTCCCTGGGAGGGTGGGCAGGCCCTGGCACAGGGTGCCCAGAGCAGCTGTGGCTGCCCCTGGATCCCTGGCAGAAGAGATAAAAGTGCCCATTTCTGCAGTTCAGCTACAGAAGAGGAAACAATCGGTTGGTTTAGTTAGAATTTATATTCCTGTTGTTCCTGCTGGCTGCTCCAAGACAATGACAGGACTTCATTCTGCCTTCCCTGGGAGCAGAAAGAGGCCACTTTCCCTCTCTGCTTTTTTGTTATCATTTCATTACCTCACCAATACATCGATCAGCTTGTTGGCGAGTTTGCAGCACAGCTCACGGGCATTCCCAGAGTTGCTTTCTGGAAACGAGTAAAACAAACATCAGGAAGAAAGTTGAAAGTTGACACAACATGTTTTGGTCGGGGTATTTTTTTATTTTAATCACAAAATCTTGCCAGGCACCAATCAATTATTTTTTTTAAACAAGAATTGCTCCAGATTAAACAAGAAAAGAGACCAAACCACCCAGGGTTTGCTTGTTTTGGACACTGCTCTTGCAGAGGTGTAGCTGGTGAGCATCCTGCCACTTTGATCAGTTGAACAGAGAAAACACGTAGCGAGTTCACAATTTCTTATGCCAGCTGCCCAGGCAATTATTGGAAGCTCCTGAGTTCATCTGACCTTTAAAACTTACTTTAACACACAATCACATCCGATCAAGTGCAGTGTTAAGGTCAGCGCTTGCTCTCAGAGCAAAGCAGAGCCAGCCCGTTGTGCAAGCAGAGCTGGATGGACATTTAAAGGATATCACTGTTCTGCAATTGCCACAGAAGATGACTTAAAAAACTCGAAGACTAAAGGTGATGTGGATCTAAATTGTGGTTTAGAGCCAAACACCCTGAGCCAAAAGAGGGCCAAAGAGCTGCCATTTGGCCAGGCCGTGGTCTCTTAAACTCAGCTCTGGTTGTTTTGTGCTCAAGTCCTGAGGAAAATTAAACCTGCAGCAAACATGTGTAGAAGCTGGTGGAATATTCCATGTTCCCAGGCTGGAATGCTGTTGGGAAGAGCACATTTCAGCCCTATGGAGCACCCGAAGTGCTTTTCAGACATGACTGAAGTCAGGTGTAATATCCAGGGGGGAAATGTTCCCCTTGTTCCCCTCCCTGCTTCCCTCTCAGATCAAACTCCCACTGACAGTTTCCCTTCACGGAATAATAACTGGATAAATCCCAAGCTCTGACTCAGACAGTGGCCCTGTGATCCACCCAGATACAGTGGCTCCTTAGGCTATTTAGGAAAAAAAAGGCCTGTTTGGGGTGATATTATCTTTGAGGAGAAAGGCTTTGCCCTCTGGCAAAAGCTGTTGCTGTGAGAATGTTCCACTGCTGTCCATGGTGGGATTTCAGCTCAGGACCTCGGGATGTTCTTCCTTTGAAGATGTGGAAGCTCAAAGTGTGGCAGAAGGACATGGAAGTGCCTTGATCTTGGCTTTCAGTGGTGCAGTGAAAGCAGAGATGTTGGTTTTGGCCAGAAGGGAAGACACAAATCTGTTTTCCTGCAAGGTCTGTGGTGAATTCCAGAGTTTGGACCAATTTTAAATCTCACCAATCTCTCTTATTCAATTCACTGAGGGGAGAACGATTCGTAGGGAGTAAAAAGGGTATCAAACATCATCCATTTGTTCCCACTCCATGTCCCATGACATCAATTACACCTTGGATTAAGTCTCCTTAAGGATGAGATGTTGGATCTGCCCCAGACCAGAGACCCCGAGGCCTGGGCTGATCCCCCAGCACAGGAATCAGGAAAGGGATTGGGATTGTGCCCCTGTGCTCAGGTGAGACCCCACCTGCAGAGCTGCCCCAGCCCCGGGGCCCAGCACAGGGAGGACGTGGAGCTGCTGGAGAGAGGCCAGAGGAGGCACCAGGATGAGCAGAGGGATGGAGCAGCTCTGCTGGGAGGAAAGGCTGCGAGAGCTGGGATTGTTCAGCCTGGAGAGAAGAAGCTTTGGGGTGAGCTCAGTGTGGCCTTGCAGGGCCTGAAGGAGCTGCAGGAAACCTGGAGAGAGACAATTCCCAAGGGCTGGAGGGCCAGGGCACAGGGAATGGCTTCCCAGTGCCAGAGGGCAGGGCTGGATGGGATATTGGGCAGGAATTGTTCCCTGTGAGGGTGGGCAGGCCCTGGCACAGGGTGCCCAGAGCAGCTGTGGCTGCCCCTGGATCCCTGGCAGTGCCCAAGGCCAGGTTGGACATTGGGGCTTGGAGCAGCCTGGGACAGTGGGAGGTGTCCCTGCCATGGCAGGGGTGGGACAGGATGGGCTTTAAGGTCCCTCCCAAACCTAAAGCAGTCTGGAATTCCATGGTTCCCTAGCCCATACTCAGCACAGAGGCTCCTCTTTCTCACCCCTTTATGGAACCCGTGCCAGCGCCTCCCACACCTGGGACCTCCCACACTCCCTCCAGAGCAGCACCATCCCCATGCCCTGGGGGCAGCCTGCTGTTTCCAGGGCTCTGGGGCTGGTGCAGCACATCCCTGAGGCGCCAGATCATGGTCACACTCTGAAAGGGCCTAATTTTCTCTTTGACAGCACAGGAAATTCACTGACCTACTAACCCTCTTCTTCCCCGTTCAAATAAAGCACAAAATGCTCTATATTCTTCCTGCCTCAGTTTCCTGAAGGAATATTTTACTCCTTGGTGCCTGTGATTCTTCTGCTGCAGCTTTGGGCTTCTTCCCAGCCTTGTCCAGCCCATCCTGCTCAGCTTCTTCCCAGCTTTGGGCAGTCTGATGTAGCCTGGGCTCCACCCAGCTTCCAGAGCTGCACCCACCTGTTTGTGCCTTCTTTCAGGAGCCCTGGGAATCTCCCCACCCACCCTCACATGGAGGCCTGAAGGTGAGTCTCGGGATTTTGCTTCCTTTCCGCATCTCAGAGCGTTTCCCAACCTAAACCAGGGGAATCCTGCCTCACACGGGCCTGGTCTGAGGGGATGAAGGTGGATTGAAAGCTGGGGGTGCTCTCAGGGCGTGGGGATCGGTGGCACAAAGTCCATTTGGAGGGCAGGAAGTCCATTTGGAGGGCAGTGGTCAGTGGAGTACCTGGGGTCAGCACCGGGTCCAGTCCTGCCCAGGGCCTTCATCCATGGCCTGGCTGAGGGGACAGAGGGACTCTGGAATGCAGCAGGAGGGAGGAATGGGCTGGCCAGGACCTCGTGCAGCTCAAAAGGGGGGAAAAAAGAGGGAAGTTGGCACCAGGAAAAGAAAACCTCATGTTCCAGAACCTGCTGGGGAATGTCTGCCCGGGGAGAAGAGCAGGACCTGGAGGCCCTGGTGGGTGCCAAGGTGCCCACGAGCCAGCAGCCAGGAGGGAGAAGGGTGTCCTGGGCTGTGCCAGGGTGGTGCCAGCAGGGTGAGGGAGGGGATCCTGCCCCTCTGCAGCCCTGGCGCACCGTGCCCAGCTCTGGGCTCCTCAGTGCAGAGAGACCTGGACACCCTGGAGCCACCCAGGAATGGCACAGGGTGGGTGAAAGGATGGGAATGTCTGCTGTGGGGAAGGGCTGGGACAGCTGGGACTGCGGGAAGGCTCCAGGATCCCATCCATGCCCAGGGACACTGCAGGGAGGGGCAAAGGGACAGGGCCCGGCTCCGTCCAGCGTGCCCAGGGACAGGGCTGGGGGCACAAACGGGGCACAGGAGCTTCCCTGGAACATCTGGGAACGCTTTTCCCTGTGAGTGAAAAGCCCAGGGTGCTCAGAGGAGCTGCTGGAAGCTTCCCATCCCTGGACATACTCAAAAACCATCTGGATCCAATCCTGGGCAAGCAGGGGATCTCCAGAGGGGCCTTCCCACCTCAGCCCCTCTGATCCTGGGACAAACGGCCAGGACTGATTTCCCAGCCCCTGTGTTGCAATAAATGTCCCAGCCCTTTGCAGCCAACGGAGAATTCCAGAGGCACACAACGGTGCCTGACAACAAGCTGCTGTTCCCCGGATTGCTGCCGATAAACGCCACGGGTTATCTCACATGGATCAATAGTAACACACGTGCAGGTACAATGAGACGTGAGTGGATTTATTTCTCCTCTGAACGAGGAAGGATTACTCAATGAATTAATCTGCAGTGAGTCACAAGGTAAATTTAAGTAATTGCTCACTGGTTTGTGTCATGAAAGTGGCAACCAAAGATTTATGGGTAACTGAAGATCCGCTGGTCGATAGCAGGGAGCAATCCAGCACCGCCAGGTGCCACCGTTTGTGGCCCTGGGGAAGGAGAGCCCTTCCCAAGGTGTGGATACCCCACGTGCCAAGGGACACAAAGGGCTGTGCTGGCAGGAGAAAGCTGAGGGGAGAGATCCCCTGTCCCACTGTGAGAGCCAGAGGGGACACGGATTCCTGGTTGGTCTCTGAGGTGCTGCTCTGGTGTCATCACAGCCAGACTGCCCTTCCCTTCCCTTCCCTTCCCTTCCCTTCCCTTCCCTTCCCTTNCCCTTCCCTTCCCTTCCCTTCCCTTCCCGCCACTTTGGATCCTCTGATTTCAGCTGCAGAGGACAGAGGGAAAGGGTTTTCAAAGATACTAAATTCCTACCAGGGTCATGAAAATTAGAAACAGGAGGGAATGAACGTCAACTCAGCTTCTTGCCTGGAGAGGAGAAGCTTTGGGGTGAGCTCAGTGTGGCCTTGTATGGCCTGAAGGAGCTGCAGGAAACCTGGAGAGAGACAATTCCCAAGGGCTGGAGGGCCAGGAGCCAGGGAATGGCTTCCCAGTGCCAGAGGGCAGGGCTGGATGGGATATTGGGCAGGAATTGTTCCCTGGGAGGGTGGGCAGGCCCTGGCACAGGGTGCCCAGAGCAGCTGTGGCTGCCCCTGGATCCCTGGCAGTGCCCAAGGCCAGGTTGGACATTGGGGCTTGGAGCAGCCTGGGACAGTGGAAGGTCTCCCTGCCATGGCAGGGGTGGGATGGGATGGGATCCCATTCTGGGATTCCATGGACATCACCCCCAAGGGCAGGCAGGCAGAATTCAGGGATCTGTGTGTTTGATAATGAGCATTTTGGGGCTGATGAGCCCATACAGAGCCCTGGATGAGCTGCAGTCCAGGCTGGGCCTGTTTGACAGGAACCTCCTGGGGAAAGGTGCTGAGAATTGGTTTGGATAGAGGATAAAGGGCAACAAATGGCAGAAGGATTGAATTATAGAATCACAGAATGTTTGGGTTTGGAGGGACCTTAAACCCATCCCATTCCAACCCCTGCCATGGGCAGGGACACCTTCCACTGTCCCAGGCTGCTCCCTCCCGGACTCAAACACGTCCAGAAAACCTGGCTTTATTCACACCACAGCTGGACAATAACTTGTGGAGTTTCTCCCTGTGATATTTTCTTTCTCCATCTTCATTTTTTTTTAAACAGGGATTTAATTCAGGGCTTCAAGGAGCTGCACTCAAGGTCATTCCCTGAATCCGTGTTCGGTCTTTCCTGATATTTAAGGGAGCACAGCAGAGGGACTCGTAACAAAAATTTGGAGCCTTTTGAGAAGTGCTCTGGAGACAGCTCCTATTTTTCTCACAACCTGAGCGTTCCCAGATCCGGAATCCTGGTTCTGATCCCACTGGCAACCATCACTTTTTCCCTATAGGGAACGTTTGCCTTCCAGGCTGGGTGTTGGGGCTTGATGGACACGCTGCCTCATCCGTTGTGGCAGGGGCTGTGCCTCTGCCAGCATCTTCTCCCAGAAATATTCCACACATCCAACGTGCTCGACACGCACCCGAGCTGCGTCAGAGCGGTGACGTAGGGAGAGCGGCACACACTGCCCGTGGCTAAGGATGCCTTAATCACATCTTCAAAATGCACAGCTACGCACCCAGGAAATATTTTGAGGTCTATTATCTAAGGCTGCTATGAATAAAGATTTATTTTTTCGTGTTGAACGTCGCCGCTGCCTTCGGAGGACAGAGCACCGGGGCAGTGGAAATTTTTTCGTGGCGCAGTGGAAATTTTCGTTCTCTTTTTCTTCGACTGTTTCAAACAAATCTGCACTTTGGTCTTTCCAGACAGATTACTTCAGTAGGTGCCCTCAGGAAGCTTCTTTAAGCAGAAACTTATGTAGGGCTCATGGGTTTTGCTAATTCCAAGGATTTTTGCTGGTTTCCAGCAGGTCAAGGGAGATGATTCCACCCCTGTGCCCCCCTTGGGTGAGACCCCACCTGCAG
>VZRS01013259.1:283177-313436 GCA_013398055.1 Ifrita kowaldi | reverse complement strand
CCCGAGCCGAGCCCGGCTGCGCTGCGCCCCGGCGGCCACGGGAGGGCGCGCGGAGCCCGGGAACGGCGCGGGCGGGCCGGGCCCTCAGGGAGGGCTGAGCGCCAGTTCGGGCTGGGGTTTCACGGAGTCCTGGCGCCTTCGGCTTCGCCCTCTCTGGGGCACCGGCTGCGTTTGGAGCAGTTAAACAATCAAAGGTTACATTGGAGGGACCCTAAAGCTCATCCCATTCCAGCCCCTGCCATGGGCAGGGACACCTTCCACTATCCCAGGGTGCTCCAAGCCCCATCCAAACCTGATCTTGGACACTTCCCGGGATCCAGGGGCAGCCACAGCTTCTCTGGGCAGCCTGTGCCAGGGCCTCCCCACCCTCACAGGGAGGAATTCGTTCACAATATCCCACCTATCCCTGCCCTCTGGCAGTGGGAAGCCATTCCCTGTGTCCTGTCCCTCCATCCCTGGTCCCAAGCCCCTCTCCAGCTCTCTTGGAGCCCCTTTAGGCTCTGGAAGTGACTTTAAAGTCTCCCTGGAAACTTCTCTGTTGGCTCTTCTCTTCCTGCCCACAGTTCTTGTAACAAACGTAAGAAGTTATTTAAAGCTGAGCCACTCATACAAATGAAATAAATGAATTAATAAGAAGCCAGAACATTAATGGATACACCTGTCCTTTAGAAGTCATGGGAGTTCACTGATACATTCCAGCTCAGAGCACACGTGGACATACTGTGGTGTCTTTTGAGCTGGAAGGAAATCTGATATCAAAGTTAAATATCCTGCCGGAGGTTCTGGGACAGGGATTGCCCTCCTAGGCTGGCAGCAGAGCATGGCAGGCCCTGCCTCTCCCACGCCTGCCATGATTCCAGCTACTCTGGGGACAAAAAGCTGAGTTTGTTGTCCCATTAACACAAAGCCAAGATGAATGAGCAGAGGTGGAAGGTGAAAGGTCTGTCTGCAGGCTCGCCTGGAGTCAAATAGAGGGGTCTCAGCTCCTTTTGCATGAAGTGCAGCCAACTAAAGCCTCAGCCTCCAGGCTCAGGGCCATTGAGTTTATGTACATTGATTTCACACCTTCACTCATTTGCCTTCCCTCTCCACAGTCCTTTCGTGCAGACAAATTTAAGGCCCGGCAGAGAAGGAGCATCCTTAGCTGGAAAAATCAACTGTGGCAAATTCGCGATAAAAGTCAATCTTCCGTGCATCTTTGTTTTACTGGGTGTTGTAAGAGATTAGACATTTATTTTATCCAGCTGGATTTCCACCCTGGGCACGCTGAGTTTTGCACAGGATGGATCAAACGGGAGGGAGGTTGCTGTGCTTTGCTCTCCTGAAGCCCAGTCCCACCAGCAGCACTCCAGATCCCTGGAAATACAGACCCTTAGAAGAGGATGCTGGGCAGGGGTTTCTGTATTTCTTTTTTAGGCTGGAATTGGAAAGCAGTTGGAATTGGAATCACAATTGGAAATTGTGATTTCCAAGTGACTATTTTTAGGAAAATCAATTGGCTGTGCAGGCACATTAAGCTGAAGTAGGGGATATTGGTCCAATGTTGCAGNGCCTCAGCCTCCAGGCTCAGGGCCATTGAGTTTATGTACATTGATTTCACACCTTCACTCATTTGCCTTCCCTCTCCACAGTCCTTTCGTGCAGACAAATTTAAGGCCCGGCAGAGAAGGAGCATCCTTAGCTGGAAAAATCAACTGTGGCAAATTCGCGATAAAAGTCAATCTTCCGTGCATCTTTGTTTTACTGGGTGTTGTAAGAGATTAGACATTTATTTTATCCAGCTGGATTTCCACCCTGGGCACGCTGAGTTTTGCACAGGATGGATCAAACGGGAGGGAGGTTGCTGTGCTTTGCTCTCCTGAAGCCCAGTCCCACCAGCAGCACTCCAGATCCCTGGAAATACAGACCCTTAGAAGAGGATGCTGGGCAGGGGTTTCTGTATTTCTTTTTTAGGCTGGAATTGGAAAGCAGTTGGAATTGGAATCACAATTGGAAATTGTGATTTCCAAGTGACTATTTTTAGGAAAATCAATTGGCTGTGCAGGCACATTAAGCTGAAGTAGGGGATATTGGTCCAATGTTGCAGCAACGAGGGGAGCACCTCACCCCCCCCCCCCCCCCCCATTTCTGGTGCTGTTTCTGGAGCCGGGGCCCCTTTTATTTCTGCTTCAGTTGATCGGGGTGTCCCTGGGGTTCTCCACAGCAAACATCAGCTTACGGCTCCTTTCCTCTTTCTTCCTGCCTTATGCTGCAACCTGAAACAAGTCATTGCCTTTAACCCAGGAAAAAATAAAATCTGTATTGTTTCCTGCATCCTCTCCAGCCCCCATTCTCTTTCCCCACTCCAATGCAGTTAATCCAGTTTATAAATTTGGGAAATGCACGTCAGGGCACTTCAGACATCAACCCTGAGCTGGTTTTATTGGCAGCAGTGAGATCCTGGGCACGGTTGCAAGAAGCATCTCTTAGCTATGGGTCCAGAAGTAGGTACTGCTGGCATGAGCTGGGCCCATCCTTAGGGAAAAGCCTTCCCTATCCCTCAAGGGACCCAATTCTCCTGCAGGAAAGCCACAGACCACCCCTTGGCTTTGCTAAGTACTTATCTCACTGAAGGAGTGCAGCCCCAGCTGCAAGGCATAAGCTGGCTGAGGCATCCCCTCCCAGGCTTTGTTTGGATTAAGCAGAGCTGCTCCCAGCTGCAGCATGTTTGATCTTTTCCAGGACTGAGAAGATAAGAGCAAGATCCTCACAGAGCTGGGAAGGAAGGATAATCTGGAGCAAGGAATGCCCAGGTTGGCACTGCTGTGAGTCCCAGAGAGAATTGTGGTGGAGCATCCTCCTCATTCACAACCATCAGCACTGGGGCTGACCACAGGAAAACAGTGACCAAAACTCCTCCAGACATCATGGCCTTTGTTATATGTATCCCACAAAAATGTGCTTTCATCCCAGAATAACGGGGGAGAAAGTCTGTGGTTTCATCCCTGGCATCTCCACAAGGGATAAAAAACCCCCTTATCTCTGCATACCCATAAATGGCTGCTTTTCTTAGGCAGGGCTTTGGGAACGGGGTGACCTGGCGAGGGGTGATTCATGCAGCCAGGCCAGCAGGAATTCCTCCTGAAAGGTGTCCTTGCCTCAATCTGCTTTTTGCCGTGTGAGTAACAGGGAACCTCAGCTCTCTGTTATTAATATGCCATCAGACCATATGTTCTCAGCCTCAGCCCATATGTATTTTTGAAAAGAACCACCTGTGAGTAATTCTGCCTCCTCAGAGGAGTGAGTAAAATCTGCTTCGGTGTGTGTGTGCTGTGCAGGGAAGGAGGATTTCAGGCTTTTAGAGAATATGTAGGAATTTCGCTGCCTTTGGGCCTTCCCTGCTGTGGCTCAGGGGTTACCTGGTCCCTGTGCCATCAGCTGTGCCACCTCACCCTGCAGGAAAGCAGCCCTGAAGAAGAGGCTGTTGTTGTTTTTCAGGGAATGGATGGCTCTGTTCGTCTCAGGTTATTTGAACAGCTGCCCCGAGCGGTGCAGGCGGGAGCTGGGATTTCAGCACTGCCGGTGACTCACCCCCGCTGCCAAGGACAAAGCACAGACCCAACGGGGATGCCAAGGAGGAAAGGCTGACCTGCTCAGGGGTGCTGCCAGTGCTCAGTTACCCCAGACAGGCAGAGGTGTGTGCCTGACCCTGGCCACAGGCTCCTTTTTATTTACCTCTATTTTTAAAGGATTTCAGATGGACCAAGGCCCTTTTCAGCACTCTCAGAGCCTCTCACCCACTGCAGCCCTAAAGGATATCCCAGAGACAGTTGTGACTCTCCCATTTTCTGAGGGTGACAGCACAGAGGGTTAAATCCCAGCCCCTCTGAGCTGCTGGGGATCGCTGCATGCCCCTCTGGGAAGCAGAAGGACAGACCCATTCAGAGGGGCAGCTGCCGTTGGAAAGAAATTTCACCTTTTTGGTTTCAGGGAAGCCAAGGCGTTACAGCAGCAGCAACCACGGGCCAGTGAAAGTCTGGAAGTAGCTATTGTTTGCAGATGCAGGAGAAAATGTTTGCTAAACACGTAATGAATCAGTGTTTTAAGGGATTGAAACCACATGCCTGTGTGGCTGATGTGTGGATTTTTTCACCGTAAAATGTTAATGAAAAACTTTTGGGCAAGCCACTTCCAGTAAGCCGTATAGCCTGAGCCTGTGTGATGCTGGGAATGCAAGAGAGAGGGGCAGATTTACTGTTTCATCAGAAAATAAATGCTGTGAATACAAGAGAGGAGTTGTTTCCCATCCCTTTCACGCCCTGCCCATGCTCTCCTCACTCCCCTGGCACACTCGTGGCAAAGCCCAGGATAATTCCTGTCCTTTCCAGGGCACTGTGGAGGGAAGTGTGTGCATGTGGAAACCCGGCACCTTGGATCACTCCCCTCTGTCTGAGCAGGCTGGCTGGAACTCACAGAGGCTTTTTTCCCTTGCAGACGGAAAATATTCCTCAGTGGAGCCCCAGTATTTGACTGACACAACAATAACATTGCCTCTAAGTGTGTTGGGCAGCCAGGTGAGAGAGGCTTTGCTGGCACTGCCGGGGATGCGCTGACGCTGGCTCCTGGCCCCGGCTGAAGGCTTCGAAGCACAGTCTGATGCTTTCCAAGTGGAATTGCACCTGAAGATTTGCACCTTTTCCAGCCTGGAAGGAGCAGCCAAAATGACAGTACCTTGCTGAGGCTGTGCTGCAGCCATTGCCCAGGTATTTTTCCACCACAGTGTGGTTTTGAGGGGTTAAAACTGTCCAAGCGTTACACCCCAGCTTTTATCAGGGTTGGAAATTTGGGTTTAGGAGGAAAACCAAGCTTTTGGGCAAGTTGTTGCATTTCAGTGCTCTCTGCATTTGGACAGTGGAGCCATTCAGAAACACCAGCTCCCTGTGGCTTGGCAGAGAGCAATCCCAGATCTCTGTTCAATGGGACGTGCTGCTGGGGAGGTCACTGGTGGTGTAGGGACAGCAGCATCACCAGCAGGCAGCAAGCTCCCAGCTACCCACCAAATGCCAGTCTGGGCAGGAATAAGGCAAATTGCTGCTTCCCTGTGTCATCCAGGGCACTCAGCAAAATCATAGAATGGTTAAGTTTGGAAAAGACCTTCAAGATCACGAAGTCCAACCAAGTCCTTCAGCATATGTTTAACATCAAGTGTATTCAAGATCCGGTTAAGTATAATTGCTTATTTTCGTGCCTCAGTGTGGCTCAGGCACCAGATACATTTGCTGTATGTGCCATTCCCTTTTGGCCTGCTTTCCTCTCTATGCTTGCCCAACCCGTTCTGCTCCAGCTGCAAAGTTTCACTCTTGCTTTTAAGAGAAATTAGGAAGTTGTACATTGTGCAAACAGAGTGTGCCATGTGTGGGGTTTCATTCATTCATTTGTTTAGAAGAAAGAAAGGGAAAAGCAAAAGAACCCAGTGCAACTAAGAAAACAGAAACTGGGAAATAAAATTTGAGTGAAGATCATTTCAGGCCCACCAGGGTTACACATCATGTGTCAGGGTCTGGAAGGGAAATGGCTTTATCAGATCCTTTGCCTTTTGAACAGAGAAAGGAAATATTTCCTTATAGAAGAACACCATAAGACCAAAAATCTGTCTTGGCTTGGTGGCAAGAGCACGGTGCAGGGTTTTGGTCCATAAATGTGGTGAAAATCCATATTCCCAAGCAGAGAAGCTGTGCAAGGGAAAGTTTCCAGAGCAGACCTGACCTTTGTTTATGAATCATTTAAATCATACATTTAATGTAATGCAGAAGGATTAACCCACTACAGATTTTTGAAAGGAAGCTTTAGAAAGATCACTCTCATACATTGTGGGGGTTTTTTAGAGCAGTGCCTCAATTTAATCTATGTGGAAGCTATTGTTTAAGCCTGTTAAATTCCATAGGATTTCTCATGGGATTGAGGATGAGTGAGAAGTAGACAGACAGCTGATGACCAACACTGACTATTCCAGCTGCTGTTTTCTCTTCAAGGCCTCTCTTTAGTAGGGGCAATCTTAAATGTCATGCCTCAACCAAGGAACAGAGATATTTCCAGGTCCCCTTTCCTGCTGATCTCATGTCTCCACAAGGGAGACCTTAATTACAAATCCTAGGAACAGCAAGAGGGGTGTATCACACCATCCCTGCAGCCCCCCTTGCAGCAGGGGTTGTGCTCTGCTCCCTCTCTGCTCCCTCCCCAGCCTGTTTACAGCAGCCTCCCAGCACCGGCGGTCGGAGCAAAGGGAGGAGCGGGGTTTTGGCTTTAGGGCTTAGCACCAAAAATAAAACTCTCTGCTGAAAGCCAGGCAGAGCTGGGAACCTTGAGAAAGGCTCCCGCCCAAACAGCCAGACGGGCTTCCTCGGGTGGAAAATTAGAGATGGGCACAGAGCAGGCGTGGGTGGAGGGGCGCTCGTGGAGGACTTGCAGAAACCGAGGCTGCCCTGACACAGACACGTCCAGGGCTCCAGTAACCAGTGCCTTATGCTGGTGTAAGCACCAGCAGGGCCTGGGGGGCTGGCCAAGCCCAGGCAGTCCAGGGGGAAGCCCTGGAGGCAGCATGGAGAGCCATGTGGGTGGCTATGGAGCCGTGTGCTGCTGGCTGGACCAAACATCCCTGAAGGTGAGGAGGTCCTGGCACAGACTCCTCGAGAAGCTGTTGCTGCCCCATCCCGGGAAGTGTCTAAGGCCAGGCTGGACGGGGCTTGGAGCGGCCTGGGATAGTGGGAGGTGTCCCTGCCCATGGCAGGGGGTGGAAGTGAATGATCTTTAAGGTCCTTCCAACCCAAACCATCCTGGGATCTGATGATCCCCTACAGCCTCAGGCAGGTGTGTGCTGTGTCTAGCCCAACTAGGGCCAACCTCTTTCCTTCAAACACATTACTGATATTGACCCATATTGTTTTGATTTTGGCATCTGGCCTTTTGCACCTCTGCTTGGAAACGGTGCTACAAGACCATTTTGTGTCAGCAGCTTACCAGGTAACACCAGGTGTGTGTCTCTGCTCAGATGTGTCCCCAAGTCTCTGCCCCTCCATCTGCCTCTTCTCATGGACCAAGAAATACACACGGCTTTTGAAAGCCCACAGAATGAATCTCCAAATTCATATTTGCAGAAAGACATTAATGTTTGCATGTGGTGTCAGAACAAGATAAGTGTCTGTGCAATTAAGAAACAGCTGTTGCTGGCAGCCTGCCCCAACCAGTCTCAACAAGGAGCAAGACAGGTAGCCTGGTTTTATCAGACTCTGGGATCCCTTTCCAACCACCCCAGTGTGTTCCCAGCAAGACAATAAACCAAGCATTTCTATTAGCCTTTAGGAATGGCCCCTTGGTTTGGGGCCAAAACACAAGATGAAGTTGTTCCAAGACAGAATGCATTGTGGCAAGGACAGCGTGTTTCCCCAAACAACACCTGGCAGCAGGGATTCAAAACAATGCTGAAATCAGGCCAATCTAAAGATTTGCTGGAGTTGATAGTGATGCGAAACGAGGACAGGTGTGGCCATATTTCCAAAATCGCCCAGGGCCAGTGTTTCAGGAACTTGGCAGCACCTGGCTGGGACAGATTTTCTAAGGAGGTCAGCACCCAAGATGTGGAGCCAGCGTGGAAACCTGTCCCAGAATATCTAGCAGAAAAATACATACCTTGAGGGTGGCACAAATGTTTCCCCACTGCACCAAGAGCAAGGAGACCTCGGACCCTTCTCCAGACCCTGGACACAGCCTGGCAGTGCTAACGACCTCTCCTACTTCCAGCCAGAGGTGAGTGAGGAATCTCTTTGAGCTGTCCTTGAGTCAGCTTGTGGTTTGACAGCAACTCCTGTCATTTCTTGAAAAATACCTGTGCAATTCCTTTTTTTTTTTTCTCTCCTTACCTCTTCTTTTTTCTTTCACTCTTGATTTTTTCTGTAGTTGGCTTTAATTTCCAAAGGGTTTTTGTATTAGGGTGTGGAGCATTCCCAGATGACACTGGGAGCTGCACAGACACCTCTGTCTGTCCTGCTGTCCCTACCCTGGGCTCGGGCAGGGTGGCAGCTCCTCTGAGCCAGAACAGGACACCCTGAATGAAGAGAGGCCTCCAAACCACCTCTGTCCAGCCTTGGGAAAAGTGGGAGTTGGATCCCAGCTCTTGCCATGGTTCATACTGGACTCAACCAAACCCAGACACCCATAAATTCTGGGAAAGTCTGGTTCTGAACTCTGTGGCTTGGACTCTTCTTTAATTACAGGTCACTGCTAAAGCTGGTTGGAAAATGTTAAATATATTCTCTGCAAAAATGGTTGTGCCGTTAAAATTTTTTCACAGATTTTTGTTCCTTGATTCTTGTAACTTTTTATTGAGGGCTCACATACATTTAGATGTCAGATTTTCCACTGAGCTTCCATTTTTCCAACAGAGGAACAGATTAAGTGACAGAAAATCAAAACCCTCCTAATGTGCATTTTTGTCCGAAAACTTGGAAAATTCCAACCAAAACAAAGAAGAACTTTAGCCAAGAGCCATTTTTGTCAACGGAGCACTCTGTGAGAAGCCAAATTGAAACCAGCCCTGGACACAAAGCTAAACTGGCTGCATCCACAAAGTGCTGTGGGAAGGAGTTATCCCAGCACTCGCTGCTCCCTAATCCTGTGCTCAGGGTGTTGTCCTTGCTGAGAAACCCCACCGTGCAGCTGGAGGGGCTGCAGGAATCCCAGGAGGCATTTAACCGTGGGCATGTAGCACTTGGGGACATGGCTCAGTGTCCCTTGGCAGTGCTGGGGGAAGGGTTGGACTCGATGGGCTTGGAGGGCTTTTCCAACCTCAGTGATTCCGTGACTCTGTTCTGTTCTCTGCCAGCTCCTCCCAGCCTGTGGCCCTGGCTGGTATCTCCACTTCTTCCCTGTCTTTAGGGCTGGAGAAAGTGCAAGTGGTGCCATGGCCGAGACGATGATCCAAAGGGATGGATGTTCCCGGGAAGTGAAGGGTGTGGAAGGAGAATTTCTGCAACGTGTCAGTGGAAAAAAAAAAAAAAGGATTAAAAAAAGAAAGCCAAGTGTCTTAAGCAATGGTGCTTCCTGCAGAGCCAAACAACACTGAGGACAACCACCTTTGGGAATTGATGATGTAGAAGAGCTCTTCTACCAGAGGAGGAAGCGAGGAAGTGGGAGGAAGCAAGTCAGCAAGAAAGGCCAATGCTTCTGAGCAGCTTGGCCCATTGAAGTCTGCATTTTATTATTAGAATCATTATTATTTGTATTGTGGCAGCATCAAGTGGCCCCAACTGGAAGAGAGCCTCATTGTACGAGGCACTAAACAAACATGGAATAACAGACACTCCCTTCCCCGTGGGATTTGCTGGCAGAGAAGACACACAGAGGACCACAGCGGACAGGAAATTGTCGTTTAATAGCATTCATTGTGAGTGTAACGGCACTTCTGTGCTAAGGACAGTCTCCCACTACCCTCATTCCCATGTAAGGCCTGATCCAAAACCTGGTGGAGTCAGTGGAAGCACAGACACAACTCAAACCAACATTTATTTGTGCTCCCTTCCTGCCTGTCTGTCCTCACAGCTCCTGATATGCAACAATTCTGGTTTCCAGTCAGCCCTGGCTGGATACACAGGCAGCCTTGAGACAGGAGGGACATGTTCACACTCCTCCTGGAGCTGGCAAATCTAATTTTAGGTTTGTCAGCCTTGGTTAAATCCTTTTAAAGGCTGACCCAGGAGGGGAAAGCCAGCTGTGCAGCTGTGCAGAGGCCATGCTCAAGGACCACGAGTCTCTGATTTCCCTGGCCTTCAGCTTTATGAACTGGGGATTACTGCAGCAGCCTTGGAAGGGAAACTTGAGATACATCCAAGGTTGACAGGTCTCCCTGGATTAAGGTCACTTGCTTTAAAAATCAATTTTTTTCCACATGTGTAAGTGGCTGGGACTCACTGTGTGCATCTCCAAGGAAAGTGTGGCAGGAAAGCATATTCTCCAGGAACTCGAATTCTGAAAGATGGTCCTTGTGCTGCCAGGCATGTGACAAATAATAGTTCAAATTTACTCCATTTTTCATGCTTTTATTTTAGTCAGCTGACTGGGACCACAAGTGCAAGCCTGGCAGATGATGAGCACTTTGAAATGCATTTGAACCAATGGCAGCTGCAGAGGGAACAGCTCCAGAGCTGCCGTGGATGGTGCTTTAAGGGAGGCATCACTCCTTGCTTCAAAGGCAAGGTCCACAACCTTACAGTAGGTCACAGCAGCAGATTCCTTGCCTGCCCATATTCTGGCTGCTCTTGGACTCACACAGATGACTGTATATTCCCAATGTTCCTGCTGAGCCTGACAAAAAGTCTCTGCACAACCTAGCTTAAAAAGATAAATCTAGTGCTCCAACACCACTCCCTGTGCAACGAGTGGGAGTTTTGCCATTTGCCATGGGCAGAATCAAGGCTGTTGTTGATGGAGGTGGAACAGAGCTACTCAAATCTCAAGCAGAAGAAATGAAATGTGCTGCTGTGAACTCCAACCTGTGTCACTGCTGCTGACCAAAAATCTGTGGGCCTTTATTCTCATCCGTGTGTGGAACATCTCCAGGGGTCCATTGCCTGCTGGTGTCCCCAGAAGGGTGACATGAGTGCAGGCAAACACAGCAGCTTGTGCCCAGGTCTGTGGCAGCTCTGAGAACAGGAAACTCTCTAGACAATTGTTCAGAGAGGTGTAGGCAGGGCACCATTTGTGGGCAGAGACTGAAAAGCAAGAAATCTTTTCCAGCCCAAAGTGACCCCAACGCTTTTTGTTGTGTGCAAGGTATCTACCTTGTCTCTGATCTCAACAATGCTGCTTTTTCAGAGAAAGACTTATTTTGGCACTTAAGCATCAAAATCAAGCTCTCAGAAGTCTGGTTCTCAAAAGGTAGGAAGTGCCACTGAGAAAGAAGGATGCTCCCTGAGTCTGAATGTTGCTGTGCCCCTGTGTTACGGTGTTGTTCTCTACTCTGGCTCTGCACAGTTTTCCTCATAGGGCTCCTGTCTCTTTCCATGTACAAACTTGCTCAGTGAACCATTATTCACCCTCTTGTTTTTCCTGGTTGTGCAATGTGTGCCCCCATGCCTCACTTACTGCTCACTATTCTAATCCTGCTCCGAACACAGAATTATTCATTTCCTTGGGAGCGCTCTTCGGGCACGGATGACAGGCATTAGCAAATTTTATTCCTCACCCTGTGAGGTGTGGGGGTAGCATTTGCTTGTGTTATAGACGATATTTGAGGCAGAGAGAAATCAACTTTAGGGTATTCACCAGTTCTGGGTTTGGACACGATGTGTGAGCAATCGTGGTCCCTTGCAGTGCTGCAGCTTCTCAAAGCCCCACTGTCTTCAGATCCACGCAGGAACGTGGTGAATGCGGAATGTGTATTTAGTGATGATCTGGGAGTCCTTCATCCAACTGACTTGTGACTTGCCTAATTCTACTCCAAAATTCTATGGCAGAGGCAAGGATTTTACAGACATTTTTTCCAGGTTGTTTTTCAGCTGCTTTAACTTGGTTCTCTTTCTAATTTCCTCCTTAATCCACTACGTTTCCCATCTCCTGCAGCAAATGGAGCAGGGGCTGTCAGGTTACAGCTTCCATCACCTTGCAGCCTTTATTCACCCTTTAATAAGGTCTTGCCTGCATGCTGATAGAAACTGAGGAGAAAACAAGGACATGGCAATAAAGTCTGTGATAAATGTTTTTGTGGGGGACACAGTAAATTGACAGACAGATCTTAAGGTCTATGTCTTCTCTGGTTCCTTCCAGAATGGTTTCACTAGAATTAATTTAAATCAAAAGAGTAAATAAAACCTCAAGGCAAACCAGACTATGGCAGGCCTTTGACATGAAATTTTCAGCTCAAGTGACGAAAGTTTGGCAAAGATTTCAGCAAGTCTTGGCATCAGGGCAGAGCTGTAGCACCAACTCTGAGAGTCACATTCGACTGCTGTAGTGACCTCATAGTGTTTTGCAATCAAAGAAAGTGAGATGAGACAGTGATATTAAAGGTATTAAATCATTAAAGATTGCAGAGGTGGTAAGCTTTGGTTCAAAGGCTGGTGGAGATGCTGGAGATAGGGCTGAGCACTGCATCCATCAGCTGGGACACCACCGTGCCTGGGGCTCTTGGCCTCTACAGCGCCGAGATTCCCCAGGAGAAAGCTGGACCAAGGCTCTGCAGCTCATCCCTTTCATTTCTTATGATGGATTTCTGGGTGTGGAAGTCGTTTATAACAAAAATTGAATCACTCCCATGTATCTTTTAAAAATAAACAGGCCTTAAAGGGAAAGCTCTGCTTCGGCAGAAGCGGGGCTGACTTGAGTCAGGGACTCGTGATGTGGTCACTGAAGTGAGGGGGTAGGAAAGGAAACGTGGAACAAGTTCTGCCTTGAAAAAGGCAATGGGAGTCAGGGAAGAGGGTGTGTTTAACATGGGGGATGGAGTCATGGCAAGGGGAGCATTCCAGTAGGATAGGAAACACTGTTCAAGAGATGCTGGTGATGTGCCATGGCCATGTGCACCTGCACAAACCAGAGATCAATCAGGACACAAAACTGGGAGGTGATCAGCAGGCAAAGGTTCTCCTTCAGGATTTATCAGCATGGGTCTAAACTCATTACCAAGCCTAAAACAATGACTCTCTTTCTAGTGGCAGGTACTAATCACAGAAGTCCTTGATCCTGCAGATTCCAAAAAAAATGGAATAACCTCTTCAAGGTTGAATATAGGCTGCTTGGTTCAGCTTTGCCTCAGCACAACTCTTCCCCCAGCACATCCTTTGGGACAGGTGGGATTAATATCCAACAGTTCCTTTTCATTGCTGGGCAGTAGGGAAATTTTCACCACTGGATATATATTGCTCCTAAACTTTTCCTCTAAAAAGTCTCCTGTTTAGAGAATACAGTAACAGCCATCCCTTAATATAATATATTTAAACATCATTATGAAAGTCCTCTCTGGGGAATTTGACAACACACTATTCCACCAACATTATAATGGATGGTTTTCTTCTTTTAAATGCTTCGCCATTAAAGTTTAACGAGCAATACTTACTTTCATTCTAAACTTATTTTTCTCCTTGACAGATTGGATACTTAGTTTGGATTTGTTAACATTGCTGGTCATAAAAATGTCTGCTTCAAAGAAACTGATAGATACTGTCCTTAGGAAATTGGGCTTTGATGCCTTATTTGATTTCCATGGCAAAATAAGTTCATAGTTTCTTTTTTGGAAAAAATGAGGTACTGTACAGAGCAAGCTGAGAAGCTCATGTCCCTTCTTATTTGCCTGAAATTTCAGTTTATATCAACCATAATAGGTTGTGTAGCTCAGAAAAGTCCTAACTCAGGGTGGACTTTTGAACAACCAGGGGGCATTTGTGGAATTTCTGATGTAGCTTTAAGTGTTTGCAAGACTTTCTCTCTTCTAATCCTTAAAGAATATGTACCACAAGTAACCAGAAATGAAATTGCAACAAAGGCTCACATCTTTACATCAGGGTTATTCATGGCATCACATATCTTAATCAACAGTCTGGTTAATGTCCTTCATAGTGTTTCCAATCCTCATGGTTTTACTTTCAATCTCACTATGTTAGTATTTCTCTTTATTTTGCAGTTTCCTTCCAAAAATTAATTCTTGCCATAAATTTGGAAAGGGAAGGCTCACCTTGTGAATTCTCATGCTTCAAGACAAGTATACATTTATTTTGAACCTTAAACCAAAAGAAGCTGCAAAGAAGGAGGGATGAGAGTGACATGATTTTTCTTACATTCAATTTGTCCTTCCTCTAATATATTCAGACTCTCTTAGAACAGTCTCTGTGATCTTGACAAGCCTTGTGCTTCAGGAACAAACACGGGAGGAAAATCTCCTTGGCCCCCTTAGTGCCTGATGGGTGAGAGTGTTGTTAGGAGTTACAGCACAGANACATTCAGAATTTCTTCAACATCATTTCCTTCCAACAGCTGCTGTCGTTACCCTCTGTTCCAGAGCTGAGCTGCAGCACCTACTGAGGAACCTCTTCCTAGCTCAGACAAGAGCAACAGGCAACACTTGGGATTTGAAGACACTGGCAAAGAAAGAAGCAGCCCACAAACAGCCGGTAGAAAGCCGTACATCGCAGCAAACATTTCCTAATTTACTGCAATGCCAGAAGATGAGTCACCCCAGTGTTCCTGTTGCATAATCTTCCCCACAGCTCAGGAGAGTGAAACCAGAGAAGCAAAGGTCTCGCTGGGCTTTCAGTGACATTTATGTTTAGACTGAACTTTCAGTTAGGAAAGTGTGAGTTTTCCTCTGATGACAAAGGAGGGGGAACTGATAGAGTAAGGTGTTCTTTCGGAAATGATAAACTACTGAGTGTACAGATTGTCATCTTCCTAAGCCCCCGGCCAGACCACGGGCTCCTTTGCCCTTCCTGACTTCCAGACAGGTCTCCCCATGACATTGTGACCTGTTCAGTCTTGCCTGGTCCCTGGGGAGCACAGCTGGGCCCTGAGACTGTAAAACCCCTCCAGACAAAGCATGGCCATCCCTCAAGGCTTGGTTAACCTGGGGAAGGATCGTGGGGCTCCCCAGACCTTTCGGTGGCAGCAGGACGGCTGGAAACTCCAGGCACGTGTTTGCTCTGCCTCAGCATCGTGCCCATGGTAGATCCAACCCTTCCCAAGGCAGCAGGATCTCCCAGGCATGCAGGGAGCTCCAGGCACAAGCACAGCTGTGCTGCCTGTGCAGTCACCGGGGAAATTCCACCTGGGAGAAGGGAGTCAGACAGGAGCAGGCAGCGAGGGTCACTGCTCAGAGCCCCTGAGAGGTGTTAGGTATATACAACTGTGTATTTTAGGGTCTAATCTACTTTTTATTCCTTAAAATCAAGTCAAGTTAATTAGGGAATGCTGCACATATTCAGAGGAACGTCAGGCTGAGGGCTGCATTCCTGCTAGGCTGTGTTATCCTGGGTTAGTGCCTGGTGCCAGGCATTTTTGTGTGCTGATTTGGTGAATGTTGTTTCAGAGGAGCCGGTGTGAGCAGTACAGGAGTCCTCTACACCTCAACAAGTTTCTGCTCTCTGTTCCACCAGAGTGAACCAGGTTGGTTCCTCCTTCTGAGCACTATTACTACAGGCAATGTAATTTCTTCTCCTCTCTGATGAGAGTAGAAAAATTTCCTTTATTCAGATAGACAAAAAGAAAAAAAAGCGCCAAGTATTCTGAGGGTAGTTTTGTTTTTCTCAGCATTTCTGTGGGATTTCCAGTGCCATTTCAAGTCCCCCTCCCTCCAGCTGATGACCTAAATGAGCTGCCAATGGCCAAAAACATTTGTTGAGTACTTGTGTGGAAGAAATGCCCTTTTGGGAAGGGATGGGAGCTCCTGAGCACAGCCTGGGCTCTGCAGGTGCTGGCCCTGGTTCAGGGCAGAGCCATCTCTTCCTTGCAGCAGGTAATTTCTCCTGCTGGCTCCTGCCCCGTGCTCTGCCCTCTCGCCAGGTCTGGACGTGCCATCTGCATCTGAGCATGGATCAAATGGATCAAACAATCCATGGGCTCGGCCTCGAGGAGGAAAGTGGGTGATCCCCAGGTGATCAACAACAGCTGCTGGTGAGAGCCACGGGTAATCCCGAAACTAAAGAGGCTTTAGGGTTTGAAAACAAAAGGACGGAGCGAGGGCAAGCTCAGTCACACGGGGAGCACTGAAAACCTTGGGTTAAGCTCAGTGAAATGAAGGTTCCTCGCGTTTTTCAGTGGAGACCACAAAGCCAAGAGGCAGCTGCCTGTGGGTGAGAAAGGCTGCCTGACTCACCACCTCCAGCGTGCCACCATGGCATGGGAGCGCAGAGGGAAGCGCAGCTTCATCCCTCCGAGCTAGGCTCAAGCTGGAGTAGGAGCACACACATGCCAGAAAGGGGAACAAAAACTCATCAACTCAACCACAGCTGTGGTAGAGAAAGGAAGATGGGGTTTCACAGCCTCTCTGCTCTCACATCAGGGCTGCACAGCACGGGGAAGGAGGGGTAACCCACACTGCGCCCACCCTGGCATTGCCTCCCGGGGCTGGGACACAGCCTTGCACCATTCCTCTGATGGAGCCGAATGGTTGTGTTATTTGGATAAGGATAGGCACAGAGGGCTCTGCCAGCAGGCAAAGGCATCGAGGCATGCATGCCTCCTACATTCCTAAAGCTGTTACATTAAATGGAAAGTCATCCATGAGCAGAAAAAGAACAAAGTGAGTGAATTGTGAAAATACAGGTTTAGCTGGCAGCCTGAACAGAGAGAGAGAGAAAGGGCCTGTGGTGGTGAAGATGATCTTGAGATCACTCTGATCTGCTCTGTCAGCTGCACGATACAACAAAACGGAAATCAGGAATATACACGGATTTAGAATCTACCTGAGAGGCCACAATTCCTACCATAAATGATTCCTGTCATGCTCTGTGCACTGAAGGCTCCATCTACAGAGTGCAGCTCTCCATGAGCAGGATGGTGGCACAGCTCACTCAGATGTACAAAATGGTTTGGAAATGATGGGGATACCACCCCAAAAGGAAACTTCATCAATCATAGATATTCTGCATGAAAATACTTGTGGGATTTTGGGAGGGGAGGAGGGAAATGCCTTCAGAATTGCTGAAGGACTGATAATTTTCCATGCTAAGTCTCAGCTTGAAGCAGACCAGGTTTGTGAATGTTTGTGGCCAAGTTATTAAATAGTTTCTGATGGAAAGATTGGCACCACCTTAACTGCAGCAACACTGGCGGGGGCTGCTGAGACTCTGGTACTCAAATCAGCTGCAACTGCAGAAATGGGAAACAGCCTCTTGTTTGTTCCTCATTCTGAAGCAGGGAGGGCATATGTGCCTCCTGTGGCACAGCCCCTTCCTCTTGTATCCTCTAATCTGTCATCTTCAATATCCTGTTTTAACTGGAAGTTAAGATTTTAGCTTCATGAGGCTGCCTACAAACTGGGAGGATGAAACTGAAGTAGGGCATTCATGCACATCAAGTTCAAAGTCCTGCAAAACAAATACATGTTCAAGTATTCACTCAAATCTATTCTGTATCAGGAAAAAAAAGTATAAAGATGATTCAGTGTTTTGATCAGCAAAGGCAGATTTAAGCATACAGTTAATTAATTCAAAAATTTTGTGCCCAAGGCCTGCTCCAAAAGTGTTACAAGATGTTCCTTTTTACAGAAGAACTTTTAGAGAATTCTCTTTGCAGAGTCTCATGTTATTCTATCTTAATTCATTACAGGCTAGACTTTGCCACTTCCATTAATGCAAAACCACCCCTTCATGTCGAGCTGAAAATAGCTAAAAGCAAAAATCTAATTTAACTCTTAAAGCAAGCAGAGTGTTTGGAAGGATATGTTACCAGAGAGGAGGCTGTGCCTGTGCTCTGTTTGATCTGTGCTAACTGAGGAGTGTTCAGGCCTGGGACACGCATTGTTCACTGGAAATTAAATTGCACCCTGTCATAACAGTCTATTCACAGCCCTGAATTTCTGCAGAACTTCACCTCTTTGCTAGAAGATAACATTTCTCTTTCCTCCCAAGGATAAAATAGCTTCCTTTCTTGCAGCCCTGCATATAATGGTGCTATTGCTTGACAGGGATGTCAACTTCCCTTGACTATTAAGGAGAGGGGAAATGTCTTTGTTACACATTTCTGTTCTCCTTTCATCCTCTTCAGAGAGGCCCCCAGCTCAATCTAAACAAAATAAAGCCAGGGTATCAGTTAAAAACAAAACCATTTCGAAAACTCTTTGATCTCCCTGGCTTCCTGTTAAATATACAATCGACTGTTTCTCCACATCCTCGACCACTACAGATCTGATTTTCTCTGCAGTTTATATTGACTTTGGCACCACACAAAATTAACATATCATTGGCTATAACATCTCTTAAAGGCAAAGAAATCCAACCCCTCCTCAGCTTCACCTTTGCCTTTCCGGGTTCTCTGCCTTTCAGTCCTGCCACCCACCTTTCTGTTTGTGTACAGGGACCCTCAGGTTGGACTTTCTCTGTTGTCAGACTCCTGTTTGTGACTCCTGTCAGTCCCTCTCCCCCTGTCCCCAGGCCAGTGAAGACTGTTAGCGCTGGAAAAACTCAGCATCTCTTTTCCTCTGTATCTACACATCTTTTTTCCCCCTGAGAAGTTCCTCCTGCCCTGCTCCACCAGCACTGCTACCAGGGACTCTGTTGACTTTGGTCTTCTTCACCGTGGTGTCTTTTTCCACTCCTGCCCTTGCACCATCCCACTACCATTCCTGCAAGGCTGGACCTGACTTCCCTTGTCCTTCCCTTTCTCCTAACCTCTGCCTCTTCCTGTGGTGCTGGATTAACACTCACACTCCACGATCTTGGAGGTCTTTTCTTAATGGTTCTGTGATTCTGTGTAGCTCAGCTGCATCTCAGCCCTGCCCTTCTCCCTTTGCAGAATTTCAGCTTTTCCAGTCTATTCATAAGGAATGTCTTCTCCCTCCAAGGGCTTTATGCCTTCATTGTCACCCCACTGTCATTTGAACAATTAGTTGCCTTTTTTCTTTTTCTTTTTTTTTCCTTTGGGAGGGTGAAAATGGGTGGATGGGAATGGGACAGTTTGCTGTCAGTTTTCTGCTCCTTGAATTTATCTCAACTGTCCAGTGTTCATCAGTTTTGGTGAGTTAATGACTCAGACAGCATTTATTAATGATTTAGGCTGAGGAGGGAGTTGTATCTGATGGAGATGAATAGATTGTAAGGTATTTAGGTCTTACTGCATTTGTGCAAAGCACGGCACATAATCTATGGAGTTATAAAAGCAGCAACAGGAAGTTTAATCCTCTATACTGGCAAACTGTTGACTTGGTCTCTTCCAGCATTAATTACACTGAAAAACATTGTAGCTTTCAGGACTAACTGCTCCATTAAGTGTAGCATTTTAAGCAAGAGAAATGTTTGCACACAGTGGAAAGACACGTAATGTTGCTCCATGCACAAATCAGATAATTTGTTCTGTAGCTTTAGTGACAGCAGAGACAAAAGGCTCTGTCTCCCTCATTGTGGCAGCAACATCTCTCCCCTGACTTGAGGCCTCTCCATGTCCCAAAAGCAGAGAAAGAACACTGTTTCACACACCTCAGGTAGCCCCAAGATGGGCCAAGGCCTGAAGGGGCTGGGAGGATGTGCTGGATGTGAGTTTTGCCATGACAGCACAGAAGTGGGGATTGAGTTTGTGCACACCACAAGGAGATCTGCTGTCACAGTTATGGATCTTGTGGGGCTTTGAGTGGCCAATCAGAGAATTATTTCACAACTTGCCCCGTTTCCCTTCTTGTCTCAGAGGTATTTTATAAAATGAAGCCAATAATTCATAAAATAAAGGGCCCAGAATATCCAAATTGCTCCGTAGAAGAGTCCCTCAGGTTACCAAGTACCAACCCAAAGGAGAGCAAAGGCTGAACTCTCAGTTTCCATATATCCACTCAAATCCTGCCTTGCACTGCAGCAGCTTTGGGATCATCCTGCCTGGCAGAGCTCTCCAGACCTCAGTAGCAATGGTCCTTTTCAGGATTCTTCTTCCATCAAAGCCCAAATTGGTGATGAAGAAATGACATTGATTTTGGGTGTTCTTCCCTGCTCACAGCACCCTCACAGCCTCCTCCCCCTGCTCCCCAGCCCCCTTTCTATAGCCACTGGGGACTACTGAGATCTGGATGTTTCAGACCCAGGAGATCCTCAGGTCACAGCTCAATAGTCTTTAATGAAAACTGGTAACTCTCAGAACTGTCAGAAGACCTAAAAACAAGCTGACTCATTTCAAGCATGCCTCAATCTCCACCTCAGCAAGCTTGGTTAAGTTTTTAAGAAACAAGCCTGAAAGCAATGCAAACCCCAAACCAGAAATCAGAGTTGAAGACAACCATCTTTGCAAATTTCATTTCTAACCAGGGTTCCTTTCTTTTAGGAATGGAGCAGCTCTTTGGGAAGTTTGGTGAACCCCTTGGTTTGTCATTGCTGCATCTGGGCTGAGACAGTGATAGCACAGGAGGTGAGGGGACCATTTCTCTTCTCCTGAGGCAGCTTCACTAAAAGAAAAGTCAGCCAGGAGGTCATTCCCTGTGGACCAGAGCTGAGGTATGGACCTGTCCATTAACCTTTATCTAGCAGCACATTCCATATCCTGTAAGTGTTAGCATAGTGAAATTAACCTAAAGTGATTATTACTAATATTTTCTGTACCCTCTTGTTATAAAAATATCCTTACTTTCAGGAGTTTGCCTACAAAGGTCAAGGGTTCTGGGCTTACACCACAACAATTATGCAATATTGCAAGGGATACTGAAATATATATGTATTTTGAAATATGAATGTGTATGAGAAAGCAAGGAATCAATGAACATTTAATAACTGAGATACAGCATTCTGATTTTTTCAACCCAAGGACCTTCAAACTCTCCACCAACCAGAGAAGCTGTGGCTGTCCCACCCCTGGAAGTGTCCCAAAGCCAGGTTGGATGGCGCTTGGAGCAACCTGGGATAGTGGAATGAGATGGGCTTTAGGGTCCCTTCCAACCCAAATCATTCTGGGATTCTTTACAAACCCTGATTTCCTGCCTGGGATGGGTTTTGTATCAGGCCCCCCCAAAATAAAGAAGCCAGATCTCTTTTTCCCCAGCTCCCTCATTGCACTGGAGGCATAAATTACATTTTACTTTCTGCAAGTTGGGGAGCTGCAAACAACTCTGGTGCCTTTGAGGTAGGCGGGGAAAAGAAGTGTGGCTGATTCTAAATAAAAGTTTGTCAGATCAACCCTGATAGCAGAGATAATGGCAGTGATCACATGGGAATAAAGACTCAGGCTTTGGTTTAATCATCGTTCCATATCAGCTGCACTGATCCAGTTCTGCATGACTAAGTCAAATAAATGTTAGGTAACTGAAATTATCTCCTTGCTTTTCACTCCCCCCTCCAGTACCCACAGTTTGTTTCAGGGACTTTCAAATCTATAAAGGACATCTGTAAGTGCTGATAACAAACAGAGGACAGAGTTTTTGTGATGAGATATCTCAAGTTAAGCTATGAAAGAGATTTCTAAAGGCAAGAAATAGTCCTAAGGTCATAAAAATCACGTGTGCCTTTGAAAATTTCTCTCAAGGCTGTACCCAGCTGCCTAAATTGGCTTCCATTCACTTCACAGGATCTCTCTAAGTGCTGGAGCACGTGATTTTCAATTCTATTCCCAACAGCTTGGGAGGGGAAAAACCACCAATATTGAAAAAATGACTTTGATACATTACAGAAAGCCTTGTAACTAGTGATGTGACATTTTCATTTTTAAAAAAATCCCCAAAATCTCATATCAAAATCAACAAGAAGCCTTATGCAGGCAGCCCTGAGGTTTAGTTTGAAATCTTGATCCAGATCCAAGTTATGCTGCTTATCCTAAAAGAAAGAATAAATGTGCATGATCCCAATGTGTTACAATAAAGCAGCATCATTAATTTGTTCAGTATCTCAGGTAAATTAATAATTAATTGGATTTTCTCCACAGCTCTGGAGAGCTCTGGTTTCTTTTTCACTGTCCCTCCCCCTCAGGAGCTGACTGCAAACTCACACAGGTGATGTTCCTTAAATCCTTAACTCCCAGAAGCACAGAATTGCATCAGAACCTCCACCTTCAGCTGAGCTCAGCTCAGCTCACCTCATCTCATCTCTCACCTGGGCCAAGACAAGGTAGGAAACATGACCCTACTGACATGCAGCAAAAGCAGAAGGAAGGAAACAACATTATTATTTTAATTTATTTGCTACAATTTCAGACCCATTTGAAAGGGTCTCAACCCAGGAGTTTTCAATGTTTGAGTTGGTAATTCTGCCTTCAGCCCCCACACCAAGCACTACACTGTGTATTTAAACTGAATTGGATTTAAGTTTAGTTTTAATTTAGGGCAGCCTGCCCAGATTTCTTTCCCCTCTGCTGACAAACTTGGCAATGCTTTTACAGGGCCCTGAGAGCGTTTCAGCCTCGCTCGCAAAGAGCCTTCACACAAAGCACTTTATTTCTCCCCAGAACAAATAAACAAGGAGTAAACATCCCTCCTCTCTCACACACACAGAGCTTTTCCTTGTCATTCTCTTCCCATTTGTGCCATTTCTACTGCCCAAGTAGGACTTGAGCTTTATGAAAATGTTAGGAAAAGGCAAAGCTGCATTTTTGCAAGAGTAAGGACTCAGAAGATGACTTAAAGGAAAAAATAAACCCAAGTTTTTTTGTATGTTTACATGCACAGCTTGTGGACTCTCTCCAGTTCAGCTGTGTTTGAGGATCCCAACAGTAAAGGGACTGTGCTCTGTTCAAAATGCAGTGAAACCCCTGGAAGGGAAGAGCAGGCAGATTGTGGTGGTTTGATTTTCCCCTTTTTATCTTGAAGAATGCACTTTCTTGGGTTACACATTAAACTGTCAGGAGGCAAAATCAACACTTGGGATTCTACATGGAGCTTGAAACGTTGCTCCACAGAGCATGGCCATGCAGAGCTTCTCCCATAAATCTTCAAGTTGTTTTCCTTATCTAAGCAAGCTATGTATAAATATTAACATATTATTCATGGGCAAATAATTCCATGCCACTCCTTGCTGCTGCTGCTGCTGCCTTGAAGAGGATTCTTGGTTCAGATGAGAATGACAGTCCCTTTGTGAGGCCTTCAGTGCATTTTAGGTTAAAAGAATTTAAGAAAAAAAAAAAAGAGAGAGGGTAACTTAATTAAGTAAACCTCAAAAATGAAGAAGTGGCCTTTAACTGTTGGTTTTAATGTAGGGGAGCCACCACAACATAAAAACTACTGACTAAACTCTATAGTAATTGCAATTAGTCAACTCCCACTTGACTTGGGTGAGGTAGGGCTGAGATCCAAAGGATTTGTTCCCTGCTGTGTGCATGGATGGATGTTGTGAGCAGCCTCGAGCTCTGCCCAGGTTCAGCCCAAGTGTTGGACCAAACAATGTCAGGTACAGAGTTTGAACCTGATCAGGATCTCCCTGTAGTGCTGGGGGGTCAGTTTGGCCAGGCTGGTTTCTGTTTTCCAAGACTGGAGCACAATGATGGGATTGACCCCTTAAATACAGGTGAATTTTTTCATTAAAACGTTCCTTGAGAATATCCCTTGTGCACAAGGAAAAGCGTGTTACTCCAGAAGAGGATTCTTCCTGCAGAGGGCTGGACATGCCGGCAGTTGTGGACAAGAAGCCATTGCAAGCAGAACATGTGAAAACAGGGGCCTATTCATAAAAATAATATATTTATATTTACGCCTTCAAAGCCTCTGCTCAGGAGCTTTTTTAAAGTTCAGCTGGATAGAAAATGCCCACTTCAAAACCAAAACAAAGACTTTAACAGATGTGCCCTGGCAAAGAAAAGGGTGCAGACACAGCAAGGAATTCAGAAGGGACAGACAGTCATATATGGACACAGGAAAAGAATCTGAAATAAATGTTTGTGGCTGGGAGCTGGAGTTTTTGTGTTACCTGTAATGAGCGTCTGGTTTTGGGGCCTGGCCTATTCCTTTCTTTCTTCCTGACTGCAGCTTTTGGTGCTTTTTGTACTACAGGAGACAAAGTGTGGAATTTCACTAGCGTCTCAGTCCCTCCAGCAACCAGAGAAGGGAAACATCTCATGAGGAGGACCATCCCTAGAACAGAGAATTTGGATTTTATTTGTTAGCCACGCTTAAACCCCATGAAATTCCAGGTTGCCAGACCGAGACAGGGCCATGTTTGCGTGTGTGTGCAGTCACACCGAGAGCAGCCTGACAGCAGCTCCTTGTATGCAAAGTCTGGGCAGTGCTGAGTTTGCAGGTGCTGCCTCCTCACAGCCGGGTGTTGAAAATCCTCCACTCCATCCCTCAGGATATCGGCACATCCCACTGGGTGGCCACCCTAGTGACAGTTTCATCTCCAGCTTAATTAAAAGCATATTAATTTCAGGCTGTTAGCACATTTGGAAAGATTAGATCAGGCCTTATCCCAGTGATTGTGGTTCAGGACAGGGCTCAGCCTCAGGAGGCTTTTGTGTCCCTGTGTGTCCCTTTCCTGTGCTCCCACAGCCATGCAGGAAAGATGCTGTGGTGTCCCCAGCAAGATGCTTTGTTTTGTCTCATGAAACTACAAAACCAAACAAAGAACTGTCCTCCAGACTATTGGCTGCTGTCTCCCTTCACACATTGGGCACTTGTAAACCGTGCCAGGAGTTACCATGTAAAGGCCCATTAAGATTTCAAAGCCAAGCCTCGGATACCCAGGGAAAAGCAGAGCTGGGATTCCCTTTGCAGCCTCTGAAGGTGTTTGTGAGGAGGGCTGTGGGGCCCTGCCCAGCAGGATGTGCCGTGTTAGTGAAGCAGAGCTCGGCCGCTTCCCGTGCAGCTGTGAGTGCCCCGAGCAGCCCCGACCCCAGGGGAGCAGCCAGGGCCCCCCAGCTCCCTGCACACCACAAACACCCCCCGAGGCTGAGGCTGCCTCGGATCTCACAGCAGCACTGTGACACAGAGGGGAAAACTCACATTTCCTGGGAGATCACTCACCTGCCCCAACCTCAACACTGCCCTTTCCCTTCCCACCAAGACCCATACAGTTCATAAAAGAAATAATGAGGGAATTGTTATTTTCAGTGGATAATTTCAGTTCTTTTTCAGAATAGCTCTGTCCTGTGCCCCAGATGGGCCATGGGGGTCTGGGGAAGGCTACTCAGAAATGTCACCCAGAAGCAGAGAGGTTTTGGAGCGCAGGAATGGCCTGTCCACGGCTCTCCGGGGAGGTCAACTCCAGTTCAGGAGCGCCTACACAAATAACTGCCAGAAACTGGGAGAGTGTTTTAGAAGGATCACTCTGGATGTGCTGCTGCCTTGTATTTTTTCCTTAGGCAAGAGGTGCTGCCGTGGTAACAGAAAGGATTCTGGCTTAACTAGAAGTGGTTGTGTGATTTTTGCACCACTGAGCCTCTTGGAACACGCAGGTGAATTTGGCTTGTGTGTATGAAGCATGAGGAATTTCCAACAAAACAACTTTTTATTGTGTGTGCATGTTTTCTCATGTGCAGAGAAGAATAATTGTGGTACCCTGCAAGGATTTGACTGAGCTGTGTATTTCATAGAGCTGACATTAATGCTGAAGACATTAACTTAGAAAGGCCCTGCTTTTTTCATGACTCACACCAGAAGTTATTTTCCTGTAGGTTTGTTCTGAGTGATTAAGATAGGTTTGCTTGCATATAAATGCTGTTCTACACATATAGATACATACATTACCTTCACCAGGGAAAGCTCCCACACTTTCCCTTGTTTATGCATATTATACGTGACATAGATTCCAAGGTCAATGTCACAGCCCTTACTTACAAAGTAAGGAATGAAGAAAACTCAATTTAAAACTCCTCATTTTCAGTGCTGCCCATCTCACCCTTCATGGAGAACACTGGACAAGAGGAGTTGAGGCCACCACCCTGTCTGCTGTGAGCTTCCCAGCTTGTCCACCTGCACCTTCAGTGCCGTTGTACAATTCCCTTTCCACGTACAGGTAGGAAATTGTATGTAATATTTCAGCCAGTGAGGGGGAGATGGGGGCAGCACCTCAGAAGCTGCTTCTCAACCACTCCCTGATTTTCAACCCAGCCACAATGGCACGTTGGGCCAGCCTGGGAGCTGTTTGAGCAGGCACCAGGCTCCCTCAGAGCCCGAGCCCAGGCAGGGAGCAGCGTGCTCTGGCCATGCTGCCTCCATCCTGCCTGTTCCAGCTCGCCCTGCACACAGAGAGGTGGGAGCTCATGGAAACACCTTCCTGTCTGCCCCAAAATCCCTTCTCACTACTCAAAGAATATAAAGGGAACATGGAGCAAAGCACAGAACAATTCTTCAGTCTCTGAAGCGGTTAAAAATATTTCTGATAAAGGTACATATATGCACAGCTGAGCTCCAGTGAACACCTTCTTGTTTCTCATGCTAATTTTATATTGTTCCTGAAGCAGAGCCTGATTTTTCTCTTTGTGAAAGGACAATTTTAATTCTGGTCCTATTCATTAATCATATCAAAACCCAAGATATGCAGATTTTTTTTTCAGTAATTTTAAGGTGCTAGTATATTAGTAAAAGATTAAGAAATGCAAAATAGCTGTAAAGGGTTTGGTTTTTTTCTTGAAGTGTTTGGTTTTCTCACATTATTGCAGACTACCTATATCTTTATTTCTCAATAAGAGCAAACTGTGACCCTGAACTTCTACCATTCCAAACCCAAGCAAAGATAATGACTTTTAAAAAGTAAAGAACAAACTGTTTCACAAATAATGAGCGCAATTACAAAAAGAAGCATAAACTTCTCCTGCCTAGTGGTGTCTTCCAAGACATCAGACATTTTGTAAACCAGCAATTGGATCCAGACCACGCAGAATTGGGACGGTCCTGTTTTTCCTGTTAATTTTTCCACTATAAGAGTGTCCAAAACTCTCTGAAATAAAGGATTACTGTCTAGGGGTTCAGAAAGTCATATTTTCATAGAACAGTTCATTCTGACAGGTAGCCTCAGCAAGCACACAAGCTGTTCCATTAAATGTCATGGCCTTAAGCTTAAAAATGTATCCCACATCCCAAGCCCTACTGTTTGTTTGTTTTCAGGAGTGTTTTCAGTGCTGCTGTGGCCCAGAGTTTAGATCAGTGGTTTAGCTGCCTACACCTCATTTAGAGATTGTAAGCAAGTGAGACCCAGTTTGGTTTAGTGTTTAGCAAATGATCTTCACCCTTTTGCCACTAAATCACTGTACAAGCACGAGCAAACCACTCAGCTCTTCCTCTCCTTCCCCTTATTCAAATGTACCCAGGCCATCACTTGTGATATGACTGTAAGGAATGAAGATCAGCCCATGAATATGGACAGAAAATTCTAGAAGCTCTGATGAACCAAGGTCACAGCATGAATTCTGAGTGTAGTGATGAGATTTGAGTACTATCAAAATCTTTCTGGATGAAAAAATAATGGAATGGTGCCCATGATTTTCGATTCAAAACAGCCAGAAAGAACTGTTGGTTCCCAACAGAAATCTGCTCTGAGATCACCCTGATGTAATGTAGACTTACCAGGTCTGAGGCAGGTCCTTCAGGCTCTGGGCTTGCAAAATGTGCTGGGCCAAGAATTGAGAAAACAGAAAAAGATTATTTAATGTCACCCCATTTCAAAACGTAGTAAGAACGTATTTCTACATAAAAAAAATGTATTTAACTTCCCCATCTGTGTTTCACTTGGTTCACATATTCAAGCTATTTTCTAAAGTTGTGAACAACTTTTAAATAAGAGTTCAGATCCTTAAATAATCACAAACTATCAGAAACTTGGTCTTTTCAGAAAAACCCAAATATACAGCAAGTCAGTAATTGAGGCATCCTGCTTTTAGTGTAAATAGTATCAATATTTTTTTTTGCATTGTTTTAGAGGTATTGAGATATTTCCTCAAATGATGATGAGATCATCTACAGGGGTTCCACATCTTTGTACTTCAGGCATCTCAACTGAGGCAGCCAAAAACTGGGTCAGGGCAATGGTCCAAAATTTTAGTGGTGAGCCTCCAAAACTCAAGGCACTCAGGGAATGCATGTTGGGGAATAATATGAGAATGCTGAAGGAAAAAAAAGAGAAGGGCATATTTAATTTGTATCCAATATTAATATTTCAAAAATTGATACTGTCACTTTGGAATAAACCCCTCTGTTTGAAAAGCTTGTGAAAGCCAAGGCAGCTGCCTCAGAGCCTCAGATGCTGTCTGATCCCATTGGTTCCTAAGTTGCCACAAGGCAATCTGGATGGCTGGCTGCTCCAAATCCACAGGCACGGGGAGGTTTGGGATGCTGGCTTTCGAGGAGTCTCCCCACTGGGTTATACTGGATCCTGGAATATGAGAATGTGGGTTGGCAAGAACCCGCGTGTCTGGGAGCTGCCAAGCAGCCCCGCAGGCTTCCCAAATTCGGGCTCACCATCGTCCCTTCTGATAGGATGGAGAAAACTGGGAAGCATAATTCAGCTTGAAAACTCAGAATTCAGGGCCCAGGTCCCACAAAACTTTTACCCTGTTGCTCCCGGGCAGCTGTTGCAGGGAGATGAGAAGCAGCTGGAGTTGAGAAAAGGAACCAGCCTTGTTGGAGGCACCTGGTGACTCTGCAGGTGGCTCTGAGCCTCCTTGCTGCATGCTCAGCACCATTTTGGGGTAGTTTAACAGAGAACTGCTGCTTTGAGGAGCTAAAGTTTATAATGATATGGTTTTTTAGGGCCTGGGCTGCCCTGCAGCATGGAGGGGGTGATGCTTGAGACCGGGGAGTGTAACAGCCTAGTCTGCCCAGAGATGGAAAGTTAGAAACTGGAAATGTACCTGGATGCCACCCTGAGTCAGCCCAAACCGAAGCATCTCTACAAAACACCTAGATGTGAACAAACTGCCGTCCTCTGACAAAAATATTCCGTCTGAGAATTTCTGACCAGCTCCGTGGTAAACACCTCCAGGGTGTCGTTTGTGTCTGATACAGGGCAAAAATTATTCGGGTACCTGTTGCTCGGGGTGGAAAGATGAGGGAATGGAATAGTAAATTAAAGGGGTTGAAACAAAAAGCAGCTGATTGTCTGAGCACGGCTGGCCAAACTGTGCTCAGGGATCTGTGTGGGAACGCAGCTTTCCATGGACGAAACGGCTGTGGCAGGGGCTGCAGCCACCTTCTGCACCCTCTTGTCCCCTCCCCTCACTGAGGGGCCTTTACACTTGAGGGCTTTACAGCTGGGGGCTTTACACTTGTGTTTATTTTCGCTGCCTCCCCTCGGTGGGGTTCGTCCGGGTACCTCTCCTTGTCCTGCTCCTGGGCTTTTCTCCCCTCCCTGTGGGCCCAGGGCCCTGCGCAGCGCGATCCCCCGCACGGAACCGGGGCCTCCACGGGAGGCGATGGAGGCACGGAGTTCCCGACGGGCCGNAGGGGGCGGCGGGCAGAGCGCGGAGCCGGCGGCCGGCGCTGCCGGCACAGCCAGCATGTCCTCCATCCTGCCCTTCACTCCTCCCATCGTCAAGCGGCTCCTGGGGTGGAAGAAAGGCGAGCAGAACGGGCAGGAGGAGAAATGGTGCGAGAAGGCGGTGAAGAGCCTGGTGAAGAAGCTGAAGAAGACGGGGCAGCTGGACGAGCTGGAGAAGGCGATCACCACGCAGAACATCAACACCAAGTGCATCACCATCCCCAGGTACCGGGGTGCGGAGGGCGCGGCTCCCGGGGCCCTGCGGGGTGCGGAGGGGCCCGAGGAGCGGAGGGACCCCCAGGGACCCCCGAGCTCCGGCATGGCCTGAACAGTGCTTGTTTTGCTTCCCGGCCCTGCCGCACTTGGTGCGGTGTTGGTCCTCTCTGCCTGCTCCTTATCTAGTTAAGAAAAGCCTCGTTACTGGCTACAGAATTGAATTACTCTCTAGTAACAAGAGAGAAAACGTAGTGGAGAAAATATGTCTGAGCGGAGATTATAAAAAAGAAAAAAGTTGGAAGCGCTGTGGATTAGTTCCACTCACTGAGGGTACTCTCATTGTCAAAAGTTTCAGCGTGTTCTCAAGTGCTGTTGCATTAAGATTTTCTTGTGATTAATATGTTAGGAAAACGGTTTGGTTTGGGTTGTTTGGCTTCTTCCATATTACTCCTCTGAAGGGGTGATTTAGAGCCCTGCTCTGCTTATGTTTTCAAATTACTTTTTAAATCGGGAATGCAAATGGCAGAGCTGAAGGAGATTGTTTGGAGTGCAAGAAAAAACCCCACACGTGTGAGGGTGAATATAACTGATTTTTTCCTCCATTTTTTGAATGAACATAGATTTTATTTTTAGTGTCCATTCCGAGCTCGATCCATAGGGCCATCATAAATCATAAAAGACGTGTATAAAACTATCCTATCTAAGAATAATTTTCCAAGTAACTTTCAAATGGCTGCCCACAAGTGGTGTTTTATTGCTGCAGATTGTTGATTTTTGTGAGCTCAGCCAGATGACTGCTGGGTCTGTTCCTGATTGTTGTTTGNGAAGCCGGGCCGGGGCGGCCAGCAGGCAATTTGCATGAGAGACAGACTGGGAATGAGCTGGAGTGGGCGCCTCTCCGCGCACACAGAGCGGGGCAGTAGGGGGAGGAGGAGGGAGCTGCCGCCGCCGCCGCCGCCGCCGGGGAGAGGCGGCGAACTCCGGGCAAAGTTTGGAGCCGC
>VZRS01013259.1:224789-282365 GCA_013398055.1 Ifrita kowaldi | reverse complement strand
TTTTTTTTTTTTTTAGCAAAGGCCAAAGTTCATCCCAAATATTTGAATGCTGTATAATTGTGTGCTTCTGCGTGAGAAGATATCTGTGTGTGTGTGTGTGTGTGTGTGTATTCATGCTTCTCTCTGGCACAAACAAATGTATGCTTTCTTGGTTGTCAGAATGATTTAATATGCAGGAGCTGATACAAAGCAGCATCTGTTGCATGAAAAAGTGAAGCAAGTAGCTTAGAAATGTGGATGTTTGAAACTCCTAGAATTTTCTTCCAACAACTGTAATGGTTTTTTTAAAAGGAAAAATAAAGTCTCCTTATCTTTTTTGGTGGTGAATGACTGTGGCTAAGATTTTGGCCAGTAATGGAAATGAGAGTTCTCGGCCTTTGTTAGAGTTGCTCCGGCTTCTACTTGAAGCAGAAATCAAAACCTGTAGAGCCACCACATAATACAAATGCCTTAAAACCTATATTTTTAAAATTCTTGGTAAGCAGCATGCTTTTCACGTAGATAATTCCGTGTTTAAAACACTTCCCTGAAATATTTACCATTTCAAAAGAAGAAAATTGCTGGAGCAGCCCTGCTGCTGTGACCTGGGTATTGTGTCTGGCTGATGTTGACCCGTTAGGGAGCAGAGCCTGAGGTCCCGTGGAACTGCTGTGCCTCCTAACAAGGTGGTTTAGATAAGGAAGGTTGTGATAGTTTATGATTTAAAGGAAGAAAAGAGTTGGACCAAATACAATGATTTATTTTAAGAAAAAATTAAAGGTTGAAAATAAATAACACAAACAGATACCACAAGTCATAAATATTCTCACCTTCAGAGATTGTCGTCACTGCTCGTACTGAACGTTTGTTCCTCCTCTGTTATAAAAAATCTGTGCAGAAATTAAAACATTTCGTGTTAATTTATGACACTGAGCCTGGATGCTGCAGATCTTAAACCTCGGTATGGGGGAGGCATCATCCTGTTTTGATGGGAGCCTCTTATACCTTGGCATTGGTTTTTAAACACAACTTCATTTGTACTTTTATTGTTGCTTAGAAGTTAGCATGGTTAGGTTAGCCTGTGCTGAGATGTTAATATCTGTGTGTCAAAGGTTGGGGAATGGTGTGGGAGTATTGAACAGTCTCCATGAAGTCAGTGCAGAGCTGGAGCTCTAACTAGGCCTTGTGACTTTAAGAGCTGTGCCTTTTCCTCTGGGCTGCACTGCTTGTCCTAATGTATCCGTGAATCTGATTACTGTGTCATCTGAAATTAGTGTTTGCAAGACAATTTTACCGTGGGTTTAGTTTGCTGTTTGTTTTTATCATTTAGTAATTTTTACATATATCATTTTACTATTTACTCAAATAATATGTTGGGGGGGGAGAAAAAGGGGAAAAGCATCATTAAGGATTAGCTCATGTTGTGCATTGTCTGTAATGCATCAGTAGACTGAATTACAGTGGAGCCATGCCAGTGATGACTCTGGCCCAGCAGGAGCAGGGTAAGTCCAAAATTAGCTATTGTATCCATGAGACGGAGCAAGTTTCACATGGAAAAGGGCTCGAGCTTTGCAGAAACGTTGCTTGTGCGAATAAGGGCTACACAGCAAATTCCTGGACTGATCAGGTGGGGTGTGTTGAAGAAAGGGCAGGAAAAAAATATTTGTTTTGTCGTAGGCCTAAGGAATTAGAATAACAAATGTATTCCTGCTGTCATGTTTATCAGCTGGGATCTGGAAATATGTACTACATGCTATCTCCTGACAGATTAGTAAACAAGGATTAGTTTATTTGCTTGTGTATTTGCTCAGCATGTATTACTTTTCCAAGTGCTCCATTTTGAAGGTGGTGTGACAGACACCTCAGGCCCTAGGTTTTCTGTTGTGGCAGACAGCAGAAGGCTGGAGAGGCCTTCAAGGATCTCAGTGTGACTCTCCTGGCAAGAAGGATTTTTCCTTCTTGTTTTTATTGCTGGAGGAGGAATTAATTTCCACCTGAAAACTCTCTGGTCTCAGACCACCTAATGGTTTCTCGTGGTGCTGGTGTTGCACAGGATGGCTCCTTTAGAGGATCTTCCTTCCCTCCTCCTCTGGGCACAGCTGCCAAAGCCCATCCTGCCCCAGCAGGACCTTCCTTTAAACCGCTGTTCCTTGAGCTGGTGGCCTTTGGTGTCAGAGCTGACTTAGTGAGTCTTGGGTCTGCCTGGCAGAAAGTTTTTTCATTCTGTATTGGGTGATAAAGTTGAAAACACATTCTTCTGTCCATTAAAATGCATCCTTTGTCACAGTTGCATTATCTTGAAAGCCCAGCTTTCAGGATGAGCGTTTTTATCACTTCTCAGACCAACCTGAGGACAAGTGTGCCATTAGCACCTACCCAGCACATGAGGCTCTCTGCTTTGCTCTGTGAGCAGGCAAAGATCTGCTCCAGCTGCTTGCAGAATTTTTGAATTTTTGGTGGCTCGATTCCCTTCTGAGACCCAAAAATATAATATCGTCTACATCTGACATTCATACAAACCTGCAGAAAAAATGAATTTCTAACACTGTTCTGAGCAGAAGAGAGGCCGTTTTGTGCACCGGAGAAACCAGCAGCATTTGCCCTAGAAAATGAAGTGTGTTAGTCTGACCTGCGATGAGTGTTTAAATCTATCTTTATAGGGTCTGATCTGCAGAAACCAGACCAGGTGATGGACACTCAGTAATTTCTAAAAGCTGTGCAGTATCTATAGTCTTGCTATATGAGATAGTAAATGCTTTGTTTCAAAAGCTTTAGTGGTGCTACGCACACTAAGACATAAATCTCATGACATTTTGTAATACATTTTCATATGCACTTTTTTCTTTCGAACTCATGACTGTATTTATTTGTTTTGGTATCGCCAGTGGTTTTAGGGGAGCCAGGATTGCTGTATGTAAGGAACACCTTCTTTTAAGTGGTGGGGTTTTTTTTTGATTTAGAAAATAGTTTTGGAGAGAAGTGGGTTGTTATTTCTTGTGGAACTCATCTGATAAGGGTAGAATATACCAATTGAAATGGAAACATTGCACATTTGCGTCTTAGAAGCCACTGAACGAGGTGTTCCTTAAATGATTTACATTTTGGTGGGGGAAACCAGGGATAATACATAAGGAACATAATGCATAAGTACTTCAGGAACATCTTGGGTGTGAGCACAGCTTCTGTTGTGTTGGTAGTTGACCAGACAAGGTTTACAGGAATTGATCATGTTCTTAGTTTTGAGGTGTTACCGGAAAATATGAAAACTGTGAGTATGTTAAGTGGCAGAGGTTGTCTGCAAGACCCTGAAGGATGTTGTGGTTTCACACCATGATGAGATTTTTGGGGTTGTTGGACTTGTTCCTTGTGGGTCCCTTCCAGCTCAGGATATTCTCTGATTCTATGCTCTTCTTTTGGGACTGGTGCCCATCTGGTTGCAGTGATAAGCAAAGGACCAGTCACAATTTTGTGTGTCCATGTACAATTATATATATATTTTTTTAATGCCAACTTCAAACTAACTTGTTTTCAGTTTTTCCCTGTGTGTGAGGAGCTTTAACATTTCACAGCCTTGTCTGAGAGTGTCTGCAGAGGCATAGGCTTGGTGTGCAGTGGTGGTTACAGTCCTGTCCCTGAGTGCGAACACCCTCTGGCTGCCATCTCCTTGCTTAGCTCCATCTTGCTGGGGATTTGCTGCTGCAAACCCGTGTCAGTGACCTCTGTCCTGCCTGAGCTTTATGGGCAGGTTTTACAGCCCTGTGCCAACCTTTGTGCTGCTGCAGTGCCCTCAATCAGCTGTGGCACTGAGGGCTGCTCCACAGACCAGCTGTTGTGGCCTCTGTGGGACCTTGCAGGTCAGGTCTGAAGGTGAAAATACGGTGAGTGCACATGAGCCTGAGCCTGGCAGAGCTCAAGGAGCGTTTGGACAACACTTGTGGGCATAGGGTATGACTTTTGGGGATGGTCCTGTGCAGGGCCAGGAGTTGGACTCAAGGATCCTTGTGGGTCCCTTCCAACTCAGCTTTTTCTGTGTGACTCTGTGACTTTCTGCCTGCAGTCCTGCTTGTCCATCACTGCTTTTCTCATCTTCCTCTGTGTCATCTCCCCACAGGTCAAACCCCCCTCTCTGGGTGATTTCTGCTTCCTGCAGCCCCTCCAACCTTTTCTCCCCACCCTTGCACTTGCTCCTGCCTCTTACATCAGCCTGGATAGTGTGTGTGGAGTTGTTGTATTCCCCACCATGGCATTCCCAAAAACAAAGCACTGCTGTCAGGCTCGAGCAATAATGTTGGTACAACCAGTTAGGGAGCAACTACACACTCAGTTATTGTGGCAGAGACAAGGAACTGGGAGACGAGGGAGGCTGGGGAGGAGTTATGGTCCAGCATTGCAGTCCCTCCCCTCAACCGAGTTGCTGCTGGAATAGCACGACAGGCCCAGCCCTTTATTAAGATGTCTCCTCAATTTTGTAATTTCTGTCAGCAATCACTACAATGGAAACCCTTTTGTCAATATTTATATTTAGTTTTTTACCTGAGTTGTGCAGGCCAGCTCACACATTGCACTAAAACCATGGTAAAACACCTCTTGTCTTGAAAAACAAGCAGAATGTTTACCTAGGACATTGAAGGGCTAAGGGGAAAAAATGGGTTTTACCCTTTGTTAAAGTCCTTTCAAATATTCATATCTCTGCCTTTTATTCTTCTCCCCTTTCTCAAGAGAGTAAAAGAGTTAAAATAGCTTCTGAAGGGACTCACGATGTTCTCATTATATTGTGTAGTAAGTGTTGGATCTGTGTGAAATAAGATGTTTAAAATGGTTGCTTAACTTTCATAGTATTAGGAAAAGACCCTGAATATTGCAGTCACTTAAATATAATGAGAAATAAATGTAAAAAATTGATGAAATAAGGAAATACACACTGTACAGGATTATCACATCAGGGATCCAATTAAAATGAGTTCTTCTAATAAATATTGGTTTAATAATGTAAACTTGTGATTGCTATATTATTACAACAAAAATAAAATTAACACGATTTAATGGACTGAGCAGCCATTAATTTTCACTCGTTAATTTATTAGGAGCTTCTAATGCTGTTAGATGCACAGTAATGCCATTATCCTGCATGAACTACTTGATGAAATAAATAGGGCCAACAAGTGCTTGAATTAAATTGAAATCAGTTTTTATTCCCGAATTATCTCTTTCTGTTGTTTGGGTTATTTTTTTATTATTCCCATGTTTTAGCTTTTCTCTACTGAGTGCAATTAAGTTTTCAGGGATGGGATGCAGCACTCCTCCAGCCAGGCTTATGAATAGTCCTAATTAACTTTTGTCCTTGTCTGCCTTGATGTGTTGTGTAAAAACCCTTTTCCAGTCCTGAGCTGCCTGTGCTGATTGGCAGAGAAGGGAGGGGCAGGAGCGAGGGAAGTAAAGCCAGGGCAGAAGTTCTTTTCCGGACACTGCGGTTCCACAGGGTGACTCCACCAGGTCCAGCAGATGTTTGCGAATTCCTTTTGGAATTGGTGATAATTGGGCTCTTGGCACTGGAGCACAACTTTGTGTAACTGAAGAGCCAATAATGTGTGGATTGTTGCAGTAATGCTGCTTTTAAAGGTGTTATGAAGCCTTTTAGACCTGATCCTCATTTGCTGCATCTCTTTGCCACCAGAGTGGGGGGACTTGTCCTTAGGGAAGTTTGTCTACTCCAGGTACTGTGGCTCTGTAGAAACAACACAAAGCCCGAGGTCTTTTTTTCTGTCTTAAAGACTCAGCTCCTCAGAGGTCACAAATGTGAGTGGGAATAAACTATTCTTGCATATTAATAGCAGCCCCATTAAAAACCCAACCAAATAAAACCCTTATCTTCGCAAGAGCCCAGCCAGGTAAGAAAACTGCTTTTTAAAGGATCACCCAGGAATCATCTGAGCCCCAGCAGGAAATCTTTGTTAGCTAAGGAAACCTAAGCTGCTGTAGATACACTGTTCCAGGTACCCAGGTTTGTTCCTTCAACAGCAAGGGAGGTTTTTTTGTGTGCTGCAGACTTCTGATGTTAGGAGCTGCTGCTGCTGTGGAAAACATGGAATTATATCTCTCACTGGTGAGCCTTGTGAAAGAACGTGCTTAAAACCCCGATAAAACCTACCTGAGAGATGTAACCTGTGTGAGTCTAGGAAAGGTGAAGAGGTGATCCTGATAAATTTTGTACCTCACAAGAAATGCCTTCAGAGCTCACTTGCTGTTCAGCACTGGGGTTATGAGGGCAAGGAGGTGGCACATTTCAGGTGGTGCAGCTGTGCTCTGTGTGTGCCCTCCTTGTCCTGGAACACCTGCACAGGTGGGCTGTGCTCCTGACCCCATGATGGGACCATCTGCTTTTCCAGCCCCGCAGGAATATGGATCAGCTTATGGAAAACAAGGGGTGTGAATCCTGGAGAGAGGATTGCAGTGGATGATGTGTCAGGAGATTGACCCTCTCCCTGGGATTCTTGCTTTCTCCAGGCTTCAGGGTTCTCAGGGTGAAAGTAGTAGGTGAACCCTCCTTAGCTCACTTTATCGTTTGCAGTTGAGAATTTCAGTAAATTTTTCTTACAAATTGCGTCATAGGAAAGGTCAGAGTTTATCTCTGAAATGGTGACGTTCATTAACCATAACTCAATCTTTTTTAAAAAGGAAGTCAAAACAGAAATTTCTTTCTTTGTGGTGAAGCTGCAGCCAGCAGTGGTTGAATGATGGATGCTGACACTGACTCTCCTTTTTCACAACAAAAGAGGAGAAACTTCATCCTTCCTGTTCTAGTTGCTTGAACATGAAAAGAGAAATTCACTTACTCTTCACAGATGTAAGACAGTTAAGGTTCACAAAAATACTGGGCTGAGAGGAAGACATCTGTGGCACGTGAGAATGCCTCTGTTTCTTTGTTGAATGTGTGACTGTTGTTGCTTTATCTGCTTAACAGCTGGAGAATTCTTTTTTCCCCAAATTTCCTTTCCCTCCATTAACTGGATTTTCAGTGTTGCTGTGTGGGAAGACAAAGACCCAACTACAAGCACCTTTAATTTTGTTATTCTCAGAAAGACCAGATGTGGGGGTTTTTGATAGGGATACAAAGTGTGTGGTTTCCATACATATGGAACTGTATAGAAAGGTCCTTATTATTTGTTGAACAAATTGTTGTTCCCCTGGACTCAGATGCCGAACCAGTTTGTAGCGCATGTGTAACAGTATCTGAAAAGATCTATCAGTGTTTAAAAAGCACTCAATCTAGAAGAAAAGCTAATAAGCAGCTGGAGTCTGGAGGCTTTTCCCACTCTTTTTGTGTTTGCATAGTTACATGGATTTCAGTAAATTTACTTCTGATTTACAGGCAAGTGGAAGGAGAGTCAGACCAGCACAGGAAAGCAGTGAACTGAAAACAGGGGAGAGGATGTTTGTAGGTTGAATGTTGTCCACTTTTCTCTTTTAAATTCAGGGATTTGGTGGCTTCTGTGGGTTATTCTTTGCAGAATTTGAAGCTTGCCCAGCAGAGCCTGTGAGACCTGGGGGCTCCAGCCCCAGGAACACTGGACTTGTCAGGCCTGGGCTGGAAATCTGGCAGGAAGCCAGGCAGGGTTTCGCTGGAAGTTTGATGAAAATGATACTTCTCTGGAAAACATTTAAATTTCAGAGGCGCTCACTCATTTTCATTGAAGATTTGCTAATGGGCATTGGTGATGCTGGGCAGAGACCCTCCACATTTGTAGCTGAGGCAGCTCTGGAGGGGGTGATCCTGTGCCCGGGCAGAAGGCGGCATTGGGCTGTTCTGTGTTTGTTTTTTAACCATTTTAACCAGTTTTCAAACCAGTGGTGAAGCCCTTATTCCAATGTGCCCCTCCCCTGCCCCACAGCTACACAAGCACAGGAAGGAGGAATGTTTCCTCGATAAAGCCCCCCACAATTACGGGCCTTGAACTCAAGAGCACAAGGCCTGCTAATGACATTTCTCCCTGCTTTCTGAACGTTCAGCAGCCTGTGAGATAAAAAGTCTGGAATAGTTATTGCTGTTGGCCTGGAACCTTCAAGCAAGACTCCAGTGGGCACTGGAGATGCTGGATTAATGACCATATAAGAGTTTCACAGGCTTGGGATGGACAAACTTACAGATTAGTTGGCTGTTTTTTTCCATATCTGCTTTTTGGGCCTAAATTTACCTGACTTACTTAGTATAAGCTTCACCATCAGTCAAATCTGTCCTATTGGCCTGTTTCATGTCATTGTTTTCCATTCAAAATTTTCTTTTTTTTTTTTAACGTCCAGTTTTTGCAGAAGAATGGTGGAAAATGCAAACCAGAAGATTTGAAACCAGTGTGGTAGAATGAAGCTTTACACAGCTACATGGCGAATTTTAAAGAGCAGATAGTCACTGTCCACTTACTGAAGCTGATAGAACTTCGTAGCCTGTTTCTGTTGCCAATAAAAGTCTGCTGGCACTCTGCAAACTGAGTTGAGCTTTGCTCTGTATTAGATACCATAAATAACTCGTGTGTAGGTAGACAGCTGATCATTGGAGCTTTTTCCCCAGCCTGGTTTTGCTTTGTTTGGGAGAACTACAGGATGAAAGTTCAGGTATAGAATTGCAATTGCATCTTTGTTTTTGCCAATGGTAACTGAATAAAGACGGGTTTTCAGTTGTGGATTGCTGCATAATGAATGCACATTGTGGTTCGGGAAGGCTGAAAACATCAGGGTTTGTTCCACACCACTGTGTAACTGTGAGCAAAACATCGCACCCTGCTTGTACCTTAACTACCTCCCAAATACAGTCCTTGCCTGTCAGAGATTTTAATTACACTTGGGAAAGCTCTTAAAATCCCAAGATTTTAAAAATCTGTTGCAAACCCCATTACCTTGCTGCTTTAAAAAGCTTTCTGTTGCTGCTCAGCAGCTCATTTGTACTAAGAAAGCAGTTTTAATTTTTGTTGGAAACTCTCTTTGAAAATATATAGGTGCTATGTCAGTGAGAATATTAGAATTCCATAGATGTTTAGTGGTAAACCTTGGCTAAGTTTGCATAATATTTATCTATTCATCTCTGTAGCAGTGCCTCCTGTACACATGGAATATTTTGACTGGTTGATACACATCATACCACAGTGTTCTGCTCCTGAGCTCCAGTCTGAAGTCTGTTAGCACAAGTCCAGGGGAAACTCTATACATGTAGCCTCATGTTTTCAGTTAAGTAATATTATATAGCCATATGTGAATTGGATGCCATCCAAATACAGGATGGTAAATGAAAGAAATGTGTGTCTGTTGCTAGTGGACTTTTACAACCATGACCTGCAGCAAAACCACTTGGAAAAATGCAATTTCTGTACCTATAGCTGTGTCTTTTACTGAATGTTTTGGCAGCCTCTGAGAGTGTTGAACACTCACATCTATTTGCTTCAAAGGCCCTTTGCATCTGAAGACTTGCGGGGAATTGTTCTGAAAGAGATGACTGAAAGCTAATAGCTGGCCATCTGGCTGGAAACAACATTATTAATTAAACGTTCTCTTTTAAATCATTTACAAGTTTGAAATAAATGCACTTTTCAAAGCTATTGAAGCAAGATGAATTTGAAGCCTTGCTGTGGGAAACAGGGTATTTAATGTATCTCCTCACTAAAATTAAGGATGGAGAAGTAACCTCTGAGATCATGGTTACTTAGATAAGCTGAGAGCAAAACAGCCTCTGGATTTTTCCCTGTGTGTTTTACATGGCTACTTTCTTTGAAGGAGAACAATTAAGCTCCAATGCTGGCAGCTACTCCCATTTAAAAATAATAATAATAATAAATCTTTACTATACAATATTCATTGAGTCCTTTCAAAGACCTTTTCATTATGTTGAAGGGCCAGCATGCTTTTGAAGGGGGAGTGTTTGTGGCCTCTTATTTTATATCAGAGTTCCGATCTTAAATCCTTTATAGCAGAAGGATTTCTACTCTCTTCTGTTGATGGGGAGAGTGAAGTCCTGAGAATGGGGTTGACTTACCTGAGGCTGATAGGGACAAAAGGGCACTTTGGTGCAGACATCCTAAGGCCTGCTGCAGTTTTCCATATCCAAGATTGAAGTGGCATCTTCCCGTGCTCTGGATGGAGAACAGGAATCAGTTCAGAAGCTGCTCTCTCTGTGTTACACCAATAATTTGTAACATGTGGATTTTATATTCATGAAACTAATTTTCAGTTAAATAGAGGAAGAAGCCACTAGCATTTTAGAATCATGAACTCAGAATGGTGTGGATTGGAAGGGACCTTCCAAGCTCATCTTGTCCAGCTCCCTGGTTGTCCAGGGACATCTTTTACTTAGCTAGGTTACTCAAGGCACCCTCCAGCCTTCCTTGGAACACTTCCACGGGTGGGGCATTCACAGCTTCTCCACACAAAGGAAGTAAGAAAGTGCCGAGGCTACACCTCAAGAGATGCTATTTCGTTTTATGTCTGTATTTTCCAGACTTAGGATGAGCATGGAGCCTTTCTGCCGTGATTGTTCAGTACCTTAGAGATCCCAGCAATTCTTTTTGGTGTGCCTGAGTGACCCAAGAACCAGCTTTAATTCAAACCTATCCATATTGCAGTTCTGGTGGCTGAATGTGGAAAATACGTGTATTAAGATATTGGAAGAACAGAGTAGCCATTTGGATGGATAGAAATTCATGAAGGGAGCACCCTTAAATAGGGTTGAAAGAATAATTTTTTTATAAACATCCCCTCTGTTTCCTCCCTTTACTTCTCCATTTGTTCCCTAATGGGGTTTGTGGTGTAAAACAAAGTTGGTGCCAGACACAAATGAACCCATGGACCCAGTGAAGGGTGGAAGTGCTGGCCTGAAATGGGGTCCTGTAAGTCCCTGCGTTCATGCCAGGCTCTGCTGGTTTGAAGGCCCTGTTGAGAGAGCTGCTTCTAAACAGGAATAAAAATAGCCATTTGAGTGTTCTGATTTTAGAAAGAAGAAAAAGCACTTATTGGATTATGATTGGCTGATGACTGAAGCTGGAGCCAGTTTTATATTACAGAGCTTCTCACTCTGCTTATTCTCTCAGTTCCTGTTCCCCCTGCCTCCCCTTTTTTTTTTTCCTCTTTTCTTGCTTTCTATTTTTAGGGTGGCATTTCAGAGTTTCTGCTGTACTGCCAGACCAGCTATTCCCGAAGAAAGAGGAAAGGTGGGAGGTAGAGCTAATGAGCACTGTTATTAATTTGGCTTTTGACTTTGTGTTCAAACTTTATATGTTTCAAATTTATCTGATAGTCAATTAAAGATCTGTTTGTGCTTGAAGCCATTGCTCATGTACATTTGACAGTGTCTTCAGTGAAAGAGAGGAGAGCAGGAAGTTTAGGACTGGAGAGAGGCCATTAAAAGTTTTAGTACAATTTTGTATTTTGTTATATGTGTATGTATATATTTTGGGTTTTTAATATATGCATAAAAATTTGTATCCCATAGAATTAGCTTCAATTGGAACATGGTATTTAATTAATCATTCTATGGAGAAAAAAAAGTATTGTAACTTCATTAAAAAATGTTAATGGTCTCTTACCATTGAAACAAAACACTTGTTTAGTTTTACATATGCCCACATAAATAAAATAATGGGATAATGATTTTCCAGTCAGCTCTAGTGCTGATCAGAGTTGCTTTAGGGGCATAAAAGCAGGGAGAGGGAATTCCACAGGCAGTAGTTAGTGGGTATGGATGTGACGTTCCTCCCCCCTCCTGGGAAGGGCCCTGGTGCTGGGCGGCCTTGCTGAAGTTGTTCCCTGAGCTGCAGCTGCCCAGAGGCTCTGGGCTCGTTTGTGACTTGCATTCTCCTGTGTGTGCTTTTCTTTGTTTATTTGTTTAGGGATTGGGGTGGGGTTTTTTTGTTTAAATATTATTTTTCTCCCTTGTGCTGTGGCTAAGAACCTTAAACAACAGGGAAAGATGGTCACTGGGAGGACGAGGAAAAGAACAAAAATGTTCTTTGTTTTGAAAGCAAAGAACATTACTCAGTGTGAATGTGTAAAACAGTCCAGCATAGGTTCTTGGGTTTGAAGCCTGAGTGGGGAGTGATTTTTGTTATTAGTTCCATAAGTCACATGTTTTTCACCTGTGTGACTTCAGGGCCATCATTTTTGCACGTGCAGAGCTGCTCTGAATTTACATCACTGTGAGAGAGGAACTGGGGAAGCACAAAGGACTTGGTCACACTTCTGCTTTAAGATCACCTCTTGGTTTTACAAATCCTGTCACATTTCATCCTGAATTTTGCTTTGCAGTCCCTGTGCCACTTGGAGCTGTGAAGGATATTTTTCTAGGCCTATTTGAGGGTTGAGGGACCGAAAGTTGGTCCAGTGTAACTGCACATGCTAACTGTATTGCTGTAAATTAAATCACCCAAGAATTATTTTTAGAAGACAAGGATCATTTCAAAACACAGCCCGTAATTTTTCTATCAGTGATTCAATAACTTGTTCCTGTTGATTAAAAATTGCACTTCAATGTCAGGTGGGAGCCAGTGCCAGCTTGCAGGATATTTTTTAATTAATTTTTTTTTTTCCACCAAGTGAGGTTATTACTCCAAGGTATTTACCCTCTTTAGAATAAACATGTTTTAGAATAAACAGGAGACAAGCAAGTCTTGTGCTTCACAAAATCCGATGCAGTTTGTTTTATGGATATCGGGGGACTGAGGAGTGCTGCCTAATCTGAAGTTGGCAGTCCTTTGGGAATTCAGTGTACGGCCTTGCCCATAGGATAAACTTTCTCCAATTTAGTTTTCTGATGTTATCTCCTGGCACAAAAGAGTGGAGGAGAGAGAGCCAGTCAAGTGTTTAAAATTTGTCTATATTTATATCTCCTTCAGTAGTTTTCAGGCCTGAAGAAGGTGAGTGAGGAAACCATGAGCGTGTGTGCTGTGCAGCACCTCACAGGGATGAAACTCCTCCTTGGGGTTTCTTTTGGGAAGTTTTAAATGAAGTTTTTCCCAGGCTGAAGAAGCCAAAAGCCACTGTGAATGTGTGCAGTGGGCTGGCAGATGCAGCTTGGTGTAGCAAGGGGCATTATGTTGGTGGAAGTTGAGATAGCAATAACCTCTGCTTTTATTTGTCAGTAATTTTTTATCTTTTACTTTAAACCCAAATATTTTCTTCATGTGCCAATAAATGGCAGAGCGGATTTGGACTGAGCAGCCATCTCTGGTTGTGCTGCTGAGTCTCATCAGTGTGTAACAGAAATGACAGGTCTGAATTGTCTGATTTCCACGTACTTTTATACTATCATATCTCTATATATTATGATAATGATACATCAGTAACATAATTTTATTTATGGTTTCCACTTCAGTGAGTGTAGCTCTTGTTACCTACAAACCACTGCAGGAATGTTACTCACTGGTGAACCACTTGTCTTTGAAGAGTGTGACTGTGCTGAAGGGGTTTGTTTTCTCACATCCCACACCAGTGACTGGCAGTTTCCTGTCACCATCGCTACCGGGGATTGTTCAATACAAGTTTGTGGCTTCGGTAGCAAATAGGTTCGTCATGATTTCATGGTGAATAGGCACCTAACCACATGCAAAAGGCCGCTGCAGTTGGCCTTTTGGGGTCTGTGCTGAAGGTGACAAACACTGAAGATGCGAACTCAGATGCCTTTTGATGTCATCTTCAAAGAAAACACTGAATGCTGTTTATTGTGTAAGGTGAGTGGCCCGTTAGTGGCCATATCCTTTAATGAAGAACTTGAGCTCTTGCAATATCTTTAGTCTGACACTTTTCCTGAGTGTTGAAAGCATTTCTGTGCTGGAGCAAGGTGTTACAACAAAGTCAGATGTGGGTGCAAAACTGCCTGGGTGTAGCTGGACTCGGCAGGGATTTGGCATCGTGTGGAACGTGAGAAGCCGAGTGACCCTTGTGCAACGCATAAATGAAATCGTGCTCCATCTTCTTAACGAGTCTGGCTCTGCAATTCGGGCATTCCTTGCACACAGATAAGATAATTATTGAACAAGAGGCAACATTACCTGGCAGTTGCCTAATCTTCCTCCCCATGTGCAATGATCTGCTACCCAGATGTGTTGGACAATGGAGATGTGAAATCGTATAACTTTATGGCACTCTTTAATTTGCTGAAAATCAGATGCAGCACTTCAGGTTTTGTCAGAGATGAGAATATTTCAGAACATGGACGTGCAGATGTCAATGACAGGAATTGTGCCTGGAGTGTACTGAAAATACACTCCTTAAAATGTTTTTCCTTTAATTTACATCAAAAGAATCTTGTCTAATTTTAACATATTGTTGCCATCGGGTGGTGGTGTCCATATGCAGCTCCAATCAGTGTAGCATTACTTTCCTTGTCTTTTTGCCTTCACTAAAGCCACTCGTGAAATTATTTCAGCTGAAACCTCTCATTCCCTGGCATTTGGGCTCTTCCTCTGCAATACATAAAGTGATAGATCAGCACCTAATAAAAGTGGGATTTTCTCTAAGCTGGAAATAAGTAGCAAGAGCCTACTGTGGAAATGAAATTGCTTGTCATTACAGATTTAATAATAATACTTGTAGTAACTCCAGCAAGGTGAGGGTCTTCAGAGGACTTTGTCACAAACTGCTTTTTACTCCTTGCAAACTCTTTAGACTTTAGCTGTTCAGACTGTTCCGATGCTCTCACTCCAGTCATGCAAATATCACAAGCTGTTCAACTTGTTCATTTATTCTCTTGGAAAGGCAGAGAGGAAAAACAGCCTGGACTTGCACCCTGGAGGGAGCTGTGCAAAGCCAGGCTAAGGATTCTGAGGGGGAGCTGTGGAGTTTTCTGTTCTTTCGTTGATGATACTTTGCTTTCTGTCATCTCTTAGCAAATAATGAATAACAGTAATGGTGTGCTGCGAGACATGAAATCTGGAAGTGTTTATTCCAATGTGTGTGTGAAGCAGAGTCATCACCAGAGCCGAGTTTCTCACGGACTGGTCTGGTTTCTGCCTGGGGCAGGAGTTTACAGCTATCTTGGTAATAAAGGCTCAGGGCCTCTGGTATTTCTGCTTCCCAGGTTCTCTCTGTGCGTGGCAATTACTGTCCCTTCTGGGATCAACACCTGTCTCTAATTTCCATCAGTAACAAAGGACTCTGCTCTATAAAACCCTCTGCTGTTTGTGTGTGGAGCACTTTGCTTTTACAGTCCAGGGCTGGAGAACACCACAAAAGCAGATAAAAGCCAAGCGAAGCCCTTGCTGCAGTAGGCCTAAAACAAACTTAAAAAATCGTGAGGTTTTTCCTTCCTTCCCTTCGTGGTTTATTTTTGTCTTTGTTTTTTCTGTGGGGGAAGGGGGTGTGTGGTGAAGAATTATCTCTAAACACGAACACTGAAATTTCGTTGGGGATTTTGCACTCTGTTGTTTGGGGATTTTTTATCACCTTCCCCACCTTAAGAACTGTTTTTTTAAAATTAAGATTTCCATGAACTCGGTTCTGCAAAGCTTCCCATGGCTACCCCTGTGTCCATGGAGAGCTGGAGGAAGCTCCTGTGCCCCATGCAGCCTTAGGATGCGTAACAGCGGTCCCAAGTACATTCACACGTGCTCCAAGTCCTGCATGTTCTGAAGAATTTTGCCAGATTGAGCCTCCTGTAAATCAGTGAAACTGATCACATGTCTGAGTTTAACCATGTAATTCCCTTCTTGGGATCTGCAGCTGCTTGGGCAGGGCTGTGGCACTGCCTGAGCTGTTGTCACATCCATGTGCTTCTGAGAAATGCTTTCCCTGCAGTGATATTGCTTTAATTTTATTTTTCACTCTTCATAGCAGATCTATTTAACAGCAGGGTTGCTGCTTCTTTGGACTCTAAAAGCATTTTGGACAAGATTGCTCGTAAAGTGATTTTTCAGCTTGCAGTGACTGCAGTCTGCTTACAGTGACTGCAGTCTGCTTACTAAATATCTATTTGCTACTTTTTTGGGAATTTTAAAGAAAGTGGAACATCAGATATTTAGTTTAACTCCTTGTTTCCAGTTATCACATCTCTCTGGGCCAGCAACTATAAAACAAAAGGAAGCATTCCGGGACCAAGTGAGGATGTGGCTTCATGTTACACCACTGATTTAGCCCGGTGGTGGAACATCATTAAAAGGCATAATCCCATTTCTGGCTGTGTCTGAGTTTGCTGCAGTTCTGAGAGTCTCTTTTTATCTTTATGGCAACAAGACCACCCACTCTAATACCTTGTAAATGATGCACTTTTAAATCAGGCTTGTGGGTTGAGTTTTGACCTCTATTGAAATTAGTAACCTGGACAAGTGTGTCTTTCAGAAATGCCTTTATTTAAAGATACCAAGACAGAGATTCCACTAGGTTGGTTTGTTGTTGGTTTTTGGTCTTTTTTTTTAACAGCTAATATTCTCCTCACATTTATAAAAAGGTACTATATTTCAGCTGCAATTGGCCCAGTGTCATCTTACAGCATTGCTTCATTTTACCTCACTTGGCCAGACTGACAAGTCCTGCATTATTCCCTTTTTTCCCCTTCAGTAAACATACTTCTTACCCTGCCAGGATTCAGACCTCACTCATCATTGTCTTAATAGAAACAATGGATTGAAACTCTCATATCTTTTGTTTTAAGATGTTTTCTTTTGCTCTAAACTGTTTTTGTGAGTTTATTTTTACCAAGCTGTACACAGCTGATTGCTTTACAGAAGTCTAAAAGCACTGTGTTTAGAAAATTAGCTTTTATCAACCAAATTTCTCCTCTAATAGTGAAGGAAACTAAATTTGAGAAAACTTTAGAGCTAGACTGCCCCGAGTTTTGGTGGTCTTCAATTCTGTGTGGGTCTTACCTGTTTCACTGGAGATAAAATTCACCCCTGTGCCTGCCTGTAGAAGTCTCCCACCAGATGATGATAAGTCAGGTAATGTTAAATTTTGTCTCATGATGGGTTTTTTAATGTTTTGGGTTGTGTGCTCCTGTAGCTTGTGCTCCTTCAAAGGACTTTTCTGAACCCAGCTCCAGGAGGGTAAAGGCACTTGAGAAGTCTCATCCTTAGTGCTGATTTAGTCTAAATTAAAGCCTGGGATTTGCCTCTTGATGGAGAGGGATGGCACATGGGAATGTGGGTGCCCCATGGCCTGACGCTTCTGTGGAACCCAACATTCCCAAATTCCTTTGCAGAGGCAGCCCTGACACATGACTCCAGGGGTTTCCTTCTCCCCACCTGGAGAAACCCTGTGGTTATTTGTGGTGCTTCTGATTTTGCCGAGAAATAGTTGTGGAGAGTAAGAACTGTTAAAGGAAGGCGGGCAAATTGCCCAGGGAAGTCTCTGATAGAGTTTGATTAAAAACCCCAGCACCCCTGAGGAGCAGAGCAGTGCTGGGTGGTGAACCAGCTCACCTGTGCTGTGGTTAGGAGCAGCAATGAAGCAAGTCAGAGTTGGGATTTGAGTGTGATTTCCACGATTTTAGGAAAAATAGAAATTTTACACCAGCTATGTTCTTTCTTATTTATCTTTGTTTTTATTTAAGATCTAGTAGAATTTTACAGTTTCAGGAGGGGTGTGGGAAAGGCAGATATTACCAATCCTTCAAATATTTCTTTTATGGGTAAATTAAGGACAAAACAGTGTCTTGTTTCAAGCTACACTTAGCATTTCTGCCCTGAGGGAAGAGCAGGGTTGCTGAGCATCGAGGGCTTGCTTGGACAAGCTGCAATGAATGTTAAATAACTGTTTGGGAGCAGCGCGTGCTTTTAACTTAATAAATATACATTGTGGTAATGTTAGAGGAGACCTCAGGATTATAATTATTTGAAATATGCTTTACAAGTGCTTAGCAAAGCAAAGCAGTTTGGAGTCTCAGTGAGGAGCGCACGCTCTGAGGAGATGCGAGGAATTTTCCTTCATCCCATGTGGTTTAAGGCAGCAGAAGACATCTGCCTGTCCTTTGGCATCCAGCAAGGGCTGAGAGGTGTTGCAGTAGCACTGAAAGATGTATTTAAATGCATCTCATGATGGCAGAATGATCCTCAGGTGGAGTCCAAAGTTGCTGAACACGAGTTGAGCATTAAATTCTGCTGAACTGAAGCTGGTACCTTGAGCTTCTTGTGCCTGGAGAGTTGCAGTTCCAGGGAATAATCAGAAATACTCCTTTTGACTGATTGATAGGATGATGCTCTTGCAAATCTTAGAGACCTGTAAGCACAAGGATGAATTATTTAGCATTTACCTGAGTGGGTCTGAGGTCTAGAAGAAGCTCTCTCTGCCTGTTGTTTCAGGGTTCCAGTGTTGAGAGTTCGTTTAGAGAAAAAGGGCTCCTATTCCGTGGTGGTTGCCATTCCATGGAATCTTTTATTTACTTTATTCTTGGGTTTAATCTAGTGCAGAATGAACTCTGGCACTTTGGAGGCATTAAAGTAGGTAAGATTATAAACTGTTGTGGTGTAAATTGTCAAAAGGTGATTAATGCTGGAAGCTGTTTATTATGATTGTGTGGACAGTGGCCAACACAGAGCTGCATTGTTCATTGTGATGCAAACTCTGGAGGCAAAGCTTGGGGCACTTCTGTTTCTGTTCACGGTTTCTGGGACAGAAACGTGTGTGCAGCTGTAGTATTGCACACACACAGAAAGCTGGCAGGTTTGAAAAGCTGAGCCCCAGATTTCTGGGCTTCCTGGATGGTCTCACAGCAGGAATTGACTCCACAAAACGTGTGGGAGCTGAGATGCCTCTCCAGTGCCAGCCTTGTTTCACATGTGCCGTTTGTGTGTGTGCAGTGACATAATTGGACTTTCTGGACTTAACCACAACCTGTAACTTTAACCAGGCATGAAGAAGTGTAGAAAGCCTTCAAGCTCTGCCCAAACTCTTTTTTTGGATGAGTCTGGGGAAACCTGGAAGCTGGAGGAAAGCTGTTTAAAATGGCAAAGTGATTAATTTCCACTTCATTTCTTTAGCTCGAGTCAATACTTGGACAAGAGCTGCACCCTGGGAACCAAGCATTCAGATACAGGCTGGGAAGAAAGGAGATTGCTCACATACCTTTTGGCTTGTGTCTGCTCAAAATACCACATACCAATGGAAATTGGTGCCCAGCTTGCCCTAACTGGACCTTAAGTGGGCCCTGTTCTTTCTGTCAGCGTGGGTGGAATGTCACAGCCTGTCCCCTAAGTAAACCTGATGTGCATTTAATGATATTTCATTTCTCTGGGGAAATTTTAGGGTTGGCTTGTTCCTATTTGGGGTCCCTCAATCAGAAATCGCGTCCAGGGTGTAATACATGGACAACAAGGAAGCGCTCCAGTATTTTCTGAATCTCTGGATTTCCTGGGCGCTCACGTGCAGTAGTTTGTGGTGTCTCCGGTGTTTCGTGGGAGCGTGTTCCTATATTCCTCGCTGTTAATCCTCAGTGCAGCACATGAGCCGTTTCCTGTTGGCAGCAGGAGGGACGATGTGGTTTAAAAGCAGTTCTTCCATCGCATTCCAGGGCAAAACTCAGCCAGCTCCAAGCTGCCGTCTTTCCCAGACACTCTTCAGATCTAAGCAGGGGATGGGATGCACCCGGGATGAATTGCCTTTGTGGGACAAACAGCCCGTTCCCAGCCACCATCTTTCCTAGGGAAAGTCTGCCCGAGGCCGAATGAAAGGGAAGGAGGGAGGTGGGATGGGGCCAGTTGGCTCTCGGAGGAGCAGCCTGGGGTGAGCAGGACAATGCGGGAGTTCACTTCCTCCTCCAGAAAATGTCCAGGCTCATCGTGTGCTTGAGCAAAATTTATGGGATACTCGGATGTACAGGGTTTTTTGGGGGGTTTTGAAAAGAAGGATCAGCTTGCAGAACTGTTGGATGTTGATGCCAGATGTATTTGGATGTGGTTTGCTTTGTTCTTAAACAATAGACAGTTTTAAAGAAAGAGGAATATTCCTTGTGCCCATATGTCCCATTGTTTCCACCATGGGTATAATCCTGGCTACAGGGCTCAGCATTATCATGCTGATTCTGTTGGGAGTGACTCATACAGTTGGATATTTGTCATCCACTTCGCGGAATCTTTGATCTCTTCCCTTCTTTTCTGTTCAAATCTGGGATCTGCATCCTGTGCTGGAGTTGGGAAGCAGTTCTGAAGGAGGAAATTCTAGCATTGCACACCTAAGAGGTGCTGGGACTGTTAGGTGTAAGCAGTGAGTTGTGTTGCAGTTTTTCATGGTGCTGTGTTTTACCAGCAGATATTTCAAAGGGAAATAATATGTAGATTAAAAAAAAATATTTCTAATGGCAGACCAACAGCATGATTTTAAAAAATATTTTTCAGAACACTCTGAAAGGAATAAAGAAATCCTCCTGGTGACACTTGCTTTTAATGTAAGCTAAGCATCTCCTTCTTCCATGAGGGTACATAAAATGTACTTTGAAAACGATAGGAAGCATTCAGGAACTCATGCACCTGAGGATCATTTAGCTTTTTTTTCTTATTTGGAATTCTCAGGTCTTCATTAATTTACCTAAGATATCAATGAGTATCTTTGATTTCTCCCTGAAATTCAGGACTGATGGATGAAGATACTGCAACACGATTTCCTGGCTGTGTGACCCAGACTAGGAGTGATGAACCATAATTGGATTAAATGTTTTCCTTTGCCGTTGGGGATAAAATTTCTGTCTTGGAGTAGTTTTGTTTTGCCCGTGCTGGTTAAAGGTCCTGGGCTGGTGGCTGTGTCACAAAGGGCTGAATAGCAGATGGCAACTATGGAAGTGTAAATTAGCAGCAGCTGACAGTTCTGGAGAGCCATTGATTGTGCTGGGCCCATTCTGGGGGTGAAGTGCTAGATACTCACTCCATCAATACGGGCAGAATAGAACTTCCTTGGAATCTTTCACTCAGTTAACCCATCAAGAGTTCTTTCTTCTGTCCATTTACACATTGTCTGGGTGTTCTTTTATTCACCAAAATAACTTGTGTGAGGCCTGGATTCTAATTTATGGACAAAAATTCCTAGGCTTTACAGTAGCCAAAATTTTTATTTTTAAATGTTTTGTCCTTGTTTCCTGGACTGTTCACTTTCAGGCACACAAAGGTGAGGGGAGGAAGGAGAGTGGGCCAAATGTTCCCATCGGATGTGCCTGGGGGAATTTTGTTTCTGTCCAGCAATTTTTTGCTGACTTGGGAGTGGTGGTGACAGGTTTTGCACAAAGTAACATCCGCTATCCTTGGCCAAGTGAATGTGATTCAAGGTTTTTCGGGAAAACAGTGGATTTAGCAATACAGGATTATCATATTGGCTCAGCACCTTGGATATCTGCTGGTGTGTGAGGCATCACAGGAGCTTCCAGGCCTTCCCGAAAAGATCTTGGCAAAGGTGGCAGCAAAAGAAAATCAGGTCTCTGGGCCTTGATGCAGCACCAGCATAAGATGTTTGATTACCTTCTACAGCAGAAAAATTACTAATTTTTACCCAGTTTTAGTCAATTACTCAAAATGGCAATCCCATTTTCAAATGTCTTCAGTACTGGTTTTATTGGCCTTTTTTTTTGCCTCAAAGAACTGTAAAAGTCCAATCGAATTAAAGCATAGCATGAATGGAGTAGAGCAACAACCCCAAAGCATTTGATGCTTTCCCCAGCCTAATAAATAATTAAATGGATATGCAGACTGTGGTACAACAGTGTTTGGATGGTGATGCTTTACTCATGACTGCTCCGTAGCATGGAAATGTTACATTAACGCTGGATAAAAGGAAAATACAGGACTTAAAGTCAAGGGGGATATTGGATTTGCTGGTAAAAGATCTTCAAATCCAGCTGCTGCTGCAAATCTGGAAATGACTTTTGTGTGCAGCAAAACTTCTCAGGTGTTCCCTTTTCAGCCCTGGAAGTGTGGAGGGAAGGTGTTATGTGGAATATCAGCATTTCCAGGACTCTGAGGTGAGGCTTTTGTTCCCAGCCCACCGGCTGGGCTGTCCTGCCTGGCTCCCAGCCGACAGAGCAAATGGAAGTTGAGAACTGACTCAACTTCATGGTAGGTAAAGAAATGATTTCAAACATAAGCAGTTTTTTTGCATATTGTTAAGAATTTATTTGTGGCTGGGTTTCATTGTTTGGAAATACTTGTGGTTTTACTCTGAGGGGAGTTCTAGGAGGGGGGCCTCTGCCCCAAATTGCTTCTGCAGCTGCCGGAGGCTCTGTGAGCTCTCCCCGCTCTCCAGCCAGAGCTGCTGCTCCTTTCTCAGGATATTTGTCCCGTTTTAGCCCAGAGCAGCTGTGTGTGCTGCCCCCGTCCCTGGAGCCGTGTTCTGTCCAGCACTGCAAGGGGGCCTCGCTGGGGGAGATGGGCAGAGCAGGGAGAAACGCGATCAGAACTGCCGGGGAGCTGCCGCAGAGCCGGGACAGATCCCGGGCCCTGCTGCACCAGCCGGGATCCGCACCAGCCTCTCTGGGCTTCACACTCCCTCCAGGAGCAGGGGCCTTGTTCCTGCTGAGTGAAGCAATCAGTTCTGGGTGGGTCTGTCCCTTTTTGGTGTCAGGGTTGGCTTTGCTGCCTGGATCGGTGACGATGAGTGGCATCATCTTTGGTGTCAGTTCGGAACTGGATCACCCAGCAGCTGCATCTGAGAGCTCTTTTTGCTTTCAGTCTTTCAGGGACGCAGATCGGGGTCTTGTTCCTTTATATTTTATCACTCACACACACACATACATACATGTGTTTACTTTTTAAAAAAATCTGATAATTTTTTCTCTTTTCACTTATTTTTTCAATGAGAAAAAGACACCAGGAGCACCTTTAAGCTGCACTTAGCAAGGTGTGACCCAAGCTGCCACTGCAGCACCGATTCTGCACTAAGGGAAGGTCTCTCCCAAGCTTTAGGAGCAGCAAGAAAGCCTGGACTCAAAGAGGCTCCTGTTATTCAGCGCTCAGGAATGCAGAGCCTTGCTCCAGCCGGGGTGTGGGCGGCTGTTTGGTTTGCGGTTCTTGCTGGGGGGTGGGTGATTTTTAAAAGCACTTGCTGAATTCGCATTTGGGTGAATAATGGCTACTTTATACACAAATGATAAATGTTAGTCACAGCCGAGCAAAAGAAGTTTCTTGTGTTGGTCACGGATTTGGCATATCAAAAAAGGGAGAGGGGAAAGGGAAAAGAGAGCAAGCCCAGGGTTTCAGTGCTTCAGAAACTGCAAATTAAACAGAGCTGCATTTATGTTATGTGACATCTTTAAGCCTTTGGCTCTCTCGACTTAATGCCAGATATCTAATTTGGAAATATTTATTGTAACTGGCATATCTTTTAGAAGCCTGTCATCACGGAAAAACTGTCATCAAACTGTCCTTGCTAGCTTGGTTCTGTTGAGTGACTTTTTTTTTTTTTCACTGCTTCAGAGTTAGATGAATTTCTGCTTTCCTATGGCACATAGCGGCTGCTACAGAAAAGCTTGTAGGATCTGAACTGGATTTATATGCCAGGTTATTTTTGGTTTGATTTAGTCTGGGGGTTTTTTTCATTCCGGAATCAAAGATTCTGCAAAATCAGATGCCTGAAGCTGCATTCCTAGAGTTTTAAAAGTATCTCTGACAGAACACCTTGATATTTATTTTTTCCCCCTGAGTACTGAGTACTCATCAGCCCCTCTTGGACTCACACTCTGCTGACCCAATTTTTTCAGGTTACTTTAGTGCATTAATATGGAATGAGGATGGAGTTCTACATGAAAAAACAAAGAACGGGTTAGGCACGGAACTTGTTTGATGGAATTTTATTTTCTAGCTGACTTCTGGTTTTAAACACTTTATTTGCTTATTGTTGATTTGCTGTTAGTGCTTCTTTAAAAAAGCAAAGCTCAGTGCTCCATGCCTGGCCAAAGTTAATCCCAGTGCCTGGGTCACTGAGACACTTCCTGGGAAATGACCCTCTGCATCCAATATTTTTTGCACTCCTGCTGTTCTCAGCCAGGTGCCCAGAATTTCCAGCTGTAATACCTGCCTTAACGTGGTGTTAGATCCCAAAAGAAGCATCCCAGGGTGTAGAATCGAGTAACAGCCTTTGCCTTTAGGAAAAAACTACAGAAACTGAACTACATCAGTGCAGCAGCTCCCAGAAGGGCACAAAGAGGTTTAGGGAGGGTAGAGATGATGTTGATTTGAAGCAGATCCTTGCAAATCTTTGCTGGTCTGGTTGGTTGCTCTCTGCTCCAACACTAAGACTTGTTTAAAACTGAGCTTGGCTTTGCTTATTTTAAATTACGTGTCAAATACCGAGACTCAGACCCAAAGGGAACCAATTCAGGACACTCTGGATGAGGCTGAACACTGACTCCTTGCTGTGCTAAACATCCTGGGAAAAGTGGATTGGAGAAATCCCAGTTCCACTGAAGGGAAAAGGATTCCTCCTCTTGACTTCCGTGCAGCAACTACAGAGGGTCGCTGAGGCAAGTTTTTAATTAATTTGGGGGGGAGGAATCCACAAATATTTCCCTGCTTTCTGAGATGAAAAGGGGCCTGCCTATCGCTTCTAACGTCAATGATGTTAATAATGCAAAGCCACAAAAAGGAAATTAAACTTTAAAAACCATGTTAAAATAACACCGAGAATTTGACTATAGCCCACAGAGGCAGAAAAGTTCAAAGGGAAGAGTGAACTTTATCTGACCCTGACGTGCCTAGGAATTGCAACACAGTTTCTATGTAATATTATCCAAGTTTTGGAGAGTCTTTAGCAGAGCAGGAAGAGGAACGTTCATGGCACCCTATTTAAAATTGAAGCTATTCCCTGTATAGTTCGTGCAGTGCTGGGGAAAAAAGATTTTAAAATAATCATTCTATGCATCCAAGCTCTGAAACTATTTTCTATGTGCCTATTTAGATAATATCTATCAGAAAAGTAAAAATATCTTCAAACATACAGGTTTTCTGTTTGTTTTTTTTCCCCGGAGAAGGTATATGAGCAAAATATCTTCCCTTTGGGGTTTAATACTCTGTTGTTCCTCTAAACTTTCAGACTTCTAAGCTGTAAATCATTTCACTTGATATATGTTCCTTATTAAACACCATTAAACTTTTCTGCTCTATCTTCCTGCCCGGTAGTTTAATGGGTTTTTTCCTATTCTTGTTGTGCTATCTTGGTTTTGATGTGCATATGTGTGGGGGGAGGTTTTTCAGTGGGTTTTTTTGCTAGTTTGGAGTCTGGTTACAGATGTTGGTGTGCTTTAGCCCTGCGCTTGAAATACTGTCAAGAAATGTAGCACTTAACAAGCTGGGAAATTCTTGAGGTAATGAGTGTTGCCTTTCTCACAGGTGCTGCAACTCTTTCAGTTTTGGCTTCAGGAGGAGTTTTTAATCAGAGCTGTGAGTGTTTGCTTGTGTCTTGGCAGCCTCTGGAGGAGATGTGTGCCAGCTGCCTTCTTCCCGACACGCTGGTGGAAACTGAAAGGGGAGATGAACTCCATGCCATCACTGCAGTTTTACCCCGTGTGATGAGATGAGGCTGTTTGGACCCACCAGAGGAGCTTGCCCTCCATTCTTTGTTGTGCTAACCCTTGGGCCTGCAGCTCCACGCTGGGAACCTCCCTATATCCTTTGTTCTGGCAAAAACTTGACCTTCCCTGTCACTCCTGCAGGTTACAGGTCTTTTTTAAACCATAAGATCCCTTCTGTTTTGGTGCCTGCTGTCACTTCCAGTGGTATTTTGGTTTTGCCAGAATTGATGGGGGGATTTCTCACTAATGCTCTTAAAATTATTAAAAGTCTTCTAGTTAAACCCTTTTTAGAGGAAGCTGTGCCTGCAGCTGGTGTGCTTGGCTGACCGGAAAACCCCAAACCCCAGGGCAGCCCAAAAGCTGCAGAGGTATTTGTGGCCTGGGCTGGAATTTGCACATGAGTAATACAGGGTGCAAAAGTGAAGCTACTCTGGACCCCTGAGGTCGGGGTTGGGTAGTTTGGAGTCACTGACTTGGAGAGGAGGGAAGTCCCCGTGAGATCCCCACGTGGAGAGAGCCTGGACAGCCTCAGCTTTTGCCATCCAGGTGCCTTTGAAGGCTTTGGGTGGGGAATCTGCCCAGGTCGGTGGAAAGGGTAGCGGGGAGAGGTTTTCTCTTGTCTTTCTGCTCTAACGTTGGCTCTGCAGATTCATGAACTCCTCGGTTTCAGTGGTGCCACTCAGAGCAGGTTGTCCAAGCCTTGTGGTTTCACCCTGGGTGTGCTTCATGTGTGTTTTACTGACTCCTTGGAGGGCAAATTGTGCTGTTTGTCAGCAGAGGGGGAAGGTTTTTTTGGTGAAGTGTGAAGCTGCAACGTGGGCACTTCAATTACGTTTTGTGTTTGCTTTCTTGGAGAAGCTCCAGTGGAGCTCTTCTCCTCTGAGTAACCCTGGAGGCCTCCCGCACGGCCTGAGCACATGGAATTCCCACAAGAGACACTCCAAAAGAGTTTTTTTTTAAATAGCAGCCAATTAATAAGAGACTGCTGCTGTATAGACTCACTCCATACTCATTCAAAATGTATTCGATTCTGCCAAACCACATAGAATAGATGGGACAGAGACATTAAAATTTGCAAGGGAGGAGTCAGTATTTCATTTTCCCAGTGACCTGTAAGAGACCCAGAGAGGGTGACTGGTCAAGGGCAGTCTACAGAATTCACTACTGGAGCAACATAGCAGTGACGTGGAAGCCCTACACTGTGAGAAGATTTTTTTATGATTTTTTTTTTAAGTTATAGTAAGCAAATCTATACACAGACATGACTGGCCTGATGCAAAGCCTGTGTGCATTTCCCAAACTCTTCCTGAGCTTTGGATCAAGTCCGAAGTCTGCAGACAGGAACAAGGAGTTGTTTTTTGGGATTGTATGTCTGTCCTGGGCTCTGGCTGATGCAGCAGGGGCGGCTGTGCTGTGAGAAGGAGGGTGTCAGGATTGCACATGTGATCTGCAAACACACTTCTCCAAGGTTTTAGGCAGGAGGACTGTAACAACCAGGGGAAATATTAGAAATGTCTATTTTATAATAGCATATATGCAATAAATGCTAATCTTCACTGCTGTAAGTTATGAAGAATTTCCTGTCTTGTCACCGTGAGATACAAGATAAAGTTTATTATTATTATTTCTTGTTGAAGTTACTTTTTCAAAGAACACATGTGTGATAGGGGAACAGCATTGTACATCTGGCACAAGAGAACTGGGAGAGTTGCCCTTCAATTCTTGTCATCCCTCAGGTCTGTGAGAGTCCCTGTGCCTCAACTTCCTTGCTTTCAAATGGAGCAAATCATTCCTTGGGGCACTGAGATAAATGAGTGAAAGTGTATCAGACACTTGGATGTGTCTGATGAAATGGGGGCCAGAGAATTGCATAATTACATTGAAGATAAAATTTTCTTTTTCAGGTTATTATGGGCATTGAGTTGTGTAATGGTGTAAGAAGGGAAAATTTAATGCTCTTGAAAGCATTGTGTAGAGTTTCAGTGTGGTGAGCAATGTTTCTGTTTGGGGATAGAGCACAGTGCAGAGGCTGTATTGCAGCATCCCTGTGGCATGGGAGGGAGCAAACTGCAGAGCTCTTAGAGAAAGCTGACCTAAAACCCAGACTGGTTCCTGGAGTGGCTAAAGAAGGATTGATCTGGTGAGAAGTCCCTCCTGCTGATGGGTCAGGATGTATCAGGAGGGGTGAAAAGCACTGGATACCTTGCAGGTAGCATGAGGATGATCGAGCAGGGTTACTTAGAACTTTGATTTTTTTTTTTTTTTAAGAAAGAAATCCCGATTTTTAGGAGAAAAGGAATCAAAACCTGTCTTGCCAAGAGTCGTGGGCAGATTAGGAGGAGGAAAAGAGCAGTGAGTAAACATGTTCATTGGTGAGGTATTTTTAAGGCAAAGAAGTAAAGCCAGTGAGTTAAATTTTGGAGTCGCGAGTATTTTTTAAATTTTATTGGTGAAGTGTTTGGTCTCTCAGTGACTTCACTCGGATAATTTTGGTCAATTATTTTGTATAACTCTGTTTCATGGGAGGGTGCCCTCCCAGCACAGAGGATCTTTTATCAGTCTGTGTCCTGATTTGCCACTAAATTTTGTGGGAGTTTCACCAGAGGCATGTGATGTTTTGACTGTACCTCTGCTAGTGCAGATCTGGCACTTCAGATGGCTTTTTGTCCTGCACATATGGGCAGGACCACGCTGTGACAGCAACAGGCAAGGGAAGGAGTGTAAAAAGGAGGACTCTGCTAAATGTGAGCATTTTGCAGCTCCTTCTGGAGCATGTTCTTCCTCAGGCTGGCAGTGACTGTGATGGGGACTCAAAATGGCTCTGCCAGCTGGGTACTCAGTGCTGAGCCGCTGAAAAAACCAGGGAGAGTGATCATTCCTTGCCAAGCTCCAGGATCTAGCAGAACCCTTTTCCCTCTCTCAGCAGGTGAAAGAGAAGGATCCTTAGGGGAGAGGCTCTGGCTCAGCAGCCTGGGAGAGAGCAGTGGGTATCTGGTCTGGAGCTCTAGGGCTCAGTCCCCACTGAAAAGGAGATTCCAGAATCCCACAGGGCTGGAAGGGACCTCTGGAGAGGCTTTAGTCCAACTCCCCTGCTAAGGGAGCGAGGCTGTTCCCTGCAAAGCTGGTTCTGTATTGCTCTGGCTTCTGGGCAACTCCAGCCTGCTTTAAGAATTTAACCGAGCTTGGAAATGTCCCCAAAAAGCTGAGTTTTACTGTGGAGTGTTGTGCCTTCGTGATGTTCTCCAAGGTAACTAAACAGTCTGCCAGTATAACTTTATATCAGTTATAAATGTTAATTAATTTATCACAGTAAAAAAGACATCCTTAGTGGTACTGCTGCAACAACAGTAGGGCTTCTGGCAAAAAAAGGATCACAAGAATCACCCTTTAATTCAGTTTTATGGGGGGAGAGGAGAGTCCCAAAGCTCTGCATGGGATTTCTGTCAGTTTGAAACCCAGCCCTGTGCTCCTCTGCCTACTAGCAAATAACACAGAGCCCAAATGTCCAATGGAGCTGGAGTTGGGTCGTGGTTAAAGAGTGAAAGGCCTTGATGGCATAAACAGAACCAAAACACAAGGAACAATTGGTGGGAGAAAGAACAGGGAGAAAAAAGATGTCTTCTTAAATCATTTTGATCAGTAACACCCCACATGAAGGAGAGCTTGTTCTTTGGGAATGTGGTCCCACAAGGAGTGGTGAGTACATGCAGCCCACAATTTTGACAAGGTCAAACCATCAATTTTTCACAAGGCTTGTTCTCTGTTTGTTGTTTTGGGGGCTTAGGTTTGTTTTTTTGGCAAAGCAAGTTGCTTTTACTTTGTGACTTTCGGGCATCACGACTGGAAATGTGCATTTTTTTCATCAATGGAGAGCATACACTTTGTTATTTTTGGTCTTGTGCCACCCATAAAGGCCATTTAATTAAGAGTTGGACTCAGTGATCCTTATGGGTCCCTTCCAGCTTGGAATATTCTGAACTGCTGGCTGCTGAGCTGTTAGTACCAGTTAAGCTCACGGTGACACTGACGTTCATTTGTCACCCTTCATACTCAGTCATTAAGATTTCATTGTTTGTAATCTATCATGAGATGCCATTTAAAAAGCAACTTGTGCTGTAAACCAAACAAAGCAAGCCCAGCAATGGTTATGTAGAAGTGTGCTCTCTTTCTGCATCCTGCATGGAAGCTTTTCCTGGAAATGAATGTTTAATATCACATGGAAGAACAAAGACAAGCATAAAGAGAAGTAGGGAGTGGACTGGCAGTGGAGTGAGTGGGATCCAGCTGCCTCCTGCCCCTCCAGAATGCTTCTTTCCCACCCTGTCAGTGCCAGGGCAGCTGAGCTCTCCTTCCCAACGTGCAGCTCCTGGCAGGGCAGTTTGCTCTCAAGGTGTGTCAGATTTATCATCCCCAAAACGTCTTGCACAGAACCTGCAGCCCCAGCACTGAGATGGGTTTGTCCTTTCTGTGCCGTTTTATCGCCGCTTTGAAAAGAGCCCATTGTGCCTCTCGCCTTCCTGTCTCTGCTCCTTTGTGCCTTTTTCCGGTTCCAGATGTTGTACCACAGGGCTCCTTTGGAATTCTGTGCTCCCTCGGGGTTTCGTTGCTTTTTGGGGGACAAATTGTGACATGTGGCCGTTTTCTCACCGGTGGCACAGGAAAGCTGAGGCTCCCTCCCAGCCTGGCCCTCTCCTGGTTGCCCACACAGTCCCTCAGCTTCTGCTCTGTATTGAAAAACCTGATTTATCTCCCAAAAGGCCAACATTATCATTATCAGTTTCTTGAGAAATATTTCACTTTCTGTCACTGGAGACTTCCAGAGCCTGTTACCTTTTGTGCTCTTGGTAGAAGCCAAGTCACTGATTCCATGGGAATTCTCTCGTAGGTGTTTTAGGGAGCCTGGTTATTGCTGGGTTCTGGAAGGTGGATCCTGGACAACCATACTGCTAAAATAAACACAGTGCTGAAAGAAATCAGCTTGTGGTTAATTAGCAGCACAGAGAATGAATATGGATCAGTGTTCAGATGTTTGAATTGGAAGTTCCTTATGTAACTGTACAGCCTTGGATGCACTAGCATTTTTTTCAAATACTAAAGAACCATCAAAAAATGTATTTTAACAGCTCTTTTGAAGGCAGCTTTTTGTATTAAACTGAACTGAGGGCTGGTGATGTCATTTCCCACAAACTTGCTGCAAAACCCTCCTATAAAAGCCTCATGTTAAAAAAACCACAGCAAAATGAGAGCAGCAAAGGCATGTGCCCAAGGAATAATGCCATCAGAGGTGGAGTAACATAGCACTCTTGCACCAGCACTGGAAAGAGCCCAGGTGGCTTTTCCCTGAGGAGGTGTTTGAAAGCCTCTCGTCCTCCTTGAAGCCTCTTTGTGCAGTGCTGACACTTCTCAGCAGGGGTGTCTTGAGGATTCCTGTGATCCTGACAAGGAGAAAACAGCCTCGTTGTAAAACAACCTTTTAAAACAAAATGTTCCATCGAGGGCGAGTTGGCAGCACCATTGTGTGCTTTCTTTGAAATGTCTGCTGATTTAAAGGCAGGCACTTCTGATCTGCCCTAGTTTTGGGCTGCTTTGGTGTATTTTTTGAGGCTTCCCTTGGTGGGTTTTTTTAAGGTTCTCCTTGAAGCAATGCAGGGGCTCAATGCCATCATTCAGCTGCTTTAAGACCTGCCAACAATGCCATTGTGGAGCCTTGTGCATATGGAAAGTGCTGAGACTTTTACTGGTTACAAAAGGAATATCTTAAAGGAATCTCCGTGTGAAAGTAATCAAGTTTGGAAAATGTGTATCAATAAATTTGTCCACGTGTTGGAAACATTCTGTGTAAAGTGTAAGTCAAAGACGTTTAATATTGTGGCAAAGTAGAGCAAAATAATCTCCAAGGAGAAATGTCATGAGTCCTTCTGTGTACCAGGCTCCACTCCCTGTTCCCTCCCCAAAATATCCACCAGACCGTTTTTAGAGTGCTGTGATAGGAAGAACCTGGTGCATTTTCTGTTGTGTTGAATTTTGGGCAGAGTACATTGGGATTTCACTGGTGAAGTACAAACCCAGCTGAGCTTGGGCAGCTTGGGCCAGGATTGCTTCAGGAGGTGGACAATCAAATTAAGTGTGTTGAAACAAGAGTGTAAATGCCCTGCTGGAGAGTTGGGGAGTGCCCAGAGATCCCCACAGAGCTCAAAAAGTCTCTTTTCCCTTTCCATGGACCTTGTGCAATGATTTCTGCCACCAGGGCAGAAATGTCTGGATCCTCAGCCATGGAGGAAACATCAGGAATCTTTTGGATAAGGAAAAACCCGGAGACTTCTGACTGGGAAATCCTTCCTGGAGCACAGCATGCTGGAGTGGTGTTAACTCTGTGTCACTGGGTCCTTCACACGGGCTGGTGCAACTTCATCCTTTATTTTTAGGGAAAAGACATTTGGAGTTACTTTTTCCATTCAGTGAAAACTTTGGTTTTAAGTTTTTTCAACTGTTCCAAGAAAGAAAATGAAATGTTGACTTTAAACACCTCAGTTAAATACTCCCAAGCTGTGGAAGTGCACATTTAATAGGGGAAAGTTCTGTTTTTAATGCAATAGTTTGCATTTATAGGAAAGATAAACCCAGTCTGAAGTAACATTTCTCTGAGCCTTTTTTGGTAGAATTTGATCAGTGGTTTAAGTTCCAGGAACACTTCAAAGCAGGCATTTCTCATTGGCCATTTGCAAAATCACCTTCTGAGACCGAGGCTCTGGAAATGCATTTATTCATAGAATATGTCTTGCATTAGTCCTCAGTTGGCCAACAAAATTATCTAAGGCATGTCTGAGGCAGCTACTAAAAAGAAACTTAAAAGGCATTACTGTTCTAGTGAAGATGATGCAATACACTTGAGCTATTATCAGTCTCCAAGTAAAATTAAATGTATTCAAATGAACTTGTTCTGAAGGGATTTGATGAATACAGAGCTTTAAAGACAAGTTGCTTTGAGTGGAGGCCCACCCTTCTTAATTTATTGTGCCTGAAAGCTGAGGTGAAAGGAGGGTGCCTGTACCCACCCCTGAGCTGAGCCCAGGTTTGCATGGGATGAAAAGGAGGTGACACATGATATTCCATGTTGTTTTTCCTCATCTTGCAGGTGAGGCCTACAACAGTGAAATCATTGCAGCAGGAAGCAAAATGCTAAATAAGTTGGCTTTTATTCAGATAGACTTATAGCAGAGTGGAGTGAATATTCTCTTTAAATCAGAATTCATAGCTGTTGCCTTGAGGTACCTTAGACAGGACTGCCTGCTGGGGCTGAAATAAAATGTTGTTTTTATTTGTTAAAACACTTCATTATCTAAGAGAACAGCAGTGTTTTAAGATTTCAAAGTCTCTTTCATCCTAACTGAGCAGAGCAAAGCTCTGCCTCAATCCAGGAATTCTGCAGGGCCCTCTGAGGACGTGCTTTGATTGAGTAGTTAAATTAATGGAGCTGATGTACAAAGTCCAGCAAATGCCAAGTGGCCTCCGGAATGCCACTGTGGGTAAGGAGGGGTCGTTCCCTGGGCACCTCACTCGGAGCTTTCCAGGCACATCAGCAGGTGGGGATGGCAGGGCTGGGGAGCAGGTGGCTGCTGCCCCACACCCCCGGTGACAAATGGCAGCGTTCATTCCAAGTTTCTGGCTCCACAGCCCTCTGGGAATGTGTCATGTCTGTCAGAAAACAATTAAGAAGCCATTAGCAGGAAATGCTTTTGCCAAGGCAGCACCTGACACAGCCACTGGATGCACCTTCACTTGTGAGTTAGGAATGCAGCAGCCTTGGTCAGGGAAGGATTCCCCCACTGGGCACCCTGGCCCTGCTCCAGCCCTTTCAGCTCTTTAATTTAATTTTATTTCTTTTTTATTTTATTCTTAATGTCAAGTGCTCAAGAAAACCCAATGCCACCTTTTTGCATGGTTTCCATATTAGTGCCTCTTGTAGCCATCCATGCTGCTTTTTTTATTACGAAGTAGTAGCTGGCTGAGCAGCCAGAGCTTTTATAGCAGTGAAATCCTTCTGTGTGGGAGTGTGTGGCCCTTGTGGAAATTTCGAAGGCAGAGACAATCTTATCTTCCTTAAAAATAGGAGTAATAATAAAAAACAGATTTTAAAAGAATCCCTAAAGAGTCATGGTAATTTATCAAGGGTGATCAGCAGAGGAGAGCAGAAAGGATTGGTGCTCTTTGCTTTACTCATATACACATTTCCCCACAGCCTTCCCTTCCTGATGCCTTCTGATTTTCAGAAAAATGTATATTTTTAGTTCTTAGCATGTGTTTACCTGCCTGTAAAAAGAAACCAAGCATTTCCCAGGATTTGCTCACCTGGACTTCAGCACCCATGTTTTGAAAGTGAAATCTGATTAATTGCTGCAGGAGGAATGGGATGGGGATGTTTTTAATTTCTTTTTTCCATGAAGCCACTTCACACCCCAGTACACAGTATCTGCTCCTGGGATAACTGCTCCTTCCCAGGATAACTGCTCCTTCCTGTTTGTCTGTCTCATTTACCTGTTCATCCTGCTGGAAATGGAAATTCCTGGGTCAGGGACTTTCTCTCCTCTGCTGATTGTATACTAGCCCTGATATTTGGTTGGGGTTTAGTGGGGATTAGTGGGTGCTGCCATAAAACAATTGGCATCCTCAAGAGCCAATGTGTGAAGGGCTGGAATGGAATTTGCTGAATTCATTCCGTGTGCAAATGAGCACACACAGGTTCGGCTGGAGAGCTCTTCTGGAAGGCAACAAACCTTTCAGGTTTGGGGAGCCTGCTTTTGTTTGCCTCTTTGGGTCCCCTCTTCCACCTGAGAACTTTCCATAGCTCTGGGCACAGGAGAGGTTCTGAACACAGATTACACTGTCTGAATGCTCCTGTGTTCTACCCTAGGCTCGTTTAGGGCTTCTTGTTTTGGGGACTGTTATGCATAACTGCATTAATGATGTCAAGTTTTGACATCTATTTTTGTGGTGTTGGAACTCCTGGAGTGTTTCCAGTGTCCTTGCACACTTGCGCAGGAGGGACCTGCTACATGTATTTACAGAAAAGCATTGGGAGCAATGGGGACCATTTTGATAAGAATAAAACACTTAAAAAGCACCTGAAGATTTTGAGAACTTGCATTTAATTACCAAATCTAGCTAAGCTATATCTGCTAGAACAAGAAATTGATCTCACTTTGCTCTGTTGGAGAACTGTGTCCCCAGAGCCGCACTTTTTTCAGTCTGGTGTGGTTTTTACCATTCTCTCATTTATGCTAAACAAAATATTTTCCCCTTCAAGCCCAAATATTGCAAATGAGAGCGAGGAATGCAGAATGCGATGTGTTCCAGTTACCCGGGGCACTCGCGTTTTATCTTTGATTTGTACCAACAGCCCTTCCCTGGCAGGGAGGAGGAGGAGGAGAAGAAGTATTTTCAGAATTACAGCCCCGTGGTGAATCAGCACATCCCCAGGCTGGGTTTCCTGCTGTGGGCAGGACGTGGTGCAGCTCTGGGTGCAGGGATGGGACCCCAAAGTACCCCTTCCTCACCTCTCCCATTTCCTGAGACAACCCAGCCCTGCTCCCACCAGAGCTTCCCACCACTCTTCCCAAACAGAGCGGGATTTCTGGGCCGAGGAGCACAGGGGCTCTGGGATGGAGGCTGCAGTTGATCACAAACCACTGTCCTACTTTTTGGTATGGGTGGCCTGATTTGTACAATGGTGCCAGTTCGCATTGGGGTGTTTACAGAGCGCAGGCAGGATGTGCGCCGGGCTGTCTCACTGCATTATCTGCTCCTGTTATATTTTTAGGCTCTTGCTTCCATGACAAAATATTCAGTGACAGTATATTTGCCCACAAGCCTTTGAAGGTCTGTTTTTGCCTCATGGAAGAGCTCCCATTGTTTGGGATTCAGCCAGCCTTTAAGCAGCAATGCTGTGTTTTACATGTCATCTCCATAATGTTTCTAGAAACAAACTTTGGGTTGCTTTCAGTAAAGCCACGGGTCTGCCTCAGAAAGGTTGAGTTTGTGGCAGGCTGGCTGCTGATCAGTCCTTGGTGCCAAACAAGTTGTGGGGAATGTTGTGAAAGCAGTGGGATGTGTGTGTGGTGCTGGTAATTACAATAAACAGAAGGGCCTGTGGAGTAGCTGCTCTCCGGGCTGCTCCTCCCGCCTGTCTCACAAGGAAGCCCAGATCCGTGCAGGGGGAAGACCTTCCCGGAGATCCTCAGGTCAGGCAGCAAAACAGGAGTGCAGATTGTTGTTGCAAGTGCTGGAGCTGAAATGTGAGAAAGTCGTGCTCTAAGGAGCAGGATAGAGACTTCTGGTGTGAAGTCCTGGGCCAGAACTGTGGAACTTTCCACCAGCGCTGAGCACTAATTCCCCAAGCTCAGCATATTCAAAGCCTGAATTCAAAACTCATCTTTTCCATGAGTATTTTTTTTTGACAAGCTCACAATGGATAAAAATAAAATCTTAAGAACTAATCCAGTTAAGCTTTTTCTTGCCGACTGAGAAGAGAGGGAGACAGGAGGAACAATGAGCACTTTGTTTCTCTTTTGCAATATGTGGTCAGTGGTCAGATACAACAGAGGTAAAGGGGTCACATAACCACACATCATTTGGAGCTGGATGTGCTGCATTGCAGGTCGGGGTGGGACATGTTGGAGGGGATGGAACCAGCACAAAGCCAAAGCCGTGTGGGCATGGTGACTTAAAAGACTGAAGAAGACAAATCCTCTTTTTCAGGCTCATCTATAAATCAATTACCATTTGTTCCTTATTAATAATTTAGCTGCCAAGAACGTGCTTATTGCTTTAGAAGAGGGGGAAAAATACAGACTGTCCCTGTACTGAGGAGCTGGCAGGCTCAAAGATGCAAGGCAGTACTCCTGGGAATATCCAGGGAAAACTGTAACCATGGGCTATATTAATTACTTCAATAATTTGCACTATCTGCTCCCTGCAAACCTTTTTGTCTGCTTGCATCATGTTGCTCCTGGTTGGTGCTCTCAATTTAATCAGCCTTCCCACGGAAATGAGATGGTGAAGGATCATCCTTCCATCTCTTCAAGGCTAGAAGGAATTTCTACACCACTGTAATGCTGAAAGCTGCCAAAAGCAGGGAGAGGGGCTGAGGTGGGAGGGAAGGAGAAGCCAAAGGGAGGCATGTGGGGGATGTCCGGTCTGGACATGGAATTTGGGAGAAGCTGCTGTTGGGATGAACTCTCAAGTGTGTTATTAAAGAGGGCTGGAGTGCCTTGAGGACAAGGTTTTGAACTTAGTACCTTGGAGAAGATACAGGACAGTGTAAGAGAGGAGGGTGATTGATGGGTCAGAGTGATAATTTTAGCAGCTGTTTTCTGATGGGTTGGAGGAACAAGATATTTATCTGATGTGCCAGAGAGGAGGAAGAGATTAGCTGGGATAACATAAGGACAGGCAAGTTGTTTTGATTGCTAAAAGGAAAAAGAAGGGGTAGGTGTTTACTCGCTTCAGAGGTTTGGATTTTGTGGGGTTTTTTCCCTTAAATTTTGTGTAGGAAAATGTATCAAACAGAAAATGGCTGGGAAGGGTACTAGGGGTGGTCTGGAGCAGTGGTTCTGGATGGTGAGTAGGTTTCTAGAGTAAGGTTTGATGCAGCAAGTCTGTGCCAGGATGGGGCTGAACCTGGGGTTTCTGGCTGCAGGTGCAGGCAGTGGCTTTGCCATTCCCCCAGCAGTGCTTGGGCAGCACAGAGAGACACGTTAAAGGTGAGGTGCAGAATCAGAGAATAATAGAGAGGTTTGGGTGGGAAGGGACTTTAAATCCCATCCCATTTCACCCCTTGCCATGGGCAGTGACACCTTCCCCTATCCCAGGGTGCTCCTAGCCCCGTCCAGTCTGGCCTTGGACACTTCCAGGGATGGGACAGCCGCAGCTTCTCTGGGCAGGGCCTCACCACCCTCACAGACAGGAATTCCTTCCTTATGTTGACTCCAAATCACCCCTCTGCCAGTTTAACCTGTTAAGGCATGGCACAAAACCTGAGCTCACGGGCTCAGGGATGTTGGGAGGCAGAGCATGGAGCTGTCAGTGCTCTCCCCTAGGGAAAGACAGGAGCCTCTGGCACAGCCCTTGCCATGGATTTGAGTGTTGGTTTGGGATCAGCTGGCACACTGGACACTGCCATGTCCTTCCCCTGGAAGCAGCTAGGAGTGATTGCAGCAAGTTCATCTGAGAGAAAGGTGTTGTCTGCAGACTCGGAGGTTTGGGAATGGGATAAGGAAAGTGGAGAGGAGTTGGACTTGCTGGTGTTTAATTTAATGTCTCATTGAGAGGGGGAGTTGGATCCTGTTACAAACAGAGCAGACTGTGCAGACTCTTAGTAAATAGGCTGAGTGCTGTGAGGGGGAGGCTGGTTGGTCATTGCCTCTGTGTATTTTAGAGCAATCACATTTGTTTCATGGAGTTGTTTTTTTGAGGATGGAGTGGGTGTGTGGACCAAAGGCTTAGTCACGAGGGGAGGGGAAAGAAAACTGTCTTGACTTGTGAAGTCAAATATTTGTGACTTATCCCATTGTTTCCCTATCTTTGTGTAGTTTCTGTCCATGCTCACATGCTGTGGGAGTGAGCAGGGCTGCTCGATGTGTTTGGCCATTAATCCTTTTTGTAGTATCCAGGTATTCCCAGAGGATTCCTGCTCTTTTGCGCCCTTGGTCTGTGCTGTGTCCCTCACTCTCCTGCCCTGGACAGCCCAGGAAGTATTTAGGGAAGGTGTAGGTAGTGAGACATCTCCCATCAACAGAACCTGGAGGGTGCTTAAAACTGTGGATGATTCAGTGGAAAGCCCTCTGTTCTCTGAGTCACTGCTGACCCAGGCACCCAGCAAGTGCATTTTGCTGCTCCAGAGGAGACAGAAAAAGGCCATAATTGAGTGTTACCCCTCTGTGCCTCAGCGTGTTGGTTTAGAGGAGCTGGGTGGTGTTCCTGGGTCTCCTGTCTGCATTTCATCTGCACAGTGATTATGGCTTGCTCAGAAGTTCCCCCGGAGCTTTGATTTGGAGCGAGCGGTGGTGGTCTCATGGTGACATCAAAGTGCTGGGATGTTGGTGTTGGCTGTCATGCAGAGTTTTGGTGTCTCTCTCATCCTGCCTGCACCACAGAGATGGACAGACCTATTTGTGCCCTTGTAGAATGCTGAAAACACTTCAGGATTTGAAAGAAATGGAAATTGCTTTGTCTTCTCTGGATTCCCGTTCAGGGCACAGCACAGGGTGTTGGGCTGCTGCTTCAGGCTGGGAGGGATCTCTCCTGTGGCTTCAAAGAGCTTCCAGGCTTCATCTGGCATTATTGCCCAGGAAGGTGGTGGTGTGAGGCTTGTGTGGGAGCAAAGAGGAAGAGAGCATTCCCAAACAGCATTCCTTGGCCCTTTGGGGAGTGCCAGAACCACACACACAGCCCAGCCCACCTTCTGTGTGCCTGGCATTGAAGGCACCAGCCAAGAGGGGCCAGAAAGGAAATTAGGAAGAAAAACATCCCTTGTTTCTGGAATTCTGCTGGCCATTTCCCATCATTTGGCTGGCAGTGTCACTGTCGCCCTGGAACAGCTGCCAGAGACACCAGGTGCTTGTCCCCCTGTGTTGCCTTGGCCTTCTAGTGGTTGACAGAGGATGATGTGAGGGTGGCATGAAAATCAAAAGCAGATTTAAAATGTGCTCTGGCTTTTTCAAGTACAAACTAATATTTACCTGTGAGTCTGCTTCCCTCTTCATTCCCTCTCCTTGGCAAGCTCAAGATCTGGTTTAAGCTCAATGTTTAGGCATTTATCCAGTGAGGTTCCCAGGACGTGAATATCAAATATTCTTGTGAGTTTGGAGGGAGGGAAGGGGGAGCTGACAACAGGAAAGGTACCTGAAATGGCTCTCTGTTCCTTAAATGTGAGTTTGGATGCAAGTTGATATTTTCAGCTGTTCGTAATGGACACTTCATGGAAAACTTTTGAAAAACATCTCATTTGGGAACAGTTCTGTGTCCTGTGGTGGTTGAAAGGTGACCTGTTTTCATGGTGGGTTTTTTTCTGGACTGTTTTTTAATCACTTCTTCCCTCAAGCTTTTATTACTACTGACATTTACATGAAAATAAGATATTTGTTTGTGTTGATTTCAGCCACTTGCTTTTTCCTGCAGCATTTTATGTCACCCCAGCTGGATTTCCATGGAGCAATAGCAATGATCAAACCCTCACAGGAAGGCCCCTGTGCACGCACACGCTGGAGATCCTGTTTGGGTGATAAGAGTGACTTAGCGTGATCCTGGTGCTTTGGAGAGCTCTTATTCATGGAGCTGCTCTCCCACACATCCTGCATTAGTCAGAGGTTAGCTTTGGAATTAGACATCCTCGCTCCAGGGCAGGGAAGAGTGAAGGAGAGAGGGAAATGGTGCATCCAGACAGCAGCACCACAGAAAAATCGCATTTTTGGTGAGCAGAGAATTCCTCGTGTCTTGTAGAATGGGGAAGATAAGATACTCTTCCCCCTCCTTTTCTCAAAAGTTTCTCAGTTTTTTTAAACATAATCTGTAATTTAGGGAAGCAGAATTTGGCTTCCATGAATAAGATAATTATCTTGGCTGGAGGGGGCGGCTGAGGGAGTGACTTCTTCTGCAAGTGGCAACCTGAAAACAACCCTTGCCACTGCTCTGGAGAGTTACAGGAAGAAAGGAAGCTTTCAGGTAGGCCCCATACACAGCTTCCTTTTTGCTGCTGAGAGTTTGAGGTGGGGGAAAAAAACTATTTCAGCTGAAGCTTTTTCCACCTCTCTGGTCCAAAGAACCCTTTTTTCTTATTGTTCAGAACCAGCCCCCAAGTCAGAGTAACAACCCCAAAAGCACCAACACCTCCTATCTGCCCTCAGCCTCCTCAGAGGTGTTGTAAAAGTTGATTATGAGACAGAGAAATTTACAAAGTTTTTCCTCCAAACACACCCGGACTTTTGCAGAGTCTCTGATTTCACTGGTAATTACAGACAGAAGAGACTGTAAAATATTAACTTGTGTGAGCTTTTAATGAGGCGTTTCATCTGAAATCTGCAAGGCTCCCCAAAGACATCCCACTCTTCTGGGTTTGCTTTTGGAGCTGGATTTCTCCTGCATCGCTGGTGACTCACAGAGTTGTAAAATTAACAGAGCCTTCTTCCACTACCCTTTTCACCTCAGCACACACCTTCTGTTAACTCCTTGTGGAAACTCCGTGTGGAAGCTCCGGGGTTTGTTTGGAAGCTCCGGGGTTTGTTTGGGTAGCTCTGTGTCATCGGGATTAGGGAGGAAAGCCTGTGGGAATCTACTCTGGGATGAAGCACACGGGCTGCACATGGGAAGTGATTCACCCAGAACTGATTCACTACGATGCTGGAGCTGGGAAAGCTCATTTGGAATAGAGAGGTGGATAATTCTTTGGGAGAAGAGGAGAGACTGATAAGGCAAGCCAGAAAGTTTTTTGTAAGCAAACTGGATTTTATTTAAAGCAGAGCAGCCTAATGGAGACCAGATCCCCTCATGGAGCATCCAAGCACGTGTGGGACGGATCCCAAAGGACATCCCTGCGGAGGGGCTGGGGAGGAGGTTGGAGGAAGTTTGTGGGACCAGGTCCCCTTGTTTGTGGTGTGCTGTTAATTGCTACTGGTTGTGCAAATAATTACATATCTGAGTGGCTGCTAACCCAGCTTGAAAAGCAATGTAACACAGAGCCAGTGGGATTAAGGGAAGACTTAAAAGGCATGTGTAATTCCAGCAGAGCACTGATCTCTGCCTTAAGTTGCTTTTGAAAATGGGAGATGGGCACTCTGGAAAATTTCACCCTGGATCTCATTATCCATGCGGGGGAGGTCCAAACACAGATGGCAAACCTGGAAATAGCTGCTTTTCAAATTACAGGAAAAGCAGCAACATTTTCACTATATAATAAAGAAAATAACAGCAACGAACCTCGAGTAGCCTCAAACTATTCCAAACAAGATAATTGGAGGCTGGAGCACAGTGTATTTTTAGCTATATCTGCTATAAAGTAAACATGTTCTTTGTCCAGGACCACCAGAAATGTTTCCATAAGAAATGTTGGCTTTGTCCCAACTTGATAGAATGCACAAACATTTGTCTGAGGAGCCAGTTCCGACTCTGGTATTTATATGAAGGTTCTGTTGAAGGCACTGGGAATTGTATATATTATGAAGGGGAGGCCAAGGTCTTAAAACTGTCGTTTTCCACACTCCCTCTGATAATCCCTTTTGCTTTTGTTAGCAGACACATATTTGGGGCGGCAGTTCTTGGTGCAAGGCTTCTGTCCAAGCACTGTGCAGCGCATGAGTTTCCTTTTCCTTTTTTTTCTGGGTTCTCTTGCTCTGGTTTATCTGGGTTATATCAGCAGCTGATGCTAATTTGCAGAACTCTCTTGATTTCAGTGAAAATAGAAGGATTTTTTTCCCTACAGCATCAGAAGATGCACATAGAAACTAGGTATTAAATGTAAATCAGTGTAAGTACCATGGAAGCTGACAGAATAACTGAGTTTTACAACAGCTTTTTTTTGCCTTTTTCTTCTTTTTGATTGCCATGTGTTCCAGTAATTCAGTCTTTCTTGAAATGCTTTTGTTTTGGATGCACTCTGGGTTATGGAAGATTATCTGAATTTCCTTGGCATTTCCATCCATCCCTTTTCTCCTTATGAAACTGCCCTGCCCATCCAAACACACGGCCCCATCAGTATGCCTGGAATCTCCTGGGAGAGAGGAAGTTGCTGGTTTGGTTGGATGGAAGTGTGCTGGGTTTTGGATTTCAGCATTGGAGTTAAATAAGGGGTTCTGGGAAGAAATGACGAGCTCTGACAAATGACTTTTCAAAAACGCACGTACAGAAACCTCTCCTGTGGCCACTCCCTGCACCCTTAAGACTCAAGCACAAATAAATTTACATGAGTCTGACACAGATCTGGGCCAATAAACTTTGCTGAAATAAGTAAAAAGACCAGGACTGCTTAGAAAAACTGGATTTGACATTTAAGAGGTGCCTGGGATGCAATACTTTCAGAAACATGGCCTCAAATTCCACTTCTATCCCTTACTTTCTCTGAAGAAAAGGCAGAAATAGAGGAATGCATGTTAGGAAGTTTGGAAGTGGGTTTATGATTAAGCCTTAATTAAGCATTAGGAGATATTCTGTCCTTTCTGGGGTAGGAGGGTGTGTGGTTGGGCCTCTGGGGTATCTTATCTGTTTTCTGTGCTCCTGACTATCAGGAAAAGGAGGAGCTGAAAGAGATGTAGGGGCATAAAATTACAAAATGGCTAAAAATAGAGGAGAGGGAGCTGGGTTTGATAGCCACCAACCAATGCCCTGTAGCTGAGGCAGAAACAGAGAGGGTGTAAATAACAGAGATCAGTAAAAAATACAGGGGAAAAATAGTTGATGATATATGAGAAAATGAGATCTCTGCATAGCTTTAAAGAAATCTGAATTAAACTGAGGTGTTAGGTGAGAGTGGAAGGGGACACGGCTCTGTGGATCCAGGAGCAGCAGAGCAGGAGAGCAGCAACAATGGACAGAGAGTTTATGGTAAACCAATAAAATGTACTTATGTCTGAATGTGAAATTAGACTCTGAAAAATATGGTCTCAAGGCACCTGCTAAAGAGCTTACTGGAATCTTAATAAATGACTCATGCTGTCATAATCTGATCCTGACATCAACTCCCAGGGCTGGAGTTCTTCAGCTCTGGAGAGGGGGAAGGGGGAGGCTGCAAAGCCTTAGGGATGGAAGTAGGCAGGTAAAGAACCATTTACACAAGAGATATTGGTAAGTTTTCTATTATCAGTGCCTTTGCAACCCCAGGACAAACGAGACCTGAGCAGAAGAATTGTGCAGCACCAGAAGAAAGTGGGAACTGCTCTTCACCTTTCAAATCTTTTACCTGATGCTGTGGGTGGTTTCGTAGAGGATCTGTGGCTTCCTTCTAAATCCAAAGGAGGATTTTAGTGGGAAGGAAAAGCAGATGAGAGAGTTACCAGCACAAAACAGGGGTGATCATTGATAGTATTGAGGAAGAGATTTATTCCTCATTCCTGGTCTTGGCTCTGCCACAAACTTTTCTTGTGCTTTGGGAAAATCCTTCAACTCCATTTGTTTGAAGGCAGTAAGAACTTCCCCTCTCCATAGAGATGTGTTGAAAATTACAAATTCGTTAATTATTTTAATCTTCTATAAATCCTAAGTGTTAAACAGGAGTATTAATTATTAGTTTCCTCTCTGGCAGGGCATTGCAAACTTCAGCTTGACACGGGGGCTTCTGTTTCCAGAACTTGAATGACAGCACTGTTAAAAGTGCCCCAGAAAATGGAAAATTCAGCCATGCTGAGCAAATTGAGGGGAAAGAGATGGCAGAGGATCAGCTTTGGAGTTACAAATGTGCTGCATGGGTCATTTTTTTATTCACTCTTGTTGATTTGGCCGCTGCTGAGGGAAAGTTGAGATCTTATCCAACTGCTCAGTGAAGCCCTGTGCATATTACAGAGCTCTGCACACAAAAGCCAGATTCTGCTACAAGAATAAATGCTAATTTTCCTGGTGCAGCCCAGATGCAGGGCCAGTAAGGAACTACTTATCATGTTTTGTGCTCAGGAGAAAAGCACAGCCTGTGGCCACAGTTCTTGGTGAATTTTAGAGTAACTGGCAACTTATTAGTCATGGGTTTAAAAACCAGCTCCTGCTTGTGGTTTTTAAAATGAATAATTTCAACTTTTGTTTCCTAATTGGTTTTCTTTTTTCCTTCTCCCTTTTTGCACATGTTGGTGTTACTGGATACTTGAATTTTTCAGCATTTTGGTCTCTTGGAAGATTAATGGCAGCAATATAAAACTGATGGGGAAGGGAAGGGATTGGATCTCTAATGGAGTAAATCTAAAGTTTTCCAACCTGGACAAAAATATTTTATTGCTTAGATCACTTCACAAAAATCACTCCTGAATTTTGCACCACAGATTTCAGCTTTGCTTTTAAAGCAGGAGAATGGGTGCAAGGAAGAGTTTCAGTATCCATCTAAAGATAGCTGCAAAGTGCTCAAAGAGGAACAAATTAAATAACCAAAATCTTTCAGAACACGGGGTGGGTTTTTTGTCTTTCGCAATCCAGGATCTTACAAATTAAATACGGTTAAAAAAAGCAACCACAAAACAAACCCAATAGAAAAACCCCAACAACAACAAACCCCAAACAACCAGAAAAAACCCCAATCAGGCCTGGAAATCAAATTCAGGTTGCGCAATGTTCTCCTGTTTAATCCTCACCCTTTTTCAAACAGATTGTTTAAAAATAAAGCTTCAATGTTTCTGACATTCTTTTTCCCTCCCTCCCCTCTCTGGTTTTGCCATTAAAGCCTCACCGTTGCCCTTTGCTCTTTGAGCAGCATTTGGACTTGGAGAGGCAGCTTTGTGTGGTAAATTTTCCTGGGAAATGGATTGTAAAGATGGATCCATCCTAAAGGTCCTCAGCCCGAGGGGGTTTTGGTTCTGAAGGACTCCATGCTGTGTAGAAATATTTGGATGACAAAGTGTCCCACAACATAAATTGTGCTGATTTTTTAGAAAGCAACCCAGTACTAAATTTTGGGAAAAAAATACTGATAATTTTAAAAGAAATCCTGTTAAATAGTATGGAATGATAAATGGATCAAGGCAGTTGTACAGGGAGAGCTGCTCAGCCCGGGCTGGTTCAAGGAAAGGTAAAAGGGAGGAACAATTCAGCATCCCAAGGGAAATTTGGGTGCTTAGATTCTGCTAATTTTAATGAAGTCTGGGTATGCTGAGGTGGTTTGGGATCAGCCTTTGGGATCAGCCTGTGCTTCAGAACAGGAGAGGGAAGAAGTTGTGTGTATCCTGGAGTTTATTATGGGATGGCTCTGCACAGGGATGTGGGACACGTGCTGGGGTCACCCCCAAGGCTGCCTTGAGCAGAGCACAGTGTTGGCTCCTCTCATCTCCTGTCCCATCTCAGCCACACCAGGTGTTTGTTCCTTGGGAGAAAATATTCCTTGAGGGCTGAGGAAAATGCTCCTGGAGGGGAGGAGCTGTCCTTGGGGCAGGACAGCAGGAGGAACCGGAGCTGCCCTGTTCCTCAGCCACGTTCCCAAGGACATGCAGATGATGCTGTTTTGTCCCAAGTCCCTCAATGGGGAGCCCGAGGAGAGATTTCCCAACCAGAAAAACCCAGTGAACCCCCAGAGCTTTGGGGAAATAGAATTCCTTTTACCTTATCTCCTTATGGAGGGGAGAGGGGAGAGGGGGAGGTTGCTGGATTTGAAAATAAACCAGATGGCTCTGTCATTTAAAAAAGTCTCTTTAGATAAGAGTGCAGAGAATTCCATCTCCTTCTGTGCTATGGGCAGCATCCATGCCAGAGCCCTGGGATGATGGGAGGAAGAGCCCTTTCCCTTCCAGCCCATTGGGAAGTTTGTTGTTGGGGAATTTGGGAGAGCCCCATCCTTGGAAATAACCCCAAACACGTTTTGTGTTAATGCCCCACCTCAGCTGCTCAACCCAAATCCACAATGTCCATGTGCTCACAGAGGCTGGGAGCAGGAATAAGGCTTCCCACAGCTGTGCCTCCTGTGGGGTACTTGGAATATTCTCTCCCAGTCTTCTCTTTCTCCTTTTTCCTCACTTGGGTGCAAGATATGCTGCCAAGCAGGCAAAGATGAGGGCAATGGAGAAGCAGTCCTGGTTTATTCCTTGTCTCAACCTCCTCTCTTTTTGCTAAAGTCAGTGAATATTTTCACACTTTTCATATCTATTTTTTAAAAGTTTTCCCAACCTGATAAGTTTTGAAAGCACGTAACTCCAGTCTTGGCTCCAATGAAATCAACACCAAAATTCCTACCTTGTCCAGAAGCTCAGGTCTAGCCACTGGCACTTTCTTTGGGAATATCCCCCCAATTTTGGCTGGAATCAGTTGTGTTTTGCCTTCCCTGTTGTAGCAGTATTTGCAGAGGTGTGTGTGGTACCAAGCTCTGCCAGAGCAGCTTTTGGGAAAACTCTCCTAGGGCAGCCAAGAGGTGCCCAACCTCTTTGGAATAATTGTTTGTGTGTTTTGCTTTGGGTTTGTTTTGTTTTTCTAACTCAGCTGCCAACACAAAGAACCAGGGGAAATAATTCCGAGTAAAATTTCAATTTTCTTTATTTTTTTCTCTCTTGGACAAATTAAAAAAAAGAAGTATTTCATTTCACCAAAGCCCTGAAGTGTTTCATTTGGGTCATTAGGAAAAGCAAGGGAAATGAAGAGTTAGACTTCAAAGGAAGTGCCTGGGGGCCATTCCCATTCATCCAGCATGGAGGAGACCCTGCTCCAGCTTTTCCTCTGCTGGAGAGGAGTTGAGCACTCGTCCTGCTTCTCAAGAAGGTTTGCTAGGAAGAGGCTTTTCTGGGATGAGGATGGGATTAGGTGAAAAGTAAGCTGGAGGAAACAGGAGGGTAGATGTAAAAATAAAAATAAGCAATGCTGTAAAAACTCTTATTTGCTTTCAAGCTGCAACTTGGAAAATGAAACTGGAAGCCTTGGTTGTTTGTAAGGTTCCTGAACTTTATATAGACCTAGTAGATAAATTTACATTAAAGGTATCTATATTGATTTTGTTGCAAGGAAAATTCGTGTATCTGTGTTTTGAAAGTCCAGGTTTATTAGCACACGTTTTACAATGTAACACCTTTCCAAGCACGCAAAGATTGCTGAGAGCTGTGTGAACACCCTGCTTGTTTAGGACACATGTCAGTGTTTAAGGAGTACCACTATGCTGTTGTGTTCTCACTGGCTGTAGCTTTTGTCTCAGCCTCCAAATCAACCTTAAAATTAGTTAAAAAAAATCCAGATACCCAAAAATAAAAATAAATCCAGAGCAAGGCTGTTGCATGAAAAAATACTGTTGTGGATGCTTCATCCAGTGCCTAAAGGAGCTCCAGGAGAGCTGTAGAAGGGCTTGGGACAAGGGCCTGGAGAGACACAACACGGGGAAATGGATTCATACTAAAAGAGGGCAGGGGTAGATGGGATATCGGGAAGGAATTGTTTCTTGTGAGGGTGGTGAGGGGCTGGGATGGAATTCCCAGAGCAGCTGTGGTTGGTCGTGGATCCCTGGAAGTGTCCCAGGCCAGGCTGGACAGGATTTGGAGCAGCCTGGGCTAGTGGAAGGTGTCCCTTCCCTGGCAGGGGGTGGAGTGAGATGAGCTTTCAAGTCCCTTCCCACCGGAACCATTCAGTAATTCCATGATTTTACTGCTTTTGGAGGTAAATCCTTGCCCTGAAGACAGGGACCAGCGGCCTCCTGGCAGCGCCAGGTGTTGGTGACCGTGCCAGGATAGGAGCACCCTGTGCTAATCCCGGGCTAACCACCCCTCCTCCGTGTGCTGCGCTGCAGATCCCTGGATGGGCGGCTCCAGGTGTCCCACAGGAAGGGCCTCCCCCACGTCATCTACTGCCGCCTGTGGCGCTGGCCGGACCTGCACAGCCACCACGAGCTGCGCGCCATGGAGATGTGCGAGTTCGCCTTCAACATGAAGAAGGACGAAGTCTGTGTGAACCCCTACCACTACCAGAGAGTGGAGACCCCAGGTACCACCACAGCCCTGCCTGTCCTCAGCCTCTCCTGCAGCAGGAGGCGTCTCTGAGGGCATTCCCAGGCACAGTGGGTCTGTTATTGATGATAATCCCTGACTGTATGGAGTAGAATAATTTATGAACCTGCACTCAGGGGGAAAATATCTTTGGGAATTGATGAAATCCAAATGAGCAGGTTCCAGGTTCGCAGTGTGGCATTGTGTGCACATAAACAACTCCCAGCAGGAACCATGGCAGTGTTCTGTGCACCCCTCACTGCTGGTGTTAAATTAAGGATAGACTGCTGAGCTGGGTCTAAGAACAGCTCCCAACTTCCTGTTCTGGAGTCTCCTCCTGCCTCTGGAAGGGACTTTGATCTGGAGCTGCAGCAGCTTCTGCTGCATGTCAGCACAGATCTGCAGAGCCAGGCAGGATGTTTATGCTAATCCCACCTGCCTGCTCCATCCTATGGGAAACTCATTCCTTGGAAATCATGGGGTGCAACTTCTCTTAAATCGTTTTTCAAGCAGAGCTATTTCTGGGAAGGGGCAGAGAGACCAGGTGTGCTCTGATAAGCTGTATCCATTCCCAGCTGAGACTTGCTGGGAATAAAGAGCATCTTCTCCTGCTGCTGTTATTCCAGAAGCAAACATCAAATCCCGTCCCTTCATGAGCCTCTTCGTGTTCCATGTATTTAAGGCTGTTATTCCAAACTGGTTTCTCCTCATTTTCCGGTGTTTCACTCCCTTTATTTTAAAGCTGTTCCCTGTTTTCTCTTCCCAGTGCTGCCTCCGGTGCTGGTGCCTCGGCACACGGAGATTCCGGCCGAATTCCCGCCCCTGGACGACTACAGCCACTCAATCCCAGAGAACACTAACTTCCCAGCAGGTATCGAGCCCCAGAGCAACTACATTCCAGGTACCTTGTGTCTTCCATACAGGGAGCAGAGGGAAGGGTCAGAGAGCACAGGGAATCCTGGCTGGGGATCCCACACTGGGAATCTTTTTTTCCATCGTTCCTCTGGAGCTACAGAGTGGGAACCTGTGCAGAAATAGCTGCAAATTGTAAATGTGGGCACCCAACAGTGCTGTTCATGGCTTTGTTTTGTTGGTTTTAAACTGACCTCTTCATTCAGTGGTACGTCCTCAGTTTATTGTGAAATCTAAACTGGTGTTCCTTTACCAGGTTGAGATTTGAATGAAATTCAGCCATTTTGAGTAAAACTCTCCAAATTTCTGATGGAATTGAGCTCTTCTATTTATGTAGCTCTTTTACAAGCAATTTACACCTTATTTGCATGGACAAGTTATGCAGCTGCACTCCAGGAGAGCAGAAATATGTGGACAGAAAACTGCCTCCATGTCTTAAAGTTTCATGGGATTGAAAATCCGGATTTTTTTGTTTTCCCCCTCCTCTGTTATTCACAAATATGGATATCACCCTGGCTGCATTGGCTCCTCCCTCCAGCAGCTTGAGAAAGAAAAGTAATAAAAAAGAATTTGAGCTCCTTGTGAATGACAAAGTGAACATTTTTGGTGCCTAAAATCCAGACTTTTCAGTTGCACTGACAGTGTGATGATTTTATGCCTCCAGAGACCCCTCCTCCAGGCTATTTGAGTGAGGATGGAGAAACCAGTGACCACCAGATGAACCCCAGCATGGATGCAGGTGAGTCACCTTTGGGGTTTTAATTTAGTGGCTGTATCCCAAAGAAAGTTGAATGTTCAGGTTTTCTCTCATTGCCACAAAAAGAAGTAGCCAGGTTTGGAATGAGGGTACCTAATTTATGTTCAAATAGTCCATGTATTACGTTCAAACAGCCCATATAAATGTTCAGATGTCATGGACTTCCCTCATTATAGAAAAAAAAAATAAAGAAACCAGCTCAGTGTGAAAGGAAAAGTAAAAATGGGCTGCACCACCTCTCTGCTTCCATGGGACATCCAAGTGCAGATATTGAAAATATATGATCAGAATTTGTGGCAAATTTATGTGATTGAGGATAAAATTCTGACAGCTTTTTGGTCAGATCTGTGTAACCTGATCCAATACTCCATTGTCCCAAACCCAGCAGGATTGGGGATAGAAAGTGTTACAGTTTTAATTATATTTTTTCTGGCAGTGTACACCCAAGCTCTTTAGTGCCCAGCTAACTGGGTTTGTCAGGATGATACCTGAAAGTAAAACAGCCAAGTGCTGCTCTGTTTGGAAAGTTAAGGGGTTAAACTTCAGTGAATTCCCTGTGAAGGGGCAGCAAGTTGATATTTGAAAGCTCCTGTGAGGAGTAATAAACATCAGAGAAGCTGCAGTGTCAAAAGTGAGACTTCAGTGAGCAATGGGTTGTCCCTCCAACAAGCCTGGGCAGCACTGCAGATCCTGTGAGTGATTTTCCTGGTGCAGATTCCATAGCAATAATTATCCCACCTTGATTTTCAGGTTCTCCAAACTTATCACCAAACCCCATGTCTCCAGCACACAACAATCTGGGTAAGCACATGATCCTGGGAGCTGGGTGTAATTACAGTCCAGAGGGTGACATTTGAATGATGTTATTGAGGCTGTGCACTTTTTACAATATTCCAGTGGTTTTTAAATAGCCAGAGGGCAGCTTTGGATTGGATGTGAGCAGGGAATTGCTGGCTGTGAGGGTGGGGAAGCCCTGGCACAGGGTGCCCAGAGAAGCTGTGGCTGCCCCTGGATCCCTGGAAGTGTCCAAGGTCAGGCTGGAGCAACCTGGGGTAGTGGAAGGTGTCCCTGCCCATGGCAGGGGGTGGAACTGGATGGGATTTAAGGTCCCTTCCAACCCAAACCATCCTGGAATTCTGTGAGACTGAGCATGGTCTGAGCAGAGAGAAGTGGAGGAGGTTGGTTGGTGTGGGGTTGGAGAGTCCAAATAAACAGGGAATGTGCAGGAATGCTGGTGAATGGAGAGGTCATGGACAACATTCCTGGAGCACCAGAGGTGTTTGTGGGTGGGGAATGTTGTGGGGGAGATGCACAAACCACAGATGCAGGGGAGGGTTGTTGTGGCTGACCACCAGCTGCTTTTCCTCCCCCAAACTCAAGGTACGCTGCAATCTGGAGTCACCTTCCCCTCCCAGCTCCATCCTGGGCACAGGGAGCACATTCCAGCCCCAGGGGCTCTGTCAGACCATGGCTGGCACTGACTCATTCCGTACCTGTGACAGCAAACGGGGGAACCCTGAGGAGAAGGGAGAGCAGCTGAACCTCTGAGACACCACGAGAGGTTTTGTGGCTCTTTCTGTACCCTCTTATCGCAGAAGTTCCACCCTTTATTTTCATTCTGATCTCCATCACTCTGAGCTCTTGCCCTGTTCGGAATTGCTCTCCATGTGTGCCATAAAAATCCCTCCCAGCTCCGCCTGGCTGCAGGATCAGCTCCCCAACTGTTCATTAAGGCAGCAGACAGAGCCCACTTGAGACTACTCTGGAATAACCATGGCCATAAAGTTTACATATGCTTTTAATCCTGGCACACAGGACTTTGACACTGCTCCAAAATTTGTCAGTCATTGGCTGACTTGTGGATATCTTGGGGCTGTTGAAGAGAGGATTTCTCCCCCCTCCCTTTTTTTTTTAATATTGCCATGGTGACACAAAACTTTTATATATTTAACTGCTGCAGCCCGAGAAGAGAATACATGACTGAGAAATTTTTATTTCCTTTATCCCAGTGTGCTGCCTGGAAGCTGATGAGATTTTTCTTTCAAATTTTCCTTTTTTTCAACCTAAAAATAAAAAGCCAATTCCATGTAACAAATCCAACCTGGCAAGCAGTATCTGCCTTACAGAAGGCAGAAGGGAGTTTCTAGGAAACAGACCTCCATATCCTTCCTGACAGGGACACTGGTTATTAACACATCAGATGTCTCAGGTGCTGTCTGGGGACAGAAAAAAGGAGCAGGTGAAGCTGGTAAAGCACAAGGAGTCTCTTTGTAGTCTGAGGAGCAGACTGCAGAGAAGCAGTTTAATTTACCAGCATTAAAAGACACCTTTAAATTCTTGCAAACCATATTTATTGCTCTCAGGCAGGAGCTTCCACAAATGAAGAACTTCTTGTTGCTTTTAATTTTATTGTAAATTTTTGCCTGTGAGGAAGCTACAGAATAATAAATGAAAGGGCAGCTGAGCAACTTAAAAGTGTCCAAAGGCAAAATTGTCATCACATGTGTGTTGTAAATGGCTTATCTGCAGCAAGGAGCTGCTCTTAGGGAAATCAGACCTTCAGCCTGATGGTCACAGCCCAGGAAGGGGCTCTCTGGTCTCTCTTCTTGGAGCTGTTGGTTGCTGGTGACCTGCAGCACTGCTGTAATTTCATGGATAAGCAGAACTCCGCTGTCTAGGGCTGGACTTTGCTCTGTAGGAGTCTAATGAGGCTTTCTCTGTGCACTTGTTGAGAAAACAGAACAGAAATTGAAATCCCACAGTGGTGTGTGCAAGGAGGGAGTTGCTCAGCCAGCTCTCGAGCAGAGGAGGGGCTTTTCCAGCTTTGCCATGAAGAAAATAATGTCCCAGGATTGATTTGTTTATTTGAGCAGAACTACCTGAAGCTTCTAAGACAGTTTACTTTGTGTAAACTGAACTTTGGACTTAAATCCCGTGGCCATATTCCAGGGAATTACAGAGGCAATAAAGCAGCATGAGGCAAACCAAGTGTGACACCAGGGGCAGGGTTACCTTGAGGAGCAGGGCAGGTTTTCCATGTCAGGCTGAAATGTGGGATGGAAGGAGCTCAGGGAATTTAATCTTTCCATTCCCAGGCACAAAAGTGTTGCAAGGTAACATATTGGAATCTTTTTAAAAATTGTTTTATTCTCCTTTCAGTTTGTGTGCTGGAGTTGGACGTGTTTGAGTTTTGGTTCCAAATTACAGTTGTCAAGTTTTCAGTTGTCAAACATAAGCTTTAAGTGGAAGTCACAGATATCCAAGGATCTCTTCCCTATTGCTGAAACACAAACTGAGGGAAGTACTAAAAACAAAATGAAAGGAGAGTTGCCAGCGTTCTGTGGACATTGGGAATGAAGTCAGGGAGTTCAGGCTGGCTGAGGACCAGCCCTGTGGTCACACACACATTGTTGTTCCGAGGGGGCCGTCCCTTGGAGCACAGGAAATCCATTGTCAGGGATTGCTCCACAGAAGGACTTGACGCAGGAGCTGTCAGAGGAATGAGCACATGGCTCACGGTCACATCCACATCCCTCTGTACCCCTGTCCCAGGGGACAGCCAGCCCTTCCCTGGGTGCAGAGGGAAGGGAGCACTCACATCTCTGCATCTCCTCATTTCCAAGGAGGGAGGTGGGATTGGTGCAGTTGGAAACATCCCTCAGTGGGTTCTGAGTCACACTGTGATCAAACACATTCCCTGAAACGAGGGTGACAACATCCCTTGTGCTCAGAGAGGGGGAGCAGAGCAGGCAGCAGATTTTTCCCAGGACTTCAATCTGGCAGGCAGGATGCAGCATTGGGACCATCCCAGAACCCAGGGGACACTTCTGACAGCAAAGCTGTTTCTGAGTCAAGGCTGAAACTGTGCAGAGATGATTCAGGCAGGATTTGCCTGGGTTTCATGTATCCTCTGTTATTGATTGTGTACCTCCTCAGGGTCCTCTGGCTTTAGCAGAGCTGCATTCTCTTCCTTTTCCCCAAACAGTGAAGTCATAAATTAAAAATGAATATTTATGACAGCTCTAACGCAAGAGGGAACGTGCCCATCCCACAGCAGCTTAAGCTGAAGTTTAAAACTACAAATCACAAGAGAAAGCAGTATCATTAAAAACTTGGTTGTAGTTTTTAGAGACAAGCTTTTCTTCAAACCAGGATTTGTTGGTTTATGTCTTTCCTCAAGCTGCAAATAAGCCAGAAATAAAATTTCTGTACATCCTTCAGTGGGGAATCCACAGTTCCCTTGAGCCCCAACCAGGTGGAGGTGGTTTTTGGAGGCAAGGACCACAAAACCATGGAGAGGTTTCAGTGGTTTTTATAACTCGAATAGCACCAACCTGAGGATATTACTTAAGGATCAACACAAGTTGATTTTTCTGGAGCTGAGCAGCCTTTTGATTAGAAAAGCACTTGCTGTGGAATAAGAGCCCAGTCAAGTGGAACTGATCTGTTTCCTTCAGTGGGTGGACCCACCTTGGGAGGCTCTGGGCAGAGCTGGTGTTTGCTGGGCCTCTCTCCAAACTGCACTGGAGCCACGGGAGCCCAGAGCAGTCCCGAGGTGGCCGCAGCTGCTGGGGCTGAAATGAGGCTGCTGCTGGAGAAATCTGCCTGGTGTGGCAATTTCCAGTGGGAAAACCAAATGTGCCATGCAGGAGAAAAAGGCAGGGACAGTAAACTTGTGTCACTCCTGGATGTGATGTGCAACATCTGCATAGCAAGAGAGGGGCTTGCTTTGAGCTACAAAATTAAAATACAAGGAAGTGGCAGGTAACTGGGAATGGGTGTAAGCTCCAAATTTCATGGACTTTGAAGCCTGCTAAGGATTACAGAGTTCCCCAGATGCACTTCTATTCAATTCCTTATTTGCTGTCAGCAAAGCTTGTAACAAAGCAGAAACCAAAGTGATTTTCCTGATTATTGGCTACTTTGGGAACTCTTCCAGTGCAGTAATGAGAGGAAGCCAGTGTGTCTTTTGGCTGCTCCAACCTGTGCCTGAAGATTATGGAGTAACAGGTACAGGTGAGAAAAGACTCCCAAATCTCCTCAGAGACCCTGGTCAGTGTGAGAGGAGGCCGGGGTGGTGAAAACCTATCTTGGATTTTTTTGGAGCTGATCTCTTAAGCCCCACATTTTCCTAAGACATGCAAGTGCAACAGATGGGAAAGCCTACGGAAAAAGCTGGGGTTTGCTGCTTGATGTTAACTCCTTGGCCAGATGGGAGCTCTTCTGTTCTGCCTTTAAGCAGCATTTGAATGGGGATGAAGTGATAAACTGGGGGGAGGACTGGAGGGAATTCTTCTCCTGCACTGAATGTGGGGAGTAGCACTTAGGAATTGGCTGGGTCTGCTTTGCACGTCCCCTGCTCAGGCTTGGCTCCCAGCAGGGCTGGGCACCTCCTAGGGCTGCATTTCCAGGAAATTTAACTTGAGCCTTGCTCTGCTGGAATCTCCTCAGCTTCAGTGGGAGCAGTTAAATCATTCAGTGCTGTTTGAGTGTCCACCCTGCCTTCCTGGGGCTGCCTCAGCTCCCTCTGCTCCTCAGCTTCAGCCCCTTGGCTTTGGTCCACGAGGCAAACCAGGACCCCAAGGAAAGCTGAGCCTTCACCTGCTGGGAAAATGGATTTTCCTGTGATGGTTTGAGAGCCAGTGCACTGGGAGAAAGTATCTCATTTTTAAATCACCTTGATGCCAGAATTACAGACAGTTCGGGGCGTATTTCAGACTCTACTGGTTTCACCAGTGCCAGAGAGGTCACAGCAGGGTCAGTGACAAGGAAAGCTGGACTTGCTGGCTGGAAGTGCACAGATTTAGAGTGCAGTCACCTGTGCTATTGACAGCAGGTTTGTGCTTCATTCTTGCCAAGATTTGCTGCTCCGCTTTAGTGAACTGGCTACCTAAAAGTGATCCCACATTTCATAGCAAAGCTGGGTTTATTTATGTAATTTCCCCCAAGTGTGAGGCTGCTCAGTGACACCCCACTTGCTAAGGGAGTAATGCCTTTGACTATTTGTGATTGCTCCACGTGCCAGAAACTCCAGGGGTGATGTCACCTCCTTGCTGTGGTCCATTAAAATGAGAGTTTGGTTAAAGTGAGCCTGAGGAATGAAGCAGAGCAATATTCCAAACCAGTTGGGGTTTTTTTTTTCATCCCCCTTTCCCTTCCTGTGGCTGATTTGGCTTTTGTTCGGTGCAGATCTGCAGCCTGTGACCTACTGCGAGCCGGCCTTCTGGTGCTCCATATCCTACTACGAGCTCAACCAGAGGGTGGGAGAGACTTTCCACGCCTCCCAGCCCTCCATGACCGTGGATGGCTTCACTGACCCCTCCAATTCCGAGCGCTTCTGCCTCGGTTTGCTGTCCAACGTCAACAGGAACGCGGCCGTGGAGCTCACGAGGCGACACATCGGTACCTCCTGCTGCCTTCTGTCCGTGGCTTTCCGGGGGGAAGGGGGAGACCTCCACAAAAACCTCTTAATTAGCAGGTTTAGAGCACTGGGCTGGGAATATCCATGGATTCCAGCAGGCTGATCTCCCATAAAACAACACTAATTGTGTTTTTTAATGTAATTGTAATACAAAAATGCACCAAGGAACACTAAAATTGCTGCATGTAATAGAATTTAAACCACTTCACACACTGTGTATCTGGAGGGATGTCAGGGATAATTTTGTGTGTTCCTTTTCCCTCCTGCACTGTTTGATTTTCTGACTGACCTTTTATAAATGGAAACTGTCATCTCAATTTCCCCTTTTCCTGCAAGGTCCCATCCAATTTGTTTTCAGTTAAACTTGTGCTAAGTAGAACATCCCAAATTTCTGCAATTTTACTAAAAGGCAAAATTGCTTATTCTTTACTGTTTCCTGCTGACTCCTATCAAAAATGAACCTGATTTTTGTCCTAATTTTGCTCCCCTTTCCTGAGCAACAGGAGAGTCCTCCCTTTTGCACAGGAGGATCTTTCCTCACTTGTTTTGAAGATCATTTCTCGCACCAAAAACCTCCAATCCCCAAAACTCACCAATATTCAGAAATCAGATTTTAAATGCAGCAGACTCCTTCTGCTCTGTGGAAGGATGAAAGCAACACACTCAAACAGGAATGTGAGACCACAGCAAATGTTTATGCGAGCAGCAAAATGTATTCTTCCACTTTGTTCCTTTATTGACTAAGATTTTAATGATTTGTGTAAACACCTATGGGCAATGTATGTGTGTCCTGGTACACAAAGTCATCTCCAGCAAAAGGCAAGGATTTGGAAGTGCTGTGGAATGTCATTCTAAGTCATTGAGTAAATCCCCAAACAGTCGTGCCCGGCTGGGATGACTTTCAGAAGAAATTAGGATTTTCATGTGTTAACTGATTGAAATTATGATTTGCGCATGTTAACTGATAGAACCTTCATATGGAAAATACCAGAGTGTGTTTGGAGGGAGCTGATTTGGAGGGCCCTGGCTGGGGTTGGAGGTACAATTCCAACTGGAGCTGGTGCTCCTGCCTCCCTCAGCTCACCTGGCTCATGGAGCAGTTTCTTGGAATGTCCAGTGGGACCGTTTTTATCATGGGTAGCTGAGCTGCTGGTTTAGAGCTGGCTGAGGGAGCTGTCCCAGCCCCCGGGGCAGTTTTCCAGGTGTTTCCAATCCGCTGTTCCCCGCTGAGGGAGCTGTCCCAGCCCCTGGGGCACCTTCCCGGCTGTTTTTCCCCGCTGTTCCCCGCTGAGGGAGCTGTCCCAGCCCCTGGGGCACTTTCCTGGCTGTTTTTCCAATCCGCTGTTCCCCGCTGAGGGAGCTGTCCCAGCCCCTGGGGCACCTTCCCGGCTGTTTTTCCAATCCGCTGTTCCCCGCTGAGGGAGCT
>VZRS01013259.1:183068-224127 GCA_013398055.1 Ifrita kowaldi | reverse complement strand
TCCCAGCCCCTGGGGCACTTTCCCGGCTGTTTTTCCAATCCGCTGTTCCCCGCTGAAGGAGCTCTCCCAGCCCCTGGAGCACTTTCCCGGCTGTTTTTCCAATCCGCTGTTCCCCGCTGAGGGAGCTGTCCCAGCCTCCGGGGCACTTTCCCGGCTCTTTTTCCGCGCTGACGCGGTCGCTGTGTTGCAGGCCGCGGCGTGAGGCTGTACTACATCGGCGGGGAGGTGTTCGCCGAGTGCCTCAGCGACAGCGCCATCTTCGTGCAGTCCCCGAACTGCAACCAGCGCTACGGGTGGCACCCGGCCACCGTCTGCAAGATCCCCCCAGGTAAGGGGGGCACCGGGCACCTGCCCGGGGCAGCTGTGCGCCTTGTCACAGGGTGGGGGTGGGTGCGGGGATCTCCGCGCTTCAGGAACTTCTTATAAAATCATGGAATGGGTTGGGTTGGAAGGACAGTCAAGCTCATCCCTGCCACACCTTCCACTGCCCCAGGCTGCTCCAAGCTCCATCCAGCCTGGCCTGGAGCACTTCCGGGGATGGGGAGTCCACAAACTCCGTGGAAAATCTGTTTTACCCTTTAAATAGCCACTTGACAATTCCAGCAGGGCATTGCGTTTTTATAGCCTAAGGGATGAAGGTACTGCTGAAGGAAGCGGCTGTGGAGGCTCCAATAGTTGTCATTCATCCAACAGAACAGAATCTAAGCACAGCTTAGAGCAGAATCTGCCACTTGTTCCTTCAGTGTTTTATCAGCCCACTGTTGTATTGTAGTTATCTGATAGACACGTTGATAATTTTGTTTGTGCCTCTAAGTAATGGTAAAAAATTTTTCTGAATTTGTATTCACCCAGAATAAATTTAAATTGTTACTTTTTTTCTGTTCTGTAGTAAAATCCCCTCCGTCCTGTGGGAATTAGTTTGTTCTAAAGAAATCACATTGCAGACACCTGGCTGTTCTGGTTACAGTCTAAAGTTTTTGCTGAAAGATTACAAGATAATTTATTTCATTTATCTAGGAAGAAAAGGCTTTTTTTGTTAGATAAATGCAAAAAGCTGGTAAGAGAGGAGATGCTGTTTGAAATGGAATTTGGTTATTTAGCTAAGCTTACACAAGCTGGCTTTTTTGCAGTTAAAAGCCTGTATATATTTAAAAACTGAACTTCTTTGTTTAGAAATATTTGAATTTTTAAGAGGAGATCCATACACTCCAAGCTCTGGCCCGTCCTAATGGGTTTTCTTTCTCAGATGCAGCTGCCAGTGCTGCAAATTATGACTTAATTCTCCACCACATCACAAGAGTCCACCCTGGCTGGAGTCAACATCTGCAGACTTGAAGAGCCCACATTTCCGCTCAGGACCCAGCTCAGGCGCAGTTTTTGGATGCCAGCTCTCCCCACTTTTGCCACAGTCTTTGGCTGCCTTTTCTTCAAATCTTTGCTGGGTTTGAAGCAGTTTCTTCATTCCCTTGTTGGCAGGTTTGAGTCATTCCCACTCCTCCCCATGGAGAGACCTGTTCCCAAGCACTCCTGAGGGCTGGGATCCAGCACTGGGATCCTCCTGGAGTTTATTCCTCCTTCCTTGAGCTCAACCTGGCCCTGATGCTTTCACTCTTCATACTTCTTGTTTGCTTCCCTTCAAACTCCCTGAGACTGCAGCCCCTGGGCTCTTCCCTGATCCCAGAAGTGGGCAGTGCTTCCTGCAGCTGCTGTGGTCATCCTTTGCTCCACACCAGATGAATCCAGCCTAGGAGAGGAGGCTCACAAGTGATTTTTAGCAAAACACATTCATCCCACTCCAAATGTTGTTTTTCAGCCTTGGCCCCTGTGTAATCCCAGATGAGCCTTAGCTGAGTGCCTGGTTTCAGAGTTTAACTTGTTTATGGTTATCTGGGAGAAAGCAAATGTAGCAACACTTTTTAAAAGAGGGAGACATTTATTTATTTATCTAAACTATGAAGGATGTTATTATATTTCACCTTTTTCCCCTAAGAACAGTAGAATAAGCTGTTCTCAGTCGTTTAGCTGGGGCTAAACATCAGGGGAAAAACTTCAGTTTTAAAAGGAAAGTGATTGGCACATGATAGTGAAACAGAAGAGAGGATTTTAGCAGGAGCAGTCCTGCCACCAACCCTGCCACCAACCCTGCCACCAGCCCTGCCAGCCTCTTTAACTCTCAGAGCTCTTTCCTGGTATGTGAGAGTGGTTTTGCTTCAGAACTTCCCCATTCTGTGACAGACTCCGTGTAAATCCAGCACCAGGGAGCTCCTATTTTTAGCCTGTGCATTCCCCCCCTCCAGGGCCTGCAGGGATCTCTGTTGCTGAGTGTTCAGTCATACTCAGGCTTTAAATTACAATAGGAGGGAAATACTGTCCAGGAGGAGGAGGAGGTTCCACAGGAGGTTCCCAAGTCCGGTCTCACTGATCACAATCTGCTGGGGGCCTCCAGCATTCAGAATTCTCTCCTTTTTCTTCTTCCTGTGAAAATGTGGCAGCCTCCGTTCCTGTCTCTGGAGCTGTGTGGCACCAGATGCTCTGAGAACATGGGAAAGCAGCCTTGAGCTGCTCCAAAAGAGACGGAATTCTCAATCCCGTTGAGCCAACGCTTGTCCTTGCCATGTTCTTTCCCACAGGCTGTAACCTGAAGATTTTTAACAACCAGGAGTTCGCTGCTCTGCTGGCGCAGTCGGTGAACCAGGGCTTCGAGGCCGTGTACCAGCTGACCCGCATGTGCACCATCCGCATGAGCTTCGTCAAGGGCTGGGGCGCCGAGTACAGGTCGGGATCCCTCCGGGCTCTGCTCCTGCCACTCCTCAGGTCCCAGCTGGGAGAGTCCCACAGAGACGTTGCTCCCCTTTGAAAACAGGGAGTCAGCCCAGTGTCTGTTCAGGAACACAGATGGGTTGTGGCTCTTGGGAATGGGTTGATCTGGTCTCTTTGTGGGATACACCTGGAAGGTCACGCTGGTACGAACCAAGAGCTTGACCTGGAGCACAGCACATAAATCCACATGGTCCATGTAGGAGTTACTACATTTTTTCCTTAAAATTAGATGTGTATTTGATAGTTTGAGTGTCTTAAGACTGCACTTTTATCAAGACAGGATTATAGAATCCTGGGATGGTTTGGGTTGGAAGGGACCTTAAAGCCCATCCAGTGCCCCCCACTGCCAAGGGCAGGGACACCTCCCACTATCCCAGGGTGCTCTAGCCTGGCCTTGGACATTCCCAGGGATCCAGGGGCAGCCACAGCTTCTCTGGGCACCCTGTGCCAAGGCCTCCCCACCCTCACAGCCAGGAATTCCTTCCCTATATCCCATCTAATCCTGCCCTCTGGCAGTGGGAAGCCATTCCCTGTGTCCTGTCCCTCCAGGCCCTTGTGGAAGTACAGTGTGAGTGTGAGTGCTTCCCATGGGTTGGATTTAATGCTTCTTTTATCAGGGACTAATGGGATTAAAATAAAAGCAGATTGGCTTGAAAATTTCTATTTGAAAAAATTCTAAGAGTTGCTGCAAAATTACAGTTAAATCTCCTGATCCTTTCCTTAGGGCTTGCCACAGGGCAAGTGGGAGAATGTGGGAGCAGCAGGATCACTGTTTTTCCCAGTGAATACTGAGGATAAAATGGAGGTGCAGGAGGTCTGGTGTGTGGGATGGATGATGTGGTTACTCTAACCCCACAGGGACAGTGGAGATGCTGTGGGAACAGAGTTATTCCATAGCTTTGCTCTGTCACCCCACTGGGGAGCAAACAGCCGAGGGAGAGAAATCAGGGATCAATGGTACAAGCAGGGGAGATGAAATTCAATGGAAAATGGATGTTGTTTTCTGAGAGGGAAAGCTAGTGAGGATTTAAGCCAAGAGTGATGTGGAAATATTTGACTCTGCACCCTTTAAAGCTGTGGCCTTACTCGAAGCTCTGTGGGGTCGCTGCCATTCCGGGGCTGCTCCGCTGCTCCCCGTGGCTGTGCAGGAGGGGGAGATGCCTCAGGATCATCTGGAGCCCGGGCCCTGCATGTTACTCTGCCACTTTCTCCATTTCTCCAGATGTTTGGAGTCCATTTTGTTTTGAAATTGTCCTGAGCTCGGGCCAGAGCAGTTCAGGGCTGGCTCCCAGCCAGGCCCTAATGAGCTCCAGACAAGCGTGACTTACGGAAAGTCAGGGATCCCCGTGGGGCTCTGGAGGCACCGAAACCCTGCGCTCACACCGGAGCTGCTCTCCCCATCCTGCCTTTCCTTGCCACAAAATCCCCCATCTGATTGCCCCTGTCACAGCATGCTGGGTTGGTAATTCAGAGGTGGAGATGCTACTGTGGGAGCAGCATCCAGAGTGCCATTCCCTGATTCCTGGTTCACCCTTGGGCAGTCTGGATGGGGGGTGTTCAGTGCTCCTGAGCCAGGGATTTGGTGCAGGGAAGGGGGAGAAGCCAATTCCATGAGCAGCCTGTGATGGAGAGGGATAGGGATGATGGTGGGAGCTCAGGGCACCCCCCCCCAAGCACAGGGTCCCCTTTTCACCCCTGGTTTGTACCTGGGCCCCACAGATTTCAGGTTCTCCCTCCCAGCACCGGATTCCAAGGACAGCTTCTGTGGAAAATGAGGGTGTAAAGCAAGGCTGTTTCCAGGCTGTTTCTGTTGCTTTGTGATCTCCCTCCTCCACAGCAGCTGTCTCTGCCTGGAACAAGACCTCGGCCATGCCTCGGCAGAGGAGGGAGAGCCCCTTGCTCCATGTCTTGGTCTCCTTTTCCTCCCTGTCTTTTTGTGCTTTGCCATCTGGAGATATCCGTGGGGTCTGGCCTCAGGGGGAATGACAGAGGCGAGGGGAACAGGTGTTTGTGCAGTGGAAGGCCAGAGTGGTGAGCTCTGGCCCAGCAGGGCCCGTGGATGCAGGAGAGAGTCTGAGCTCAGGGTGAGCTCTTCTCAGCACTTCCACATTCTACTGAAACCCAATGACACAACAAAAAGTGAATACCCTTCTCCTGTGCATAGGGAAACTGAACATACTTGGTGAACACTTACCTTGCTGTCTAACTAGGAAAGGTCTGCAGAGGAAGAACGAAGGATTTTGCTTGGATCAACACCTTCCTTTCCCTTCAGGGAATCAGCTGCCTGTTCCCAGGAATCTGAGCAGTAAATAGCGAGTTGCTCCTCTGGGATCATAACAAATATGAAGGGACAAGGTGGGTTTTAGAAGAAACCAGCAGCACAGGCCAGAGGCTGTTCCAGAGGAGAGACATTCCTTTGGCCAGGATGGTTGTGTAAGCAGGAAGGAATGCTCAGGAGCTTGAAACCTTTTGCGTTTGTCAAGTTCTGCCAGTCACATTTGTGTTGTTGTGTGTTCTCTCACCCCTGGCAGGAGGCAGACTGTGACCAGCACTCCCTGCTGGATCGAGCTGCACCTCAACGGCCCCTTGCAGTGGCTGGACAAGGTCCTCACGCAGATGGGCTCCCCCAGCATCCGCTGCTCCAGCGTCTCCTAAGGAAACTCCTCCTGGGGGCCCGTGGGGGGAGCAGAGACTCTGGAAAACCCTTAGCAGAAGGCATAGTAAACAACTCCCCAGTTATTCAAGTGATGAGAAAAAAATCTGCTTCAAACAAAATAAGTGGGTTTTCTTTGTTTTGTTGTTGTTTTTAAATACCCGTTTAAGCCACTTCCACTGAAACTGTCGGCACTTTGGTTGGGATGCTCCAGGGCCGCTGCAGTTGGAATTTGGAGCTGGAGTTTGTGAGGATAAAGAGCTGGACGTTGTTTCAGTGGAGAGTAGGCAGTGCCCGCCTGGCTCCGGGCTGTGAGCGCACAGGAGCCATCTCAGCTCCCAGGAAACTTTCCCTTTCCCTCACACAACTCCAGGCTCGGGTCCTGCGGCATCCCGGGAACACCAGAGCCTGTGGGACTCCAGGATGGAAACATCAGACCCCGTAGGACTGTGGGATGGCTCCTGCTCGTGCATTCCTCCACCATCCACCTGATCCACACCTGGCCCTGCAACAGCACAGGGGGAAGGAGGCATTTCAAACACCCAAAAGAACGAATTCCCCCAGGAATGTTGTGAAAAGGAAGGAATTTCCCATGCTGGACTTCCAACAAGGAGGCAGAGCCTTGCCTGGTGCCCGAGGGATGATGCCCTCTTGGATCAGCCTGCATTCACGTGGAGCAAAAGGCCCAATCTGAGGCTCTTTCTGGTGTTGCTGCAGTGATTTTTGACTGGAGCTGCTCCCAGATGGACAGTTGTCCCGTGGGGAGCCCTGCCTGGGGCAGTTAAAGCTCTGTTCTCTGCAGTCTGTTTGCATTAACTACAGCGAGTCTGGGTTGTGTTTTCCCAGTCTCTGCCTCTCCCGAAGCCCGAGGGGCTCCGTGGGCTCCGTGTCCCGGTGGAGCAGGGATGGAATGAGCAGGCCCTGGCTGCCAGTGTGGAGCACCCCTGGAGGGGGGATCCCGTGCTGTCACATGCAACAGCCAGGATGTCTCAGACACAACCACCCCTCTGTGTAAAACTTGTTCCAGCTGATGAAAATGCTCTAAGATGTGTTTTTGCCTGGAGAAAATGGGAGAGTGTGTATTTACTTGTATTATAAAATGTTCATTTTAAACATACATGCTCCAGACTGTTTAATATTTTTTTCCCTGCAGCAACTGTCGTGGCAAACAACTTCCACAACTGGAAAAAAACCCTTAGCACTTGTTTTTATGGTTCACATTTGCCAAATAAGTCTCATAACTTTGTCAGTGCTGTCCAATTATCTGTTTCTTTATATCTGCAGTGAATATCATGCATTTGTGCCAAAATATTAGAGGGGAAGGGGAGAAAGTGATAATCAGTTTCCTATGGAAATCTTCTTTTCTTGTTTTTTTATCTATGAAAGACAAACAAGCTGGATGTGGCTGTGGGAAGGACTGACTGGGATGGACTTGAGGATGGTTTTGATAAAGCTTTAGTCGTTCAAACTTCTGTGCTCCCAGATGTGCACATGGGCAGCCGTGGGAGTGCCTTGATCCATTGGGGGAACTGATTGGATCAAACACCCACCAGGAATTCCCATGCACCTGCTTTTCCAACTGCTTGTTCCTCTGAGACCTCTGCCAGCCTCTCCTGGTTTGCCAAACCCCACCACTTCTGGAGCTGAGGGGATGAGATGCCACCGGAACAGATCCCAGAGGCCGCTGCTGCTGCTTGAAATGCAGATGAAGGGATGGATTAGGGAGTTTCCTTCCAGAAACAAGAAATTACCTTTTTTGAACATCTGAAGTGTAAATTCTGAGGAAGACTCTGTGGTGGACGTGCTCCTGATGACACAGGCACTTTGGAAAATCCTGAGTGTGGACTGGAGCTGTTCCTGTGCAGCACAGCAGTAGCAGCAGGGGAGGCTTTTAAGACGTTTAATTTGTTACATTTTACAGTGTGTCTGGTCTGAGTTACACCTCTGACTGCACAGACTGGGGCAAGGAGAGATCTGTATAAAATAGGATTTTTTAGGGCCATTTACAAAGCAGATCTCTTGTCACCATGGATTGGTTCAGCACTGGTTCAGATACAGGTTTCTAACATAGCTGCAAAGAAAACTTTATCCTGAATTTTGTAGAAATATTTGACTTTTGGCTGTTTTAATGAGAGGAGAAAAATCTGCTCTGTAAAATGGCCCCAGGTTTCCTCCATAAGTGTCTCATTTGCTTATTTTGGTGACAAATGATGTTGTTGTCCACATAATCACAGAGGAAATTGGACTCTGGTGCCTCCTGTATTAACAACAGAAATGACATCTGAAATCCCGGAGCCAGGGATTACAGGTGATGGTGTGAGCAGGAGCCCAGCCTGATCCAGAGGCCACGAGTGGGAATAAATCCCAACTTTGATGTGAAGTTTGCACACAGAGTCACCTCCTCACCAACCTGGATTTCCGCTGGGAACCAGAGCTACAGCTCCTTGCTAAAGGATAATTAATTGCTGGCCATTATTAATGGAGGCCTCTTGAAACCCAGGATTCAGATGATGCATAAAAACTTCGGTTAATCTCCCCTCATCATCCCTTAAGTAAAATGACTTCCAGTGGAAAATGTGAGCTGGCCCAGCAGTGCAGTGGGATAAAGGGGAGATTATCTCCACTCCAGTATTAATTTCCTCTCCCCTTTGTTTGCTGCTCACTAATTCATAAAAGCTCTGTGGGTTCTGGAGTCACCTTGGAAAGCCCAGCAGAGTCCTGGACAAGGGAAGGGATGGGCCTGGGGCTGGGGGTGAGCCCAGGGATGTTCTGCCCACGCTGCCTTGGATGGTCACGGTTGCAGAGATGGAAGGGAGTTCCCATTCCTGTGGCCGCTAAGGACAGGGAGCAGGGATTGGGCTGGGATTGCTGGGGGCAGCAGCGCCCTGAAGGCACAGGAGGCTTTGATTTTTCCTAGAACTTGACTAAAACAGCTTTGGTGTGGAGCTCAAAGGGGGGATGGGAGCAGCCAGGCCCTGGCTCAGATGGCAGCTCCAGGCTGGAATATCCTCGCATTTCATGGCAGGCTTGGCTTGTTTCACCAGGATTTCACCCATTTTTGCTCCTACAGAGTCAGTAGCAGGACCTTTGACTCTTCCATGGGTGTAGCTGCACACAGGGGCCTGGCTGCTGGCAGATGACACCGACGGATGGCCCTGTGCTTTTCCACGGCCATGGTGATCTGTTTATTAGCGATGTATTGAATTGCAGGTTGTATTTTGTGTTAAGCTTGTCTTAGAAGTAATCCAGTGCTGCCCATTTGATTTAATCTCCAGCAATCAGTGTGCATATGCACAAAGACAGAGAAATCCCATCATAAGGCATTTCCTGGGAGCTCTGGCTGCCCCCGAGTGCCAGGAAAAGGCTGAGGGGACCCCTGAGTTACTCTCAGTTTCCTCCCCCTTGGATCAGCATAGTTGAGCCCTGCACGACTCCTCTGCAGGGTGAGGGATATTCAGGGCTTATCTCAAGCACCAAGTGGTGACACCTGTGCCTTGAGCTGCTTCCTAACTGGAAAAGCAGGAAGAACCCAGCTCAGTGAAGGACTTCAGCCATATCACAAAGCATCCAGGAGCTTTCCTGGTTCTCTGAGGTACTGGACAGCAGGAGGATGGAATTTCATGGATATGCTAAGCTAGGATGAGAACCAGGCCCTCTCTAGTGGTGGCCCGAGCGATGTGGTTGAGAAGTTCAATGTTTTTTACTATGTACATGCTTTTGTATTTATGTGTCTTTCTCGAATATTCAGATGAATCCAATATTTAATTTTTAGCAGAAGGGGTAATTAAGGACTCAGAGTATTAAATCTTCCATCTGCTCTTTGCTGATGATTGCTGGAAATGAGTTTGTGATGTGAGAACAGAGCTGAGCAGTCCCCCAAGCCCTCAGGAGCCATGGTGCTGCTGCTGCACCAAGTCAGGGTCTCAGATGGGCCCTTTGTGCTCCTCGGGGTTGATGAGGCTTTAAAAACCAAAAACTGTTCCTCCAGAACTGGCTGGGTCATCTTTGCCCCCTCCAGACCTGTTTGGTTCCTCTTGTGCTCCCTCCAGAAATGCTGGGTTCCTCTTGCTCCCTCCACACCTGGTGGGTCCGTCTCGTGCTCGCTGCAGCCCGTGGGCCCCGGGGCAGCCCCGCGGTGTCCGTGCTGGGCCAGGCCCAGCTCTGTCCCTGGATGATCCATAGGAGTGTGTTTGTGTTTAGAGCTCCTCCCCCAGTGCCCATCCCTGCCCAGCTGTACCACCTCCGGCTCTCCCCTGGCAGCATTACTGCGTTTGTTACTCGAGGCCTGTCCCATGTACGCCCTCCCCTTCCCATGTGAAACTGTAAGGTCTGTTTTTGACATTTTAATAAACTTTGATTTGAAAACTGAGGCTTGTGAGCACATCAGACTGTTGGAAGAATGTATTTAAGGACCCAAACTGACAGTTTGGGGTGTTGCCATGACAGGTAATTGGGACACAAGCAGCATCTTTAGGTTTGTATAACGAAGGTCATTCCCAGTAATGCACCCAAGAGCTCAGTGACAGGTAAGACCTTTGTTCTTTTTACAGCTGGGACAGATTTGTTCAAGAATTTAAAGCCGAGTATATAAAAAATAATTTAAAAATTGCATTTAGTTCTTTTAACTAACGGTACTCAAGGGTGAGTAGTAGATAACTAACGGAGTTATCAACCTGATAACTCCGTTATCAGCTCAGGAAATTGGGGAACTCTTAACAGCTCAGGAGAGCAGGAGCTGCAGAGGAGCATTCACTGCTCAGTTCTCGGTGTCCTGTCACAAGCAGACCCTGAATTCCTGCGCTGTCTCCGTTGGAGGAACTGCAATTCTGTGCTGCAGACATGAGTTCAGCCAATAAATCCTGTAGAAAAATCTGAAAGAGATTCCACCCACCTGCTCCCTGATAAGCCATTCCATGGCTGCATTGTGTTCCTAGTGGAAAAGTTTTCCTGATTAACCCCCAGGCTGGATTTTTGGCTGTCACTCCGTGCTGAGCCGTGGTCTCACAGCGATGCCGCTGCCCCTGCGGCCGCTCCCGGGGGCAGAATTCCAAGAGCCCCATGGATGAGGGTGGGAGGGGCAGGAGCCATCGCGGGGGACAGTGACAGATCCCTGGCATTCCATGGCCTCGGAGTGAGCACTCTCCAAAGAGCCCCAGGAAGGAGCCAAGGCACACCGCGATCCGTGCTGTGAACTCCTCATGGCCCTCCTAGGGTTTCAGTGGAATTCTCTTTTTTTGGGTTGTTTTTCCTGACAGGATTTACAAGAACACTTTTTCCACTCTGGTTTCCAACAATGTGGTAATGAAGGGTCTCGTCCAGGCTTTGTGCTGGGGGTGCCAGAACTCGAGCGCGCTGCAGCGAATCCGTGCTGAGCTGGGGGCTCTGCTGGGTGTCACCTGGAGACACCACGGATTCCAGTATCCCAATCTTCCCCACTGGAAACGGGAAATGGGAGGAATTAAAAATCTCAAAGCCTCAGCCAGAAGTAAGAGTGAACTGACATTGGCTGGAATTTGTGGTTCAGGCCAAAGCTGGGTGACAGGAGTTGGTTTAGTGGCAGGGAAATCTTTGCCATCCCAGAGCTTCACCTGCAGCCTGGCCTGGCCAGTAGCACTGGAATGCCTGAGCTGGGAATGCCAGCCCAGGACTGGGAGTGCTGCAGCAGCAACCAGTAATTCTGGAACTGGAGCTTCCCACCTGGGACAAGGATGTCAAACCTGGAGCTGTCCCTGCCCATGGCAGGGGTGGGACTAGGTGGCCTTTTAAGGTCATTTCCAACCCAAACCACTCTGGGATTCTGTGGAAACCAGCTGGGAATTCTTGTGTTGTTGCTACACAAAGAGAAACTGAGTGACAAACACAACTTTGCTTTTCCACTGATGCCCCTTATATTCATTTCTGTAACTTCTTACTTTGTGAAGAAATTCTGTAGCCAAAACCAAAGGGTCTCTTCAGAAAAAAACCCAAACAGCCCACAAAAAATTAACCACCAGCAAAGTAAATCTTGATTTTTAACCACAACACAACACCCTCAAAGGATCATTAAACTATTTTCCAATGTCTCCAGCCACACTTCCTGCCTCCATGATTTGTTCCCCTACAAACAAGACACATATTTATAATAAAAACATGTTTAAAAGAGTTCTGAATATGGGAATGAGCTGCTGTTACCTCATAAAAAGGCAGCAAAGCACTGGGTTTTAATTGATATGATCTCATTAAATTTGAATAGTCACATCTCTATCACATGTCTAAAGAATGGGTTTATAAAGTGTCTGAGTCCATTGTTTTCTTCACTGCCTCAACTCCATTCCCTTGGCACTTTGGCCATTTATCACCGTTGCACAACAAAGATTTAAAAAGGGCAGAAAGAAGTCTTCAACTCCCAAGAAGCCAACATGGAAAACCATTCCCTGCTTGGAATGAGCCACCTTCAGGGCTTTATGACATTCTCTGTGCTGAGAAAAAGATGGGGAGAATGGGAGAAGGCAGAATCATGGCAAGGCCCCGCAGCTGGTTGGGAAGAGGTGTCCCTGGCAGGTGTTTCCTCAGCTGTCTCTGTGTATTCCAGGGTATTTCTTCCCAAACCAGGTGTTTTACCGTGGGGGAGCTCCTGCTCAGGCTGTAGCTGAGAAACACTTCCCAAACTGCCACTGAGGCTTCAGTCCTTGTCCTTAAATGCTGCAGTTTCGACCCTGGAAATGATACCCAGCATTCCAAGAAACTCATCATTTACATTCACCTTTGCTTCTTCATGAAAGAAGAGACAATGAATTCAAGGACCACTGTGAAAGTGCCTCCAGGATGTAAAGCCATCCGATAATCGATGGCAAACCCGAGTCCTGGGACTCGGGACTTTAGTGGACAATGAAAAAGGTAATTCTGAAATTCCTAACTGAGGGTGCTTAACAGGGTGGATTTTCAGATTGATAAGGAAAAGTTCCTGGGGCCAGACTCTTCCATATGGGAATCTGTTGGATCCTCTTCCCACTGATCCACTGACTGTGCCGGTAGCAGAGAAGGAACCAGGGTGGCATTTCCCCTTTCTCCTCTCACTCCCTCACCAGACTCCACCTTCCTTCCATGTCCCTAATTCCAGTGGGTCTGTGCCCTGTGCTGGTGGGAAGTGATGTGGGCTCAATCCAGGACAAGGGAATTCCCTGTGAGCCCTGACACCACGGGACAGCCCCGTGTGCCTGATGGACACACAGGAGTGTGAAAACATCCAGGGGCACTGAGGGGTTTGGAATCCCAGCGTTGGGAATTTAGGACAGAGCTCCCCAGAGCAGCAGCAAACGTCTGGCATTTCAGCCCAAGTTTAGTTTCCAGTGGAAATCCAGGGAGTGTGGACAACACCTGACATTCCAGGGAAGGCCCCCATCCTTATACAGGCAAAATCCAAACAGAATCCGAGCCTGGGGCCACTTTTAATGGCTTTGGCACTTGGCAGGATGCAGCTCCCAGCCCTTGGCAGAGCATCCCCCACAGGGCACAGTTCAGCAACTTCCTCTTCATGGCTCATCAAAATCTGGGCAGTTTGAGCTGGGAGAAGCTCCATAAAACCATCCAGCAGGCCTACAGCTGAAAAACGGAGTTTGGAATTCAGGAGTCGCTTCCCAGCCCCCAGCCATGTGTGCAGAGATAACTGGGAGCATGATTGTTTATTTAAACCCCAGAGAGGAAATAATAAAAATGTTCATTTGAAAAATGTAAACTCATCCGTATTTCCTTGAACCACACACGTCACCTTCCAAAGTCCTCTGAGAGAGGAGAAAGGAACAGACAAATCCTCTGGAGCCAGGAGGTGTTGTGGAATGTGGAACATGGGGAATGCTGGCACCAAGGGAAGCAGCTACAGCTAAATGGGGTTTTTGGCAATAGACACTAATTGCAGGGAAGGATCATTCCTTTAGGATTGCTCTGGCACTTCCACCTACAGAGGAATTCAGTTTTCTTCATCTGAGGAGAGACCTTCAATCTCATCCCTGTCTCCTCCAATCGCCATCCAGAAGGCTTTGGCCACCTACAATGGCAAGAAAGATGGGAAAGGGAGAAAATTCCCATCAAATGACTGGAGATTTTGTATTTCCCATCCAAAAAGTAGAAACTGAGCAGCAGCTAAATCTGGCACCCAGGTCTGTAAGTAAAATACATCCTCTCTGAGGTTAAGGAATTTCAGCAACACAGAGGCAATGATTCAGGTCATGGGAGGCACCTGTGATACAAAACCTGTGCTAATTAAGGCATGATTAAATTTTCCATTGACTTGTGGAAGCTGGCCAGCACTCCCAGTGACTGCAGGGACTTCAGCTCAGAATTCAAAAAGGGGAAAGTCTTTTTTTTATGGCAGTGGGGTGGAATGAGATGATCTTCAGGGTCTCTTGCAACCCAAACCATTCCAGGACTTTATGCTTTTCTGGTGTTTCAAACTTCCAGGTTATTCAGTTTTTGGAAGATACCTGACAAGTCTTCCCTGGGACTGCATGGTTTGTTCTCACTGCTCTTAATCCAGGAACAGTGGCTTGGAAAGAAACCCCTCATTTTATGGATTTCCACCCCAATTCCCAAAGCTCACCTTCTCCGCGTGCAGCTTTCTCTGTTCGTGAGGCAGCGTGGCAGCTTTGTCTGTGGGGAAGGAGAGGATTTGGGTTGTGGAGCTCAGGAGTGAGCAGGGACAGAAGCACCTCCTGCAGCTGGATTTAAGGAACTCCAAGAGCAACATCTGCTGCTTTCCAGAGCATTATCAAGGTGAAGGGCAAATGAATGAAAAGAGCAGCTACTTATAAAGGACACCAGGCAGAAGAGGAATTTGCACAGCTTCCCAACTCACCCCTGCCTCTCTCTGAGCCCCTGGAGGAGGTGCCAGAGCTCAGGTCCATCTCTCCTGGTGTGTTACCTTTCATTTCTTTCAGCTTTGAGAACAGCCTTTCGAAGTTCTCCAGGTCCCCATCTCTCGTAGTCAGGCTGGCCAGCTCCTGGATGTCCATATCCAGCATGGGATCTGAAATACAGGTTGGTTGAAGAGAAATGATTCTGGTTTATCAGCAGAAAACCAGGATTTTACCAGCTGCAAATCCCACTTGCAAATTCCAATGTCATAGGAGAGAAACTGATTTACTGATTGCTCATACAGACAAATCATGGCATTGCTACAGTGGTGAATAATTTCATGGAAGGAATTGTTCCCTGGGAGGGTGGGGAGGCCCTGGCACAGGGTGCCCAGAGAAGCTGTGGCTGCCCCTGGATCCCTGGCAGTGTCCAAGGCCAGACTGGACAGGGCTTGGAGCAGCCTGGGATAGTGGAAGGTGTCTCTGCCCATGGCAGGGGGGGGAATGGGATGAGCTTTAAGGTCCCTTCTAACCCAAAGTATTCCAGATTCCATGATACATTACATGGGAGCTCATCCAGTATTTAAGGTTTCTTGCTGATTCCAGACTGAACTGTCCAGAAACAGCCACAGAGTGAATCCAAGAGTGATGAGACTGTGCTGAAACCACAACAACAAACATTCAGATCTCCCATACAGCTGGTAAGAAAGTCCCATCTCCTGGAATGCTGCAATTATTTAAGGACCTCTCCTGGCTCTAGCAAGTGCCTTTATGCCCCACTTTTGCCTGAGCAGAATTCAGGGGCTCTGTGGGCCCGTCCCAGCCAGCTGTGGATGCTCAGAGCAGAGCTCACCTGCAGCACTGTCAAGCTCCAAGTTGTTTGTGCCAGCTCCATCTTCTCCACCATCTGACTGGGATTCTTCCCTGTCTCCTGGGGATGGGTTGGACTGTCAGGAAACAAAGATATTTGAGTATCCAGTAATGCATGAAAAACATCAGCTGCAAATCAGGTGCTTCCTGCTTTTACTTCAAAACCTTGCACTTTATCTCAAAGTGTTACTGCAAAACCTGTTCCATGAAAAGCCACTTCTGCAACACTGGAAATTGGTGCTGCACTAAGGGATTTTTTTAGGATAGATTTGTTGGGGTTTTTTCAAATAACACCATGAAATGACAGGTTTTGTTTTGCCCAAAATGGGATCATTTGGATATAATCAAAACCATCTTGAATGGAGCTTTTAGTGCTCTTTCCTTTGGCTCCGTGACACAGTGGGGAGGTCCCAGCCACCACCCCATGGATGAAGGGCAGGCCTGAGCAAAGAGCAGGAACCAGGAATTCAGGAATTACTGTTTACTTCTGTCTCCGGGGTCTCTTCGCAGCCACGGCTCCTGTTTGCTCCTGCCAACGTGCTGAGGAGACCAAAGCCCTGGGTCCTGTCTGGAAACAAAGCAGAAGGTGCACAATTACTGCAAATACTGGGACTGAGGAGAGAGAGTATTTCAGGGAAGACACAAAGCACCATGGAAAACTGTGCCAGTGCACTTGAAAATAGATTTTAAGCAGAAATTTCACGTAATCTCTAAGCTTTAAACTGTGCTAGCAACGTTTACTACTAAATATTCCCCACAGGGAAGAGACATGCGAGCTGCAAGAGATGTGGGATCTTTTCAGTTGTTGTTGGAAGTATCTGCTCCGTTAGGATCTGAGCTGGTAAATTCCAAACAAGGCAGCTGGGAAAATCCAGAAGCAGCATTTGCTGTTCCTGATACCCAGGTGTAACCTCCATGGAAAGCAGCACCAAGTTTGGGGTTGGATTCAGGAAAGGCAACAAGAGCCTCTGCTCACACATTGTCCGAAGAGGCTGAGCATGACAATAATGGCAAAGAAAATTTTAAAATATCTAATTCAGAATTCCTGGATGGACTCATCCATCAAATCCAGGGTTTCTTACTGCAACGTGCTCTGGGCTTTCCCCACTGCTGCCCTAGGATGTGTCTCAATGCTATTTTAAAACCCAACCTGAAAAGTGATTTCAAACCTAAACCTAAACAGTCATCTAAGGCAGTAAATGTGGTACAGTATTTTAAATTGAAACTGGCTGTATTTTTAAACTTGTTTTATATAAAACTATGTGCATAGTTGGTGATATGATGAGGTGATTTTACTAAGTCAGGTTTTTCTAAGTCAGAGCTTACTACTCAATAGAAACTGGCCTTGCAGTGAGTAGTAAATATTTGCAGTTACACAAGAGACTCAAGAGATTTTTCTGCAAATCTTTGTATTTTAGTCAACTAAAACTGAAATAATGTGAAGTTACTGTACCAGAAATAGCCAGGAAACAATGACTTCTGCCAGAAGAAAGATTTAATATTACTTTTTAAAAAGAAGTATGTTCTAAATTGTTACACTCATGACTAAGCTCTAGACTCAACTGTTGAGGTGATGTCATTTTGATGCTCTGTCCAAATTTCCTTGCCATTTCTCCAGACTCTCATTTTGAGGGGTTGATGTGTAACTGAGCCCACCAGGCACCCAGCACTCAGGTAAACATGGCTCCCATGAGAGCATTCCTGAGCCCTCAGTTCCCGTTCCCTGCTCCTGCAGCTGATGTTGTCCTGCCCCATCCCTGGCAGGTATTTGGGGCCACTGGCTCTGCTTTATCCCCTTTTACTGCTTTAACAGATCCCTGGCCAAAGGGGTGGGAAGAAGTGAATCAGTGGGGCTGAATGAATTCCCTGGAAAATGTTCAGCTGCCACGTGAGAGCCCGTGAAGTCCGTCAGGTCAATTAACAGAAATTGGAGGATGAAAGTTTGGGACTTGCATCCCAAAGCAATGCAGCTTCCCAAGTTTCATGGGGCTGAGCAAAGAGCTGGCTTTTGGGAAGCCACAAAGATGGACATTGAGCCAATTTCTGAGTCATCTCAAGCGAGGCTGGACACTGCAGTCCAGAATGTCCTGGAGAGAGAACATTCCCACACTGGCAGAGGAGCATTAGAGTGATCTAATCATGGACCTCGTTCATATCTGGGATTAGAGTTTGTCCTGTACAGAAAAATGGCAGTGGCTCCATATTCCCTCCTCCAACCCTACAGAACCTCAGCCAGAATTATTACAAATGTCATCCCTTCCAGAAAACCTGGAATCTACAGCAGGGATCTGTGAACAGCAGCTATTTGTCTCTGGATCCGTGGTTAGGGAGGAGGCAGACGCAACACTTGGTTGCAGGCACACCCTTGAAAAACCCTTCCTATAAACTCCTTTTATTGGATCTAAAAGTTGTTTCAACTTCTGGGTGCAATTCAGGAAGTGGGTGATGCCTTACACAGTGTTCTTGTGGGAGCAAAGCCAAAAATTAGCTCATCCCACTTACTGGAAGAGTCAGTGGCTACGATGGAGCCCAGAGAAGCTGTGCCTGCCCCTGGATCCCTGGAAGTGTCCAAGGCCAGGTTGGATGGGGCTTGGAGCAGCCTGGGATAGTGGAACGTGTCCCTGCCCATGGCAGGGCTGGAATGGGATGGGCTTTAAGGTTCCTTCCCACCCAAACCATTCCAGATTCCATGATTCTGTGCTCTGTGTAGTTTCCCAGGTATCACTCATGATGCTCTGAACATGGATTCAGCATTCCCAGATTCCTGTTTCATAGCCAAGTGTTTTCCACTGCCTTTATCTATTATTCCTCCAGTCTGTCTCCAGCTGACACATGGTCATCCTTACACATAAAACTGCAATTAACACATCCAAATTCACAAGTTGTTTAAATGGCCTCCCTCAATCACGTTAATTTGGTAATTAGAGCCAGGCTCATTCCTGGCCCCACCTGAGGTAAGCAGCTTCACCTGGGATCACTAAAATTGGGATTTAAGCAGGAAAGAAGGCGAGTAGCCTCTTCCAGAGGGCTGGAAATGGTTTCTCCTCTTGCTACAGAGGCTCTTGCAGGGACAGAGAGGGCAAAAGCAGTTTAATACCTTTGTGAGGAGGGAAATGTGTTACCTGGATAATCACTCATGTTCTCCTCCACAAGGGAAAGAAAACTTCCTGAGACTGAAGGGAGCTCCATGGCCTGGAGAACCAACAGTTTTACACCAACTCCAGAAAGGATTTGTTCCTGGGACACCCCCAGGTAAGACTGCCTCTTTGGCTTTTAGTAGAGATAATGCTGCTTTATTTGCTCACAAAGCATCTGGGATTTGTTACTTGATGTAAACTTGTTTCTAATTCAACTGTATTATATTTAATAATTATTTTTATGGATCTGTGTGAGAATGATGCATTTAACGGTTAGAGGAAAAAATCTAAAGCTCAAAATGTTAATAGGTGTGTGAAAAAACCTAAAGTTTGAGAAGGATTGTGTTGGGGCTTAACACAATAAAAAAAAAGTAATATGGGTTTAATGTTTGTGCTTGAAAAAAGTTATTCCTGGTCTGTCTGCAAATTTAAATTCTTATGGAAACAGGCTTTTGAATTAAGGCAATGCTGTTGAATTAAGGGTACACCTAACAGTGCTATAAGCATTTGCTACTACACATTTATTACTAGAACTCTCTTATGCTCTCTGATAACTCTTCCCTGCATTTTCAACTAGCCAGGAATTGCAGGTCATTCAGTAGAAAAGCTAAAGTTGGATTTACATGGCAGCCAGTTTCCAGGATCTGGAGGAAGCTGAAAACAAAAGATATGTTACAGGCTGTAAAAAGTTTTATTTTAAGCAAAATGAGCTCAACAATTTCCCTTTGAAGGCACAGTTAGGCTGCAACACCTTCCAAATATAGCTCACTTCCTGAGGGGTTTGTGGTAATACTTCAATGCTGTGTGGGGTTGGTGCTGTGGAGAGAGAAAATCTGGATTTTTCACGGAGTTTGACCTTTACAGAACACACCAGTGATGTGCAGGAATTTCCCCCCCTGTGAAGAACTGAACATGTGACTAAATTCTGCTGTTCTGTAATGTGGCATCTGCCAAATACGGGAAATATGTTGTTAAAAACCCGTTGTTTTTAGCACAAGTGAGATAACCTGACACCCTCTGACAAGGTTACCTGGTTCTCTGCAATGCTTACTCTGAATCAGACTCCACCTTAACCTCAGTGCTGATGAGGGATGAGAAATACTCAAAAAGCTGCATTAAGAAATGTAGTTTAGTAATTCTCATCCTGCTTTCCCTGAGTCCCAGCAAGCACCTCGTAGATACAGAAATTAACAGCAGCCTCCTTCCACAGTTAATTGTTGTAGGAAGGGAAAAGCCACAACAGTGGGAAATGGGACATCAGGGAGCAGAAAGGTATTGGAAGGTAGGTGGTGGGATGAGGCTTTGTGAAACAAGAAATTTAAGGCCAAGCACTCTTTAAATGTTTCATCTTCCTACATTTCCTGCAGCAGTTTGTGTGATTAGAAAGGTAATTAAAGGTTTTCAAGTAAATGAAAGGGTCTACACTTGCAACCACAGCATTTCTTTTTCTGATGAGTCTAAGGCTAAAGTGCTTTTTCCAGAATTCTAACTCTACCTGATAATCAGTTTTCTCAGGAAATCATCTGGGGTTGCCCATTTTTTGCACTGTTTTCAAGAAATTCTGTGGTTTCCATGTACTCAAGTGGGGTTTTCTGTAGGACAAAGTCCTTAAATGTTTGACACGGCTCCTTTGCCAAATCTCATCTCTGCACTTGCTGTTCTCCTCTCAAAAGTTTAAAAAACAAAACAAAAATCCCATAAAACAAATGTGGAATTTAACCTTTACTTCTACACCAAACCCTCTATCAGTCTCTAGATCACAAGCTGGTAATTATAACCTATTTCCTACTAAAATTTGGTGGAACAAACTTTGATTTTTCATTGCAATGTGTAGAATTAATGGAATATTTAATTCAAATTATTGGTAGAGTGCAAGTTAAAGTAGAGAGGGAACAGGAGCAGATGCTGGAACAGGAGTAAGTTTTACACAGAAATCCTTTCCTGTGAGGGTGGGGAGGCNCCAGAATTCTAACTCTACCTGATAATCAGTTTTCTCAGGAAATCATCTGGGGTTGCCCATTTTTTGCACTGTTTTCAAGAAATTCTGTGGTTTCCATGTACTCAAGTGGGGTTTTCTGTAGGACAAAGTCCTTAAATGTTTGACACGGCTCCTTTGCCAAATCTCATCTCTGCACTTGCTGTTCTCCTCTCAAAAGTTTAAAAAACAAAACAAAAATCCCATAAAACAAATGTGGAATTTAACCTTTACTTCTACACCAAACCCTCTATCAGTCTCTAGATCACAAGCTGGTAATTATAACCTATTTCCTACTAAAATTTGGTGGAACAAACTTTGATTTTTCATTGCAATGTGTAGAATTAATGGAATATTTAATTCAAATTATTGGTAGAGTGCAAGTTAAAGTAGAGAGGGAACAGGAGCAGATGCTGGAACAGGAGTAAGTTTTACACAGAAATCCTTTCCTGTGAGGGTGGGGAGGCCCTGGCACAGGTGGTCCAGAGAAACTGTGGGTGGAAGTGTCCAAGGCCAGGCTGGGTGGGCTTGGAGCAACCTGGGATAGAGGAGAAGATGAGCTTTAAGGTCCCTTCCCACCCAAACCATCCCAGGATTCTATGATAAATCTCACCCACTACCTGAGTTCATCAGGACATCAAGGGACAATGAATGCCTGAACTCTCCTATTCGATGGGGAAGGTTCCAGAGTGCTCCAGCTGTGTCTGTACTGGTGCAGGAGCACTGCAGCTGCTCCACTTTAACTCCTGACAAAAGCCCCCAGCCCCAGAGCTCAGGGAGAGGCCCTGTGGCACCTACCACTCTTCATGACCACGTTGGACCACACGTTGGCATTCAGGGCCTGCACAATGCGCTTCACTCCGGTGGACTCGGGGAAATCATCTGCACCAAAACACAAAGAATTGCACTCCTAAAAATGACTCTGAAAACCATGACATGCCTCCAGAGGTGGGGCTGAAGGCCTGTCCTATCTTCTCACAATCATAAATTCTGATTCTGGTACAAAACACACGTTTTTCACCTCTGCTTCAGGAGAGGCCAAGTAAATCTAAATTAATGCCTCACTTCTTGGGCTGAGCTTCCAGCTACAATGAACTGTGAGCTCAGCATTTTGGAGATACCTAAATTCTTTTTGTTAAATATTTAGCAGGAGGCCTACATTGTTAAGTAGTATCTGAGTAAATTTCGTTGTAACAGACAAGGAACTTAAACCTCTTGTCCCAAGATCTTTTACAATGCTGAATAGCATAAAAATAGATATTAGAATTACTTTCCCTTCCTTTAGAAAGTAAAGAACTTGAGACAACCATTTAAAAAAGGGTGCAATGCTTGTAAAAAATGGAAAAGAATATTGTAAAGCTGTCCCCACAATATCTGTGTCCGAATGTTCCAGTAATCCTGGGAATTACAGTAACTTGGAAGACCAGGGAAAGCATTATTCAGATTTCAACTTATTTACTAAATAGATCTGAACACCACTTTGTACCAAGTCAGTTTTCCCATTTCCTCAGTTTAGTCAGCTTCCCATGTTTGTGCAGGTTGACAAAGGGAAAAAAAACCCCAAATAATCCTTTGGATACAAAAATGTGATTGTTTAGAAATCAAACTCCAGTGACTCAGGGACAGGTGCAGTAAATGAAACTGTCTTTAGAAATGAATTTAAGGCTGAAATCAGATTTTTTGCCCTCTGTGATGCTGCTGTTTGGTTTGATATCAGAGTCATTATCAAGAGCCTCAGTTTAGAGCTCTTGTCCTGACTGTGCAAACAACTGATAGTAAGTCAAAACAAAAGTTCCAGTTTATTTGAGATGAGCTGCCTGAAATGTCAGAATTTCGAACAGAGATTGGCCCAGTGTGTTTACAGCATCTGTTGGGCCTTTTGCAACTCACCCAGAATGTTTGTGGGGTAAATAAGTTACTCACTGGAACACAGTTCCTCCTCTGCATGAGTCACAGTGAATCAACTACCCAACAGCTAGGAAAGAACATGTATCCTAATATTCCCAAAATTAACATCCTGAGTTGTTATTATTCCCATTATTTAAATGGTAAAGAGCTTGTTCTTTACAACAATTATTCAATAGAAAAATAACTTGATTTAAAGTTACTAATTTTTAAAGCATTTAGTATTTGTTTAGTCTAAGGAGTCTTCACTTCTGATTTTCCTGGTTTCTGTGAATTAAAAGGGTATCCCTCCCTCCTTGACTGAAAAAAAAACCAAAAACCACTTTTAAAGGCATGGCAGGGTGAGAGGGAGATTTCTCAGCTACTCAAGATCCAATTTTAGTAGGCCTTTAAAGGGGGGAAAGAGGTGAGGACATGTTCTAGCAGAGGATTTTATAGTGAATTATTTTTGGTGACAGCACTGTGCTTGGAGAACCTGAAATAGAGCAAATGTTAGTGACTAATTCCACTCCAACCTGCAAATGCTCTCAGTTATCTCATTTTGCTCCAGAGAGGTAAGGTGTAAATGCTTTTTTGTATCACTGAAGTGAGGAGATAAGGCTGATGCTGATAAGGCTGTCAGGAAATGCACAGTCACTTTTCAAGAGTGGAACATCACACTTCTAACTTTTCTTGCTGGGTTTTTTTTTTTTTTCCAAGTTATAAACGTATGGGCAGCCAGTGATTCTGAAACTGGTTTATTTCCTGTGTAACAGCTCATGTTGCTCTGAAATGTTTTTAATAACCTGCCATTTTCAGGCTATCATGTCACTGTTTGTACCAAGAGAGGATAGATAGTATAAAATAGTTTTTAAGTCTTTTTAAAACAAGAATTTTTCTGCCCTTATGCAGAAAAATGGTTCTTTAGATTTATTTTCTGAGTGGAATATAAACTTCTGATGTATCAATACAGTCCTGGAGGCAGTGCCAGAAAAAGGAGCAGATATTATTTTTACGTAGGTGCTACATAAACAGCAGCTGGATTTGGGAGGAGACAAATGGAATTTCTCAGAGGAAATAACCTCCTCCTCCTCCTGACCTTTTATAGCTGAAACTAAGCCCCACCAACTGGGAGCATTCCATGCTGTAATCATGTGGCACATAAACAATTGTAAGGGGCATAACTTTATTTAGAAGATATTTTGGTGCACATTTTCATTCTCAAAATTGCAAGAGAAGCAAAGACCTACCATCCTCATCAGGCAGCTCCTCAGGGTTAAGTTCCACCAGCTCAAAGCCATGCTTGATGCACCATTCTTGAGCTTTCTGTCTGTTCACACCTAAATTGGGAGACAAAAATGGGTATTAAACATGCAGATTTAAGACAAATACCAGCATATTTATCGGAATATTTAGCTGTGTTTTATTCCCTCAAGGTTGTTTGCTTATTCTGGATTGTATGGGAAAGTGCAGAGTAGCTAGCATGGATCCTCCCTCCATTCACTGTGGATTCCAAAAACAGAGAGTTAAACTTCTTCTTGGAATTGAGGAATAGAATCAAATGGTTTTGGAGAGGATACCCACAGGGCAATGTAAGTGTGAATGAAGACTTCTGTTAACTCTGGGTTTGACAGTGAATTAAACTGCAGGGACACATCTGCACCTCACAGCTTGCTGTTGTTTAGAACCAAAGCAAATGTGTTCAATGTCCAAATGGTAAAAAAAATGGAATTAAGCAACCAAGTCCTCCCCATTTCTCAGCAGGCTCATGCACATCCAGCAGCAGGAATGCCTTTTAGTCCCCTTGCAGTGGCTCACTCTGAGCAAGCTGGTAAAACTCTGATTCAGTTTTAACCACAACCTGCTGAAGGTTTCTGCTCCTGTTCCCCAGTCACCAGGCTGTGCTCTATCAGCTCTCCAGGCCAGTCTCACCCAGACATTCTGAGAAGCAATTGTTGATGTAATTAGAAAGTCAATTATTATGCAGGTTAATGGCTCTAAGTGAGGATGGAAGTTCTTTGGGTCTCCTACCGTTCTCAGACACTCTGTTACAAACCAGGATCATCACTTCTGGCAGCCACTCTTCTGTCAGGGGAAGCCATTCAGAGACACCATCCAGTCCAGTTTTCTAAAAGGGAAAAGAAAAGTATTCTTTGGAATACATCCTACAATACTTTAGTTTTTAATAGTATTAGAATTGAATTATTTAAAGAAATAGGGTTTTTCTGTCTCAGTCTTTCTGGTTTCTGCTAAACCAGTTTCCACTGCTGCTCATTTAGTAGAAACAATTTTGGGTAAAATGCACAGAATTTTATGTTTAGCTACCTAAATCCTGGCTATCCTAAAGGAACCTTTAAGAAGCAGCACCAGCTAGGAATAAAGCTGGAGATGGTGAGCTGGAAGAGGATTTGCCATAGTAGCATACTGAATTCTGAAAACCCCTCTTCCAGCTGGAGTAGAGGAGTAAGAGAGAAGGAAACCAACTATTGTTAGCAGAGAAATTTAATATTGATCTTCTGCTAATTAACAGAACAGCCTAAAGGGAGATGGATGGAGAATCTGATTTATGGTTATCACTGTGATAAGGCAGCTACATCACAGAGATAAAGCACGAGGATGAAGCAGAAGAGCCTTACTATTGTGCTGTCGAAGTACACAACAAATGCTTGAACAGACTCAGCAATCTCTCCAGTCACATGGAATGTGTTTGGGACCACACAGAAGTGGATATCCGCAGAATAATATTTGTTATCTATTGTCCAGGGGTAAAAATTCACTCTGCCGCTTGTAATTGCACCCACAGTAAGGTCATCTTTTCCTGTGATACCTGTAAGAGAGAAAATGGATGAGGAGGAGGATAAAACCAGCATCAAGAAATTAATTTGTCTAGAAAAGCAAAGTGCTAATGCAGATCCACCTTTACTACAGTAACCCAGTATATACTCAAGATTTTTAAAAATTCAACTCAGTTTGTTACTCTGTCCTAGATTTTATTGCTTAGCTTTCAGAAGAGTTTACTTTCTAGTTTTCAATATAAAATATGGCACAGAAGCTGCAGAAAGCCTTTTGTTTTCCTGCAAATGCCTTTTCAAGTGTTAACCTCAAACTTAGTACCTGTAAACAGGATGTATGGAGAGAAAATCTAAACTTTATTACAACCCTTGCATGCTCATTGAGATGTAAAGAACTGTTTAACTGTGACCAAAACCTGAAGGTAACTAATGAGAAAATAAACCCAGTTCCTGCAATTCCGTTGTAATTCCCATTAAATTCCATGCAGGAGTTCAACAATTAAAATCCAAGGCAGTGCTTTGCTCAGGTGCTGTCAAAAGCTACAGTTCAAGGCAGGAACCTTCCCAGGAACACTCCTGGAGCTGAATTAGAGTTGGAAGCAGAGCATCCCATTATACCTTGAGGGAAAGGCCAGGATATCTTGTTCAGGCTGGATGAACTCATGGACACTTGGAAACACAGGTCAATTATTTATAAAATGGACTGAGTCATCTAGAATTGCCTTGGGCAGCAGAAGAGTTAAAGAATAAAGTACATGGCTTTTCAAGGATTCGTATTCTAAGGTATTGAGAGAGAGTTCCTGGAGCTGCTGGAACAGGCTGTTCCCCAAATAGTCTGGAGATGAATTTGAATTTATCTGTATCTTATTAGTAAAAAGACAGGAAAACCTCCTTGCCAAGGTTGAAATGATTTTTTCAACTCCAAAGGCTGAGAAATAGATCTGGTGAATGAGCACAGGGCACAAGGCAGTGAGAGCTGTAAACCAGGATTATTTGCAGCCCTGAGGAGGAGAGAGGGAATCTGAGGGAGAAATGTGACCTTGGAAACAGAAACCTGCAGCCATTTCCTACTGAAGAGGATGAAACAGGAGTCTCCTCTCTGGGTTTCTTAAAATAAAAAGTGCCACATCTAAATGCTTTTTCCAGGTTCATGTTTTGTTTTATTTTAATTTGGATGGCAATAGTTTTCTGAGTAATTGGTCTTTAATCAGAAGATATTCCATGCTAAGATTACCCACATCACTTTGGAGTTGGGGGACAATGATCCTTTGTCACTACCACACAAAACTGGATTCTGAGCTTTGTTTTCTCAGAGGTTTTGAATATGATATGAATTTCCCTTTACCAGTGTTTTGACAGTTAAAAGAAAGTAACTAAATAAAAATCACTCTAAGCTAACAGAATTACAAGTCAATGCCACAACAAACTAAGAATAAGAGTCCCAGAAATTACTGAAACCAGAAAATCAGCAGTAAGACTTAGGGAAGAAAATGGGGTGAGGAAAGAAAATCAGCTCAAAAGTCACTTGAGTCAGTCACCCTGGCAAGGGTAAAAAACAAAAGAACTTTCATAAAAGATTTTCAAAAGCTGATATGAATTTTGCATTTGCTTTTTAAGTGGTATTTTTTTTTTTAGAAGAGTTCATGGACAAATTAAGGTCTCAAAGCACTGCTAGAATGAGGCCATGTCCCATTTCCTATTACCTGCTACTTGATCGTGTATTTTAAGGGGTTTTCTTTCATCCCATTGTGCTGCTGATTACCCAGCCTTCATCCCAAGATTTTGCCAATTTCCTGTGAAATTTCTCTCCCAGTAAAAATTGATGTTGCACACTAAACTCAAAGGGCTTCAGGAACTTTGTGAAAGGATTCAGACTTGCTGTGTCTCAGACTGCATGGGGGGTTTTAAGAAATCACTGCACAACAGCCTGATCACTCCTGGCAGGAAGCTGAGCATCTTGTCAGGAGTTCTCTCCCAAAAAAGTCACTTGGAGCAATTAGATTTTGGTCTTAAGAGTAAACAAGCAGAGACTACAAAAGAAATACACACTGCAACTCAAACTGAGCTCTCATTTGATGCAGGAATTAGTTTTAAGGGTTATATTTACCACCCCAGCATTCCAGAAATTTCTTTCCAAGACAGCCTGGATTTTAATGAAAGAAGGAAATTCAGCCAGAATAGTTTGGTATCTAATTTAGAGAGTATTGATCAGAATAAACTCCTAGAAAATTAATATGGCAAAAGGAGGTGGCTTGTCCAGCTTAGCCCTTATGAGTAACTTCTGAGTGAGTTAATATTAAACTGCTCAGCCATTGAAAGTGTCAGTGGTTTGCCATGCAAAGAGCCTGGAAAACCAAGTGAGTCACTGTGTGACCACAACAGGAGCGAGGCCTGGGCTGGGCCTCCCTGAGAGCACCAGCAGCTCTCTGGATGACAGGAATGCAAACACTCTCCAGCTGCAGCACCACTACGGAGCCCTAAAAACACACATGGAGAAAAAGTTCATGGCACTGACAGAGCTGCTTGGTGTCACTCAAAAACAGGGTGTAGAGTTCAGGGTCCCCTGTGAAATCCTGTGACTGCTGGACACTTATTTTAGTGAAATGATGGTCCCAGTGTTACCAGTAACTGCTGAATCCAAATGGAGACATCCTGGATTTGAGTCCCACGCTGTAGAGAAGCATTTGGAGCAGTAGAAGCTCTACAGGGAATTATTTGAGGCCATTTTTGGCTGCTCCAGCATCATCCTGGCTCATGACCTCCTGCAACCTCCAAAGCCTTGTACCACACTAAGAGCACCAAATTTGCTGGATAATTCCCCTTCTCCAGTTCATCCCATGACTGATTTTGCCTTTTTTTCTATCAGAAAACCATTTAACAACAAACAGCAACTGACACGTGAGATCTGTTCATGGCTCAGTCCAGTAACCGATCCTGGCTGGTGTCACATAGTTCCAGGAACTTCCAAACTTCTCTGGAATCTCTCCAAAGGAAAAGGTTTCATTACTTCCAGGCAGTCAGTCACTGGCTTATATTTTTCAGCAAGTTCATTAGTTGTGTCCCTTCTTCACTCACAAGTATTTATAATTTTTAATAAAGCAGACCATAGTTATGACCAATACTTTTGGAAATGATTCTCAGCTATTTATATAAATGTTTCCTCATTTTATGGACTTAAATATTGACTTTTAATTTCATATTCTTTCATGTAGACAAATTAAATAATGATTTTGAAAACAAGAGAGGACATGGCAATATTGTAAAATCTCACATCCCTCCCCATTTTTAATGCTGAATCTAAGTCTTCTGAAAGTGCAAATACTTTTGAAAAAGGGGAGTTGAAGACCAGAAATAACTGTTCAGAAGAGTGAAATAATCAGAGAACCAGATGTAGCTCTTTTGCAGTAATTTCCCTGTTCTCTCATACCCAAGTGGTATTTAAGCACTTCCAGCACATTGTGTGTCTAGTAATAATTTTTTTAATTATTACAACTTGTTTTTGCAGTTTTTTTCCCAAGTGGAGTAAGGTATTGACCATTCTTCATAGTGTTTTTCAGACTAAGTAAACGTTTTAAGAACATAATGCCCTAAATGCTCCCAAATGCTCAGAGTTGTCAGGTACACAGAGTAGTTCCCACATTCTGGGCCTTGAGAGCCACCTGGTGGAATAAACCATAAAAATACTCCTAAAATTACACCAAGGACTAAAGAGAACCCAAATATGCTGGGCGGGAGGGGAGTGGTAAAAATCCAAAAAGAGAAGGAAGAACAATCACATGAGATAGTATGAAAACTGAACCAATCTTATTTGCTGTTTTAAGCTGTGATAAATATATCACAATAATAACAGATCTATGTTGAGCACTTTAAATAGCCTTGCTTTGCCCCAGTACTCCATGAATTAAAGCATTCAGAGCACCCAACTGAGACCTGAACAAATAAAAATATATCTAGCAAATGTACCATCAACTGCTTCTCATCCTCAAGCCATTTTCTATTTTACAGGATGAAAACCCTGGAAAAAACCTTGGAATTGTCCTGAAAAGTTCTGACAGGCTGTTTTCACCCCATCAAACCCTTCTCACTGCTGCCCCGTCCCTGCTAATGTGTCCTTGAATGTTTTCAGTCTGCTGGATCTGATTCCATTTCACTTATTATACAAAGCAGGGACTTAAAATGCTGATGGTATTTATTTTAGCAAACGCTGTTGTTTCTTTCAGGAGGATTTTAACATCTTAATGTGAAGTAACCCAAACAGAGGACACACAGACAAGACTCCAGTTTTGGTACCGGGAACAGTGGAAGCTGAGACATTTCAAAGTGAGTACCAGTTAAATAATCTGAATTTAAATTTTGGGACTTTCTCAGATTAAATAGCTTTTTTGTTCACCTGCCTTTTCTACCTGTTTAATTTCACAATGTAAAATAATCAAAGGGAAAACCTAGAGAAACCTGGAAGAATTCCTTCCAGTTTGCTTAACCTTCCTTAAAAATAAGCAACTACTACTATTTTTTTGTGTCGAATCCTTAAATAAGTCAGTGTCACCCAGCTGCTTTGACAGAGGAGCCTTTGACTGCAGACCTTGTACTGTTGTTTCTGTTTCAAAGTGTGCTTTAATGAGGTGGAGGGAGCCAGTTCCTGGGGGGGGCCCTGTGCTTGGTGAGGTCCTAAGCAAGAATTGCTCAGAAAGAGGTAAAAACAAATCCAGGGATGAGCCAACTAAGTTCTACACCTCAGTGTGCACAGCAAACTGTTCAAGAGCTCCCTAAAAACCAGGGCTGTCCTAACATGGGAAACCCACCACGATCTGAACAGCTTCTTCCTGGAATCCCCCGATTTTAGAATTACCAAAAATTCCACTATGGTTTGCTCTACAATCAGAAGTTATTCTTGTGTTCCCTTTTTGAGCCATAAAAATGGCAGCTGGTTTCCAGGAAAACCACTTCCTACANGGGGCGGATGGTGCGGCCCGGCCAGCGCGTCCCGTTGCCGGGTGAGGCGGCGCCGCCATGGCCGCGGCGGGAGCTGGGCCGGAGCCGGGCAGGTGCGTCCGAGCAGCGCCGGGACCGGCACCTCCCTCCCTGGACCGGCTCCTCCTGACCCGGCAGAGCAGCCGGGGCACCCCGGGTCACTCCTTGGTACCCCGAGTCGCCCCTCNGGGGGGGGCCCTGTGCTTGGTGAGGTCCTAAGCAAGAATTGCTCAGAAAGAGGTAAAAACAAATCCAGGGATGAGGCAATTAAGTTCTACACCTCAGTGTGCACAGCAAACTGTTCAAGAGCTCCCTAAAAACCAGGGCTGTCCTAACATGGGAAACCCACCACGATCTGAACAGCTTCTTCCTGGAATCCCCCGATTTTAGAATTACCAAAAATTCCACTATGGTTTGCTCTACAATCAGAAGTTATTCTTGTGTTCCCTTTTTGAGCCATAAAAATGGCAGCTGGTTTCCAGGAAAACCACTTCCTACAGAATGAATTCCATGGACTCGGTAGGAAGTGTCATCTGCAATTTTAACAACTGCAGAACAGACAAAATTTTTAGCTTTCCCTTTGAGTCCTTCCGCATTGAGAAATCGATGAATAATTTCCTTAAAGCTCTAAGGAGGCTCCTGACACCCTCTGCAAGGGCTCGGGGGCTGCGTGGCTGCCCTGGGCTGGTGCCTCAGGGGAGGATTGAGACCCTTGAGGAGAACTGCGACCTTGATGGGAAAAACGCGACCCTGATGGGAGAACTGAAATTCTGAGGGGGAAACTGGGACCGTGAGGGGATAGCGGCGGCCCCTGAGGGGAAAACTGAGACCGTGAGGGGATGGCAGCGACCCTGAGGGGATAACTGCGATCCTGAGGGGAGAACAGCCCCCGTGAGGGCCGGATCTGGAAGAAGCCGCTGCCAGCCCGATTCCCGCGGGCGCGGGCAGGCCGTGGCCCCTGGTTCCGCCCGCTTGGGCGCCGCGGCGGCCCCGACTCACGTTTGACGAGCTCCTCGGNCGGGGTTTGAGACCTCGGAGTTGTTTAGTTAACGTAAATACACGAGTTTGACATGGGCTGGTGTGGTCTCCTCACAGGCTGCCTGAAGTTTTTATCTCTCGTTAAGGCTTTTGAGATCCCTGCCCCGTGAAACCACCTATGCCATGAGAGGTGTGTGAGATGTATGAGGAAACATCACACCTTGGCAGAGAACCTCGGTCCTGAAGTTTATTGTCACTGCTTTGTGAGGTTTGTTTTAAAATTGGGTTTTTCCAGCCTTTCTACTATCGACGACTTAAAGACATTGGCTGTATATTCTCTTATAATAGTACACAAGTATGGAAAGTCACGTGGATCTTTTTCCTGTATTTAAGAATAATTTAATTTGAATTAAATCCTTCTGCCTAATCCGATGGGGTTTGGTTACACGTATGATTTTTGTCCTAACTTGCTTTTTAGGTTCAAGAAGACCTTCACAAACTTAAAATGGAAAAAAACAACTTGAAAGGAAATGTAGAAGCTGTGGATATTTGTGACCTCAGAACAGCAACTGAAAGAGCTGAACTTGGACTGAGAGTAAGTAAAATAGAGCAGATCCAGAAAATGATCCAGTTTTTAAAGTCTGTGTTAATAATTCACTTGGGGCCACTTTTTGTTGTCCTGCAAGATCCCTTTCCAATCAGCAACTGATGCAATTACTCAGACATTACAGTTCAGAATGTTGGTTTCGTTTTTTGGGTCATCAGTATTAACTGATCTTGTACCCACTAGCCAAAATCAGATTTTTAGTCCATCAGAGGCACAAAGTTTATCAACTTCTCAGTCAAGCAAAGACCTGGATTGCTTAATGAACTGAATTAAATAAAATTAATATCCCTTATCTTTTAGTAGTAGTCTAAACATCATTTTTTCCCTCTAACAGAAACACGCTGAAAACTATTTAAATGTTATAAATGGCCAGGAGTTAACTCTTTCTTCAGCTGGTAATAGAGAAGTAAATTTAAAAGAGCCCCCTAAGTGGTAAGTGAAACATGTTTTATTGCAAGACACAAAACCTGTGGTGACAGAATCTTGTAAAGCAAATGGGAGTATTGACCTAGAAAAAGTTAGTTTAGTTTTGATTTTAAGTTCAAAAAAAAAAAAAAAAAAAAAAAAAAGATAAATGCAATTCTAAGTGGCTCCAGCAGTGCTCTGCTAACTCCTGGGATTTTACTTTTGCTAAATGCAAATTTAAATAAAAATATAGTCATTTGGATAGAACTGGATGAAAGCAGTGTGGGTTTAATAGGTGAAATCTAAGTAATTTTCAGAAACCTCACTGCCTGTTTCTTTCTCAACCAGGGATCTTCCTTTTGGTGCCTGTCAGAAGCAGCTGGTTTTGCCACGAGTTGAGCCCGTGACTGTCCAGAGATGCAGCAAATCAGCCTCACGTGTGTCCCAGGGCTCTCAGGTCTGAAATCACACACTAATTATTCTGCCAGGGACCACATTCAATGAGTGTTTGCTGTCTTGTAGGGTACCAGTGCATCCCATAATGCTCTGACTCCCCATGGAGTCAGGTTTTGATAATACCCCATGACTGAAAGTGTTAAAAAATTCTCAGTAGAAGGAGCAGCTGAGACAGGAACCTTCTCCCAGCCCAGGATAACATTTAAGTTGGGAAGAATTTCAGTATCATCCATGCAGATGTGGACTTGGCACTTCCCACACATCTAAGCTGACAAAGCCACTTCTATCAGGTGGTTTTTTATTAATCATTTCAATTCTTGTTATCCTGTGTGGCACTTTCCCCCCCTGCATTGATCATTTCCCTGTCAGCCTGAGTGAGGAGTTTGCATTGGGAATCATCTCCTGTTTTAATTGAGAAGGTGCTCAATTCCCCCCAATTCTTTTTTTAATAGCACCAGCAGTTTCTTCCCTGCATAACGGTGTGTTATAGTAATAAAATAAATACCACAAAAGCACTGATGAGGTGAAAATTGAACTTTCTGTCTCTGTGCAGCCATGTGGGTAAAAGAGTAATTGGCTTGGATAATAACTTGTGTTCTTACAACCCCAAATCTAAATGAGCATCTCATTGATACATCTGCTTGTAATTACCATCAAAAGAAGAGAGAATATATTGTGCAGATAAATAAATTATGCCATTTTTAGTGCTTTCACAAAATAATACAATTGTTCAATAGTTCAAATACACATCTAATGATTCTTGAACTTTTTATGGCATATTTTATTTGTAAAAATTGGAATTTTCCTGGATTTATTTTTATGTTTATACATTAGAAGATGCACCAAAATGTTTTCAACTTAAGAAACTTCTACTGTAATAAAAACATAGGGCATCACTCTGGCTTTTATAGGTTTGCTTTAGGTATTTCTTACAACAAGAAGAAACTTGTGAAGTCTTTTTCTGTCCATTGGGATTTAAATCATCATGATTTTTATTAGCAGAATAGTTGGACTCATTCCATGCAGATCACAGAGTGCATTAAGAACTACTATGTTTTAATTCTGGTCACTATCAGGGTTTTTTATTTCCTCATTTACTAATAATCAAGTGCTGTGCGTGCACTGAGTCAATGAGCTGTAACTGATCCAGTGGAGCTGTTCTGGTCCATCAGGTCAGTGATTCCTGAATTCCAGTGTCTGGCAGACACAGCCAAGGTAGATTGGATCCTTGTTATCCTCTGTGGGAAGCACAGGGAGCCCCCTCCCAAAGGATGGTGAGTGTGTAAACCACAACACAGGAACCTGTGCTGATTCAGGGACTCAAACCTGACTCCGTATTTAACCCAAAGCTGTGCAGATGTGGAAATTTCAGAGCTGCGAATGGAATTAATTGAACAAAGGCTGAAAAAAGTGTATATTTGGATAGTCTTTGCAAGTCTTTGCAAAGTTTTCCATCTAATTAAAAGGCTTTGTTGTTTGCCCTGTTCTGCGTGGAGTCAAATAATATTAATTTTTATCATCATTTTGCAAATTTACAACATGTTAGACAATTTCTGCCTCTAAACACTTCAGCCCCTGTGCAGTTATTTTAAGATTATGCCTATTCTATATTTCAGCAGCATGTGGAAATGGATGTTAAAATTATGCTTGATCCAGAGAACATGGATAATAAAGGTGGTTTAAAACATCCCAACATTGAGACCAGGCTGCCACTTATAACTAAGAAAAAATCTGCTCCTGTAAGTAACTTTTATTGTTTTATGAGTTTATTATATGCAGCTTTGTACTTTTACAGTTAATATGTATCACTCCTAAATAAAAAAATTAAGTGAAAGCAATTTCCTCATAATTTCCTACTTTTTGGCATGGATATATAAGGACCAAACCATTTTGAGAAAGAAGAAATCTGTAATATCACAGGTTTGTGTACCAAGATCCCAATCCAGCAAAAGTATGAATATACATGGGAATGTGCATGGTCAGTAATCTCAGGAAAATCAGGGAGAGGAGCTAAACTGGAGCTTGGGGAGTTTTGGATGTCACCCAAAGATCAAGGAGGAATTAAAAGCCCATTCTTTTCTCTGCTCTGGGAATGTTCAAATTGTGCAAGATCAAGTTTTGATTCTTCCAAATTTCTGTCCTGCGACTGCAACTTTCAGTTCTGCTGCCAATTCTGCAATTGTTCTGCAGCAGTTGAATGTAAAGATGATATTTTTAGCAAAGAATGCTTTCAAAAAAAAAAAAAAATGTAGGCACAGCCATCCCTCCCAAAATCAATTATGTTCACAAATTTAGCACAGCACTGTGGTCCACACGCCCAATGGTCTCACATGGGGAGGCTCTTCTACTATTTAATTTATGTGACAGAAGCATCCTGCAGCAAGAGATTCTGGGGTATGTGGTTTTAAACAACATAAAGAGAATCTGTGAATGGCACAGTTGTGCGCTGCCACTTATAAAAAATGATTTTTGAAAGCTGTTGCCCAGACTAAGAGGTGATTTGTCTAACCCTGTGATAATAGAGTTAATTAGAAAAAAGCATCACGGCTAATAGCTTTTTAGAACCACTCTAAAACACTCACAGAGAGGAATATTATCCTGCTGGAGAGAGCCATGTGTTTTACCACTCTCCCTGAAACATGCACTGAGCACAGAAAACTTATTGGGGACTTATTTTACAAGCATTTAATGTGAGGTAGTCAAGCTCCCAGATACATATTTACAGTTGCTGAGGAGCTGACAGGCTGAAAATCAAGCAGGTATTTCCTCTCTAATTTATTATCTTCAAAGTTTTCGAGTCTTAGGGCACAATGTGTGGTTTGGGATATTCGCTGGCTGTAAAATTTTGCAGTTGGTATTTGCAAAATCCACTGCTGAAATGTGTTTGTTGTTAGATGTGGTGTCTGCCATCACTTAAAGGAGGGATTTTATATGATGTGTATGATTGTACATGATATATATGATTATTATTAGTAACAACAGTGAATCCGTGTGCAGCTGCAGGTCTGAAATGACGTTAATTTGGATAAAATTTCGATTAAATTCGCTGCGGGAATCGGGGCCGGCGGCACCTGCCCGGTGTCGGGGAGCGGCCGGCAGGGGGCGCTGTCCGTACGCGCGCGTGCCTCAGGTGTGTCCGTGGGGTCAGCGAGCGGCTCCCAAAAAATCCACGGAAAAATCACTCTCATCCAAGTAAATTAAAAACTAATTGCTTGTCTGGCGCCATACAGGTGTATTCCAGGAGTTTTCAAGGAGAGCTGAGCAGCTGAAAGCGTGCTGAGGTTAAAAACGCGGGGGTTGAGGTGACCTGAGGGGTCAAGCACAAATCTACCCGGACTCTTTATTATCCTGCCATTTCAGTAGTTGGAAAAATTATCAGTCAGGATTTCATTGTTTCACCAAAAATGATGTCTTTTCTTGGTCTTTTGATATTATAAAGTTGCTGATGCTGGATTTTATCATAGAAGCTAAGAACAATTAACTATTGCCCTTTTGTACCTTTTTGGGTCTGATAATAATGCTTCATCCTCTGCTAAATTCTGTAGTTATTTTAAAATGAGGGCTGTAATTCTGTTTGAAACACAGACTGGGCATCACTTTCTTTTGCAGCTTTTATCTGGATAAGAGATGAAAAATGGTGAGTGGATAATTATTAAATATGTATACTTCCCATGGAGTATCCAGCCAAAAGAACAGTAATCTGAATTGCAGCAAAAATAATTCTGATGTACTGGTGCAATGTAAAAAAGATTCACAGCTCTACCTTCCATTTTCATAGGACTGCTGTTCTGTTATAGAATTATACTGGCACTTTTGGGTCCTTGTTTTCTTATAAATGTATATTGTACTGTAAACTTAGGAACCTTTTCATTTATTCATGAGGTAGAATTTAATATGGTGATGATTTCTAGCCTTTATGAGTTGCATCTTATCTAGTGTGGCTCTAATGGTGATGGCGGTGATTCTGGGGCTTTTTTTAAGCTCACTTGTTTGAGCACAACCATTCTAATCATATCCTCAATTATTCATTCTTTATTCAGCATTTGCATCCTGCTAATCATTAATGCTTATCTTGAAAGGGTATTTATTTTCAAAATTGTAAAGCAAGGCAGGGCAATTCCTTTCATTTCAAGTGACTGAAGAAGTTGTAGAAGAAAACCAGGTCTTTTGGTGCCCCAAACCTGATTGTGTTTTAAACCCAGGCATGTGGCTCTAATTACAGCCAAAGCAGAGTTTGGCAGTGGTGGCAGGATGAGACTTAAACAAATTGATGTCACACTACAGTAAATCAAAAGAAGCTCCTTGCATTTGTATTACGGTGTGTAACCATAATAAGCAGCACAGTGATTTAATAAAATCCTCTTGTCACTAAAAATAAAAAGGAAATAATTGGTGAGAGAGAGTTAACAGATGACTGCAGTCAGCATCCTCTCAACCTGGAAATGGGAATGTGAAGGTCACCCCCATCTCACCTGACAAACGCAGAACATTTTGTTGGTAAACAAATTAATCTTTTGAAAGGTCACCATTTGTTTTAAGTTTTTATCCAGTTCTTGTCATCTGGAATTGGAGATTGACTGTCATTTTGCAAGGCAGGGGTGCAGCCAAAGCTGCTGAAGCTGTTTGTGTGCATTTCAGCATTCCCTGAAAAAACTCAGTGCCTGATTGGGATGCCATGGGCTGCTGGTTTACAGCTGGCTCCACACAGGAATGGAGGCTCATTCCTGAATTCCAATAAGTTGATCCTACATATCCTGCCTCGTGTAAGCTGGCCCTCTGCCCACAAGTAAAACATATTGTGGTTCAAGCCAGCAATTATCTTCCTTGCTTCCTTCTGTGCTTCTTCTGGTGCCTGTTTCAAAAAGCAGATGTGGGATTCACCAAAGTTCTCCAGCTATTCTCTTTCACACCTGTTAGGGAGGAATTCTGATGGAGGTGGATTTCTGGGAGAGCTAGACAGCAGTAGGTCAGGAAAGGGGCAAAGCTTGATTTTTCCAAGTATGTGGAAAATTGACAGTTCGGAGCCATCTCTGGTCACTTTAAGAGCTTAAAGAAGGTAAGAATAGCATAAAACCTGTTGTTAAAGATGCAATTCCCAGTTTCTTCCAATTAATCTTGCCTTCTCCAAGCTCTTTCCTGACAGTTTCCTGAACATACTGAAAAGTGGCCTTAGTTCCATTGATTTTATTTTGCTGTGCTTCCTCTTTCCCTTTATAGGAGAAGTGCTGTGTCCATCAAATCTTGACAGCAACTTCTGAAAAACAAATATGACAGTTGGGAGAAGATTGATGGAATGATAGATTAATCTGTTATATCCCTTTTTCCCCATCACTACCAACCCTCAGATTTTCTGGTATTTATTTACCAAATCTCGTCTCTCTGTTCCTGGTTTGGTACACAATACTCCTCTTTTCTCTGTGTTTAATAGCAGTCTTTGTTTTTTACTGGAGGAAAAAATACTTACAAAGATACTTACCAAAAAAAAAAAAAATTCTAGTTAAATATTGCTAGGTAAAAAGAAAACAAATAGAGAACTAATCAGAAAATTCCCTGTGGTGTTCCAACAAGTGCCCTATTTAAAATGAAGTAAAAAAGCAAAAATAAAGTGGGAGAGGTTTATCCACAGGAGAAAAACGCTTTAGAAAGGGTAATAGAATTGTTTTTCTTGTGTCCCAGGTTAATTACACTCAGAAGCACTTGAAATGAAAAAATAGTTTTTCAGCACACTCCAAGCATATTTTAAGGCAAGTCAGCTTTAGTCTGCCCTGCAATTTAAGAGCTCCCTTCCAGCCCTACAAAACTGAACTTTAAAAATGCCCCTGATGAATCAGTGATGTTAAAAGTAAACCTTTCTGTTGCACTACTTAATTATTATTTCTGAGGTCTTATTTTTGTAATTGTGTTGGCTTAATTTTAGTGAAAATACTCCCAAAATGGAAGCAGTTTGGCAGATTTTGCTTTGGTATATCCCTGAATTCTTCAAGAGGGAGCAAATGCAGCAATCAGGGTGCTATAAGAACATGGAAAGTGTAGGGACTGGGTGGAATTTTTGTGGGGATCTGTTGTGGATCAGCTCCATGGTTCCACTCTGTTGTCTCTAAGGAAGTGAATGATGGCACTGGGCAGTGTAAATGAGAGATTAAATTACATTTCTGTTGCATCAGTCCTTGTTTTAACATCACACCTGCCATGGACTTTAGAGAAATTGAAGGCTACAGCAAAAAAGAATTAAATATCTTTCTCCAGTTAAAAAAACCCCAAGCCTCCAGGCTGCTTTTGAACTCACATACTCTACCTGAACTCCTTTTCCTTGTAGCTTATTACATCTCTATGAAAAGAATTAAAATGTATTTCATTGCTGTTTATCATAACAAAACCTCATAACTGGGATTTAAATTAGGATAAAACTCACCAGGAATAAAATCAGTGCTGCCTTACTGATACAGCAGCAACAGCCTGGAAAAGGAATCACTGTATAATTCAATTTCTTGCCTTTTATTTATTTTTGTTGTGGCCCCACCAAACTGCTGGGGCTGAGGGTGAACAGGAAAGTGTGGTTTATGATTTCCTTTTCTCAAGTATCAAGCCATTTATATGGCAGCTGGCATAAAGTTAATCTTTGTTCCATGGTTATTGCTATTTTCTTGGAACACCAGGACATGAGGATTCATCCACCTCCATCCCTTAAAGCAGAATGCACCATAATGGCCATAACTAAAATGAGGACCTGTGACTTCTCTGAAAGACACTGTATTATGATAAAAAGTACAGATTTTCTCTCTCCCTCATCTCTTGTGGGCAGTGTTGTTAGGCAAATTGGGAGGAAAGATTAGAATAGTTAATTTTTGATCTGTCTCATTTCCCTCTTAGGATTCTGAGCAGTTCTTGAGAGTTGCTTCTCCCTTTCTAGAAAGTTGCTGGGTGCTGTTACTCAGTAATTATGACCCAACAGTGCTCCAAGATCCCAGTCATGGCCTGGACTGTATTAAAAGCTTTATAATCACTCATTAAAAGCTAATATTTTAAAGTATTTCTTTTTCCTTCTGGTTCCTTGCTTGTGTATGCATTTTATATTTTTAAAGACTGTTCTGTCAAGAAACACTGTGTTTATACTACTCTCTTGAAACTGAGCAAACTTCCTGGATTCCTTCATTAAGTAGTACACAAGTCATCAATTAAATTTAATTAACTTTAAATTACTGAAGTAACAACAGTAGACAATACTGTAGCATGTTCATGAGTAGTATAAGTAGTGGTATATTGTTAAATCTTAATGAAACAGTCACAGCAGAAATTATATTTATTATTTATTGCTGCAGGAGTAGAGAAGTGTCTGTAAATCCCAGATTTCCCTTTGTTAAAAGAAGGTTCTGTTTCTTCCTAGATGTGCAGTCAGAAGGCAGGGAAAGGTCACAAAGTTACCAGCCCTTGGGCTTTGCCTGCTTTTCACTCCCTGGATTCTGCCTTACCCCTGGTAGAAGACAACACCCCAAAAGGTGAGTCCCAGGGGCTCCCCTGGGTGCTGCTGGGCTGCTGTTTGCAGCAGATATCTGGGAACTGAATTTCCTGCCACCTCTAGACTTCCAAGAATTGTGATGTCAGACGTTGCAAAGGGTAGGGATGAACTTTAAGCTGCTTACTCCAGGTGGTAGCTGATGGAGGGTGTAGTGCGTGTTGTGCTGAGCATCATCCTGAGCCAGTTCATGGAACTCACAGGGTTCAGCTGCTGCTGGAAAGAATTTTTGTGTGGTGGAGGTTCTTGTATAAATACCAGCCAAAATAAACTACCGTGATTAACAGCTGGTTATTAATTGTTCAATCTTAACTAGACTCGGATTGTTTTAGCAGTCAGCTTATATTCATAATTACGTGATTATATTGTGCTTTGCAAGAGTTAATTCTCATCTATTCTGCATATTAAATTGCATTGTACAAGCATCTAATTATAGATTTACAAACATATAATTCCCTTTCAGAATTAGCACTGGTACAATACCTTGCATGTATTTGTCAATTTTTGTAGGCAAAGTTCACCTTCCTTCAAGGTAAAACATTGAATATTGAAAGACAGGAATCTTTCAGTTAAAGAAAACTGCTGCTTTTGTAGTGTTGATGTAGAACTTGGCTCTGCCTTTGCTTAATTCTTTCTTCATTGCTATGAATTCCTTTTCTTTCCTAGCTGGAATTGTTCAGGAATGTCATCTTCTTGTAGGACCTCTGAGCCTCACTGGCCAAAGGCTCATCCTTCCAGCAGCAAAGAGAACTCTGCCAGTCCCTCCTGTTGTATCCAAAGCAGCACCTTTTCTTGAATTTCCCAGGCAGCACAAGAAATCAGCTGCAGGTAAGTACAAAGCATGTTTAACAACCTTCAGCTGCATCTCCAGCTTCACTCTCAGGCTGTGGTTTTATCTCCCAAGGAAAGAGCTCTGAGATGAGCACTCACCAAATTCTGCAGTGCATAAAGCCCAGGAGAATCCTGTGCCTTGCAGCTGGGTAGGAAAGAGATTTCTTCATCCCTGGGAGGGTTTGGTTCCTGTTCATTTCTGAGATCCTCCTGGGTTCCTACCTGCACATTTCAAATTGTAAGCATCCAAATCTGAAGCTCTGCCCAGTGTTAAGCCAGTGGTGCTGGAAATCATGTCTTTGATCAGTTGATCAAGCCTCTATTTGCCATCTGATTAAA
>VZRS01013259.1:130568-178068 GCA_013398055.1 Ifrita kowaldi | reverse complement strand
AATAATTTGAGTCAACTTGGAGGAAGCTGGAAAATTTAAACAAGTAATGTTTGGTTCAGTCAAAAAGGACTTAATATGCAAAATGCCAACTGATTTCAGCAGTATTTTTATTTTTTACTGCCTTTGTGTAATCATAGAAATTTTTTCAGTTAGAAAACCTGGGACAGAGCAGATAAACAAGAAGACTGCAAAGTTTGATGATACTCAGTGGTTTCTCTGTTCAGTTTTGTAAATCAGAAATAAAACCTGAAATTCTCTCCTCAATGTCCTTGACTTCAGCATTTGAGATAAATCAGAGTCTGATTTTAATTCCCTTGCAGGTTGAATTTCAATAAATGGTGATAGAGTCAGGAGGGTGAATTTCTCATTTCACAACAGTTTCAGATTCATGTCAAGTTTCTGGAAATAATCCAGGAAAAGGGATAGTGAAGGGCTTAAATTGTACTGCTGGGAGGAGCAAATGGTTCCATTTATTTCACCCAAACAAAAATTTGGAATTTCTAGGATAGCTAAAAAAAGAAAGTAGATTCCAGTGTTAGAGGATTGTTGTCAGGCAGAATAAGGAGAAATACATTTGAACCTTCAAATCAGATTTACTCCCTCAAATGTGTGCCAAATAGAGAGAGAAAAATGCAGTTTTATTTATTAAACCTTGGGTATTATTTCCTAGAGCTGTTCCAAGTCCTGGGGAGCACAAGGTGGGTGATCCCAGCTCATTTTCCTCCTTCCCCTTCAGATATTGCCCCATGGGGATTTGAACCTTTGTGTCCTGTCCCCCTCTCTGCTGTTCCTTTTCTCCAAGGCAGATTTGTGGATTCTTTGCTGGGAGAAGTCACTTGGAGATGAGCAAAATTTATTAAGGAAATGTCAATTAAAGGGTGTTAGGTCATGGCTGAGGTTGAAAGGGGGAGGTGAATTCATTCCTACACCTCTTATTTTAGCACTGCTGTGGCACTCCCTGCACTTTGGAGTCATTAATGCAAAAACCAATCTCATTCCCAAGTGTTCCTTTGTCCACATCCCAAATTTCAGCCACCATTTGCAGTTTCTTACCCAGATTGGAGGCTGGATCAGAAACCAGAGCTGATGGCACAGGTGCGCTGGAACACGTCGGTTATGATCACAATATATTGAATTTATTTGGGTTGGGCTCTGTTTAAACTGGAAGAAAAGGAATATTAAACCTTTAATCAGCTTTATCAGGTGTCCAGTCTTGAGTAAGGACTGTTCAAGGTGGATCAGGGGTGAGGAGGAATGTGGTTCATCCTGTCCACTGGGAGGGCAAGGATGTTCACCAGGAGGGAATATTCCTCATTAAATCTAATGGGGTCATGCCAGTGGAAGTTAATATATTGTGAATTAATATGTTTTATTAACCTCTCTGTGAAAAGTACTCTGGTACAATGCTATAATGGATCTGCAGAGCCAGAGCAAAATGCAAATTTTAACTTATTTAATTGCTACTTTGTTATTCCTTTCAAATAATTCCTGGTTTTCCAAGTGATATTCATGTGTTAGTTTTTGGCCCGGTTCTTAAAACCCAACGTTTTCAAGAGGACAGTTCAGGGTAAGGAAATCAGCTGCTTTCTGAGGCTGGCATTTAAATGGTTTGAGAATATTAGGCAGCATTTTTAGTAGCTTAAAATTGGGTGAGAGAGCAAAATGAAGCCTTGAGACTAAAGTTTAAATACTCAGAGCCAGCTTTTATTCTAATTACTGTAGCTTAATACTAGAGGAGAAAAAAAAAAATCAATATATTTTACTTTGATGTAGTTCTCCAAGTAGCTGGTACCACTGTGGTGACTGCAATATTTAAGTTTGATAAGAAATGACGAAAAATTAAACTGGTAATTTTAATTTCTTTGTGTTTTCTTATGTTCTCTGTGTAAAGTGCCACTGCCACAGCACCTTAGAATGCTGATTATTTGTAATAATTGTAATTAGTCTGAAATATCCACTTTGCTGTTTTGTAAACGAAAGCACTGAAATACTGAGCAGATTTTAGCCAAACTAAGTTTTCCCTGAATTTCTGATGATTTGCCACGTGTAAATGTAGGGAAATATAAGGATCTTGTTCCTGGATCAAAGTTTTTATGCCAAACACTGAATATTTGGCTTAATCCTAATGGATTCAATGGCAACTGACAGTGGGGTTGTGGCTGTTTGTACAGACACGACAATTCATTTAGAATTGCAGCAATTTGAAAATTACAGGCTTAAAAATTATAGTTACAGTGCTGCCATCATTTCCTGCAGTCTTTTTGAATGTGAGCATGGAATCAGCTGGAATTCTGACCTCCAAAGAGATAATCCAGGCTCAGACAGGCTGTCACTCACCTTTCCTCTGCAACAAAGTGAGCAGGTAGCACTGAGACATCTCCTTAATGAAGTGGGTTTAGTGCCTTTTATCTGTGTGAAGGACAAAATTACCAAGATTCTTGCTTAATGATGGTGTCATTTTTTTTTTCTCCAGTGTTTAAAAAAAAAAAAAATCCAGCAACATGAAAGACTCCCAACAAAATGGTCTGCATGGTTAAATTAGAAAACTCTGTAGGTCTGTAACATTCAGGTCTGTATTTAAAATGACAGAAAAACGTGAAGTTGCATCAGTAATAAAAGTAAATTCAGAAAAATGCTGCAATGAGTGCTGTGGGATTCGAAATAGGGTTTTTATTTTTAGCACTTTTTCATTCAGAAGTTTGATTTCTTTTTCCAAATGTGTACCAGGGGTTTTCTGACTCCAGTTTGAGGGGGGCTTTCCTTGTTTTGCAGGATATTCCCAACGCATCCGTGAGCACATCCCTGATCTTGCTCTCCAGCAGAACCTGCAGATGGGAAGGCTGTGTGACATCCTGGGTATGTGATGAGCTCCTGCCTCCTGGTTTTTGATTATTCCCCCTCCCTCCAGTTGTGAATGAAAGAAAACAACACAAGGACTTCTTGTATTAATATTAAATATAGAGCACAGAGAAGCTGAGAAGGAATTGATCTGCTGTGGTATTTCCTGGCCATGTTATCCATAAAAAATCCTGCTGGTTCCTTGTGCCTCTGTGATAAGGTAAAGCAGCCTCATCCTGTGACCTGCTGAGCACCACAAAGTGTTTAGTGTTCTACAAAATTAGGTAGCTAATTCTGTTAGTGCTCATTCAGGCTCACACGGAGAGAAAGATGTGCTGCAAAAGAGCAAGCCCTTATTTAAACTAATTTTTTTTTCTTTTAAATCAGCAAATGAGGCAAAAGGCATCCATTTGAAAGTTTTTTCCTGACAGGCTTCTTTTAAGCAAAGCAGGGAAAGATATTAATTTATCAGTGACCAACTTCATTGGCTCCCTGGAATGACATACTTTACATGATTCATATATATTTCAGGATCATGATTATTTTATAAATGCCATTTAGTAAGTTTGTAACAAAAATATATTAGATCCAGAAATTTACAGTTGCCTAAAATAATAATGTAATTGCCTTTATATATTATCTAGGCACTAATATTGGTTTCTTCCGTGGTACTCTTTTTTTTTTCACGTGGATTTTTTTGGCTCTAAAATGATAGAAACTTAAAGGGACAAAGTCACACATTAAACAGACATTTCTTTTTCTCATGTCTGAACATGAAAATTGGTCCTACTGTAAAATAGACCACAAGGAAGATACAAACTAGTGAAGTACTAACTGCATTATGAACTAGATCAGATGCTTTACCTGTGCCTGGCAGAAGAGCACTGAGATTTACCATTTTGGTTTGGTTTTTCTTTAGAAAAGCAGAGGATTTCCTTGCTGGTTGTGACCTCCTGTGAGTTAAGCTGTCCCTGGAGCCCCACTGTGTCCAGAGGAGACTTTATCTCTCTTTATAGGGCAGTGCTACAGCAGTAAAATGTACTGCAGCTTTTTATTCCCCAAATTCACTTGAGTTGTCAGTTTTTCACTTGAGTATTGAGTGGTGAATGGTTCTGAACTCTTATATTAATTATTTTTTAAAGTTATATGGTAAATAATTATATAAAGATTGTGATTGTGGGCTCTGTGGTACTTCAATGCCTCAGGTGAGTTCTGGCCTCACATTTTTAATGTGGATTATTTCCCTGCAGCTCTGGCAAAACAAAGTCAATCAGTGGGATCTCTTATTCCTTTACAACATTTGGCTCAGGGTTTCCTTATCCAATCCTTGCTTTGCTGCAGAGTCGTTCCCATGGAATAGCAGTTATCCCTGGCACTTGTGCACAATAAAACAATGAAAGACTTCCCACTGATCTGGATCAAAATCTTGGAGTGCTTTTTGGCAGTGTATTCTATTGATGCATCAAGGCCCATTAATTCATTAGCTCATCAATTAACATTAATATTTTAGCAGAGCAGAGTGGTTAAAATTTTCCAAAACTGCCTATATTACAGATTTTTCTTCTGTTTAGACACAGTCCTTCAGCCCAAGCTGTTTTCCATGTGGACAAGCAGATTTCCACACTGTGCTGAAGTGGCTGCCCTGCACACTCACATGCCCAGCAATGGTTATTAATGATACCCCACCGTGAGCTTTTGTGTGGGCAGCACAGGAATAGGAACAGCCCATGGAAAATCCAGGCAGCATAGAAAATTGCAATTTCCTCAGCTTTCTAAACTGAATAGCTCAGTTTTATAATTTACTGGCGTTAATGGGATATATTTTTAAAGCAGTTCAATTCCCACTGATGTTAATGGGAGTCGGGCTTACAAATCCCCCTGCACCACTTCCCAAATCCTGCCCCCAATATGTTCTGCAGATTGAATCCTGGGAAGCAGCTCTTTTTTTGGGTTGCTGACCTGTCTTCAGAGAAATGCTGAAGCACAGCAAAAGCACTCAGATTTGGGAATTAGACCTCATTTTTATTTCCAGTGCTTTTTTAGAGAAGCTATTTGTGAGCAAAGGGTTGGGAATGCTGGGATTGCTGTTGGGAATGGGGTGTACCTTTCTCCCAGCAATGAGCACTGTGCCCCTTTGTTTCAGATGCCAACGTGGACGTCATCTACATCTGCCCCCTTGCTCTGAGTGAGGAGTTACTGCAGTATTACAATAAACTCCTGGGTCTGCAGGCAGCTGTTAGATCTGGGAACCCCGAGGACATGGCTGACCTGCAGGACAGGTTCAAAATTCTCACCCCTGAAGCTATAAACAGCTTCCCTGTGAGTTTGTCTTCTAATTACTACAGCTTGAGGGATGCAGTAAAATTAAATTGGAAATTTTATAACTTGCAACGCTCTGGTACACATCAGTGAAATATTATTGCAAGTTTAAGGGCTTTACTGATTAGACTACTAGTTAGAGCATTGGAAATAAATATCCTGGTTTAGCTTTATAGACTTGCTTGAGATAGTCCTATATTGGCTGTTTGTAGGCTGTTGTCCCTTCTGACTCTGTGCTTGGGACTGGGAACATGATAGATTTATATCTCCAAGCAAATCATAGCAATAAACCATTCTTATTAATCAAACTTTATCTCTGGCTAGCCCAGCATTCAATCATTCCTGTGTTTGCAGTGTTTCTTGCAACTAAATCCAATGCAGAGCACCTTAAAGAACAGGGCTTAAAGAAAGTTAGGTAATAATACAGAAATAGGAGTTTCAAACAGATCAGAATAATACATAAATATTAGCTCCAATAACACTGAAATAATAGGTCCAGAATAATAATTAATAATACAGAAACATTCGTTCCAAACTTGTCAAGTCAAGTTTAAATCCATATGCTGAAACATCTTCTAATGAATGTACAGTGTGTACAGTGTTTCTGAAAATGCTGCAGTGTAGTGGAGACTTTGCACAATGATTAATAGTTTTATATTGTAAATATTAAACCTACAGTGTCTTGGCTGAGATTTGATTTTTATCAAACTTTGTAGCACGTTTAGGGGCTTTGCTTGAAGCCCTGCTGCTGGTTTTGCTATTTTTTTCTTTTTAAATTGCACTTTGATCAATTACTGCAAGTTTTTTCTCTGCATGCTAGGTTATTTTTCCAATAGTAACTCCCAACTGTGAGTGTATTAATGCCAAAATCTGTCAGGAGAATGGGCAACAGCAGATTTTAGGTGAACCATGTTGAGGTAACCTTTGGCTCTTCAGTGTCATGCACCTGTTAATATGCAAAATGCTCAAAGTACTTTGTTTTCATTAAACATGTGTTTAGCATGTAATTATTAATGTGCTTAATGAATATATCCTCTGTGTGGAGAGGAATCTGCTCAAAACTGATCCTGGCCATCCCTTGGCTTCAGTGACAGTTTGGGCTGTGTAAGGGTTTGAGCTTTATAGGCTCTTTTGAAGGATCTTTCTCCCGGGTTATTGAATTAAAAGCTTTTATTGCACCTAATGGATCGAAATTTATTCCCAATCAATGAAAGTGTGGCTTGAAGGCCACCTTAGAGGGCTTCTTTTATCAATTCCAGAAGCACAAATCAGCCTTGCACGTTTTCCCAGCTATTTTGGTGGAATTGGACAGAAGGAAAATGTGTGGAAAAGGCACAGCTGGCCCTGATCCTCCACTTGAGGTGTGTCACAACTGGAGGCAGCTTTGCTCTCTGTGGTGAGGCTGATGCCAAGGTCAGATCTGGGATCTTGGAAAATTGAAAACAAAACAAAAATCAACAGGTTTGAGAGCCAAGAACTTTGGTTAATCCGCTATCCCCTGTTCTGGGCAGTCCTGCTGGAATCCCTCAGTTCTCCTGCTTTTCCCAGCTCTCCCTCACACTTCCATATATCCTGGCAGCTCTACCACTCTCAAAAAGCAGGAATGAACCAGCTTTTACAGCCTGGTTCCTGCACTCCTTAATTAACTGTAAAATCCATTATTGAGGGACACATAGCAAATCTCCTCCCTACATCCCCACTCTGGCCCCAGGGAGGGAGTGACCAGGGCTGGGAATTGATCCTGTTCCCTGCACAGCAGAACTCTGGAATGGGCCAGCTCCCTGCTTTTGCACCAGTGCTCAGGTAAAGAAAACACATGGACCAGAACTTTAAAAGTCTTGGCTTTAAAGCTGATGCAAGGAAAAGGGCTCCAGGTAACTCGTTTGTTGTTCTTTTTGTCCTTAAACTTCTGTGATTCCCTTTTTTCTGCTGGAACTTTGGAAAGTATCCCATTTCTGCTGTCCTTGCAGTGTGTCCAACTCCTTCACAGAGATTTGGGCACTTTTTGGAGCTGTGTTTGGTATGAGAAAGCACCAAGGGACTGACAGAAGGGGATTCCTTGTGTCCTTTTCCAGCATCATCCCTATCCAAGCAATGAAATCAGGATTTATACTTCAGTCCCTGTCAATGAACATCCATGTCTTGGAAGGAAAATATTCTGTGTTCTCCAATGCTGGAATTCCCTGGCAAATCCAGGATTTACATTATCCTGAAAAGGGGTACTTTCCCGATTGAGGCCTAAATTAGATGAAATCTCAATAGGAAGATGATTTTCTTCTTGCTGGGATTATGATTTGTTTATGACAATTTATTGCAGCAGATTTCTCTTGTGCTATTTCTCTGTGTCTCATCCCCAGTGCATCTCCGTATTTTTGGGAATGTATTTGGAATACCATGCATAAGATATGTTGTTTAAAACATTTTTGAAGTTTTAGCTGCAATGAGTGATATTCTTAGTTTAAATTCAGAGCTTATAGGATATGTCATGAGCTGCTTGTTCAGCAGTAGATCTTTTTGGGAAGAAATCAAAAATTCCCTCCAAAAAGTTGGAAGCCTTTTATTTTAAGCAACAACAAAACTACTCCTCTCTCTTTGAGTGCTACTTTAGATCAGCTATCAGAGCTCCTGTGTAATGGAAATGTGCATCCCCAGCAATTTAATGTAAGCACTGAAAGCTTTTGTAAATCAAAGTGTTTTATTCTCAGAGAATCACTTAAAATACCACTGAACTGTATGTGAAACACATTCCCTGCTATAGGCGGGGGTTTCTTCATTTTTTTATTGATTTTTAGGAGCTCTGGAGTTAAACCATGCCAGGAGTGTTGCTGAGATGAATCACTATTATCCAAAGGCCACCAGCCTCTCTGCCGACTGACAGAAGGATAATTCCACATGGATCAAATAAATACAGATGTGTAGTAATTAGTTCTATTCCCAATGAGGCCATTTCCAACACACTAAAGATGTGCACGATTATGGAGCCTCACCCCAACAGCTTTTATCAATTTAAACTGCTAAGCTACAGGATAGGTCATAACCCAGCCTGCTATTAATAATGTATTTATTGTGGGCAACATTAGGAATTAGGGGGAGAAAAAAAACCACTTCTCACAAGAATAATGTTCTCTTTTTACAGGAGCATCACATGTGCCTGGCCACTGTGCTCAAGTACAGTCCCAGGACAATCCAAAGGCTCCAGTTTCTGATCCAGAGCAGGGATGCCTACGTGGTTGGGGGGGTTCCCCACCAGGATGATTTGGCCGTGGCTGACGTGCTCCAGGTGCCACTTTTGGGCTCAGAGCCAGCAGTGGCTCAGCTCTACAGCACCAAGTCTGGCAGCAAGAGAATCTTTGCCAGTGCTGGAGTGCAAACCCCTCCTGGAGAGTGGGGCATCTGCAGCAGGGAGCAGGTGAGCAGGGTGTGCTCTGGGGTGGGACAGCGTTCACCTGACGGGGTGGGGATTTGTGTCATTACAATAACTCCATTGATGGGACACTCATGGGTTTTGTCATATCTTGGGTGAGGTTGGGTCCTTTTTTGGCTCAGTCAAATGCAGTTTGTGCCCAAGGCAGGAAGGAACACAATTACTCTGGGATTCTTCATGGTGTTGAGGATATAAAAGTGTTTGGTCCAATATTTGAGACAATTTGTGCTGCTGCCCCATGGGTGAAGTCATGAAATTAATCCATTTTACCAGTGACTGAAGATGCACATTTTCCAAAAATCCTTGTTCTAAGGGGAAGAAATTTCCCCTTCAATCAGCCTGTTCCAATTGAGGTTCACTGAGCATCTTTGCAGTTTTACTTTGTACCCAGCCTGTCATTGCTAAATTCATCTCTCTTGTTGTCATGACCAGTAAGAAAAGAACAAAATCCTATTGAACTAAAATTACAAGGCACAAGAGGTTCCTGTACTTTCCTTTTACAAGTTTATTTTGCAGCCAGTTCCTCAGTATTTTATTCTGTAAGCTGATTTTGCAATTTACAATGATATGTCTAAGTATTAATTAAAAAAAAAAAAACGAGATCATTTTTATGGTGGTGCTACATCTCATCCAAGAAAATAATCATTGCCAAGGTTTTTAGTAGGTATTCCTGCTTCTTCAAGAGGCTTTTCACATTGCTTTGGTTTTTATTAATCACCTTTAGACTGAACAATCTAAGCTACGCAAACACATTGCAACTTCTCTAGCAAATGAAATAAATATATGATCAATGACCTGCAAAACAGCTGTTTGATTTATTTGATTCACGTAAATTATTTAACAATACTTCTGGTTCATCCTACAGGGTTATGGAATTTCTCCTTCTGTTGTTTGCTTGTATGAAATATTGACATTTTAGGTTAAATAATCAAAGTGAGGTGACACCATGGTAAAGCACAATTCAATTTTCACTTAAAGATAGCTCATAATTCTTTGTGATTGGTACAGTCCTTACAGGATTATTGATCCTTTTCATTACTGTAGGGGAGCCCTCAAGAAAAACACATTTATGTGATTCTCAAAAGCCACAAATGGAACACATGTAATTGTATTTTAGGTCAATCTTTAAAAAAAAAGAAATAAAGAAACAAAAATCCCCCAAATTACTCTGTAAAATGTAGGAGACTCCAGCCAATGCAACAAGATCTGAGAATACTTTTACCAGGTTCAAAGTCATTTGCAGTTTCTAAGAAGCTAATTGCATCCTGCACCAGCTGGGCAAAAGGCATTTGAAAGCCATTTAAATCTGTGTACATACACAAATAAATAATTAGCATTTTTATAAAGCCTGCCTGGTACCTCCTTCGTGCATTTATAACCATGGAATGCACTCTCCAGTAGGAAAATTTCCCAGCTGTTTTGGCTGGTGTTACCCTGGCACATTTTTGCAAATAGCATCGTCCATCCCGCGTTGTTCCCTGTCACAAACATTTATGGAGCAGTTCTGGTGATCCAAAACCTCAGATCCTCATCAGACAAAAAGAAGAAACCATCCTGGGCAGGCAAATTCCTCTCTGCAGAAAACAGGGATGAAGGCCCTGGAGTCTTCATCCAGAACTGGCCAAGGTTGCTTTCAATCCATACCCAAACAGCTGTAACAACACAAGCACCTCTGAGAAAATGAAACCATATTTAGAAAATAAATGTTAAGCCCAAATATTTGGGAACTGGAAGTCTGAGGAGCATTTTGGTGTTGTCACTGTGCAAAGGATCTCTGTGTCCCTGCTCTGCAGCTGTTCCATGCTCTCAGCCAGCTCATCCTGGATAACATGGAAGTTCAGCGCTGGCTCTTCAAGGTGGATGATGAGCATGGAGGAAATGGCACTGCCTACTGTGATGTTATTTCCCACCTGGAATGCTACCACTGGATCCAGAAGGAATGGCAGAGACATGGCCCTGAGGTGTGGAGTAAGAGCCAGGCTCGTGTAAGTAACAAAATTACATCTTCTTTGTTGTCATGGCTCTTTAGTGGTCCCCGAGGTTCCTGCTTGCTGTAAATCTCTTCTCTGGGCCTTCATTTGAAGGTAAAAGTTGATATCACAGCCCAGACTGGATTTACAAAGCAAAGGTAGCAGCAATTCAAATGAAACAGTGAAATATTCCAAAATACAAAGGAATGCCTGGCAACCAACTGTGGAGTATGTTGTGTCATAACACTTCCTATGCAGTAATGTGCAGATTTTATACATTTTTTTAATCTAAAGTGAGGACATATAAAGGGAAGTTTGTAGGCAACAGAGCCTAATCTCTACATAGAAATTTGGAATTATTGAAACAAAGATTAATTGTGATTGGGATTAAAATAGTTGAACAACACTGATTTGAAGTCATACAAACTGATTGCTTTTTCATCTGGTTTTCTATGGATTGTTTTTCCTGTATGTTTTGCCTTACTAATAACTTTTAAACCTGTATGACACAACACTTGAGGTCTTGGAGATCATTAAACTCCTGCAAGTTTCATTACCAGGGGTGTTTAGGTAAGGAGAGACATCTATAAATATCTAACTGAGGGAAACATTAGAGCATGAACTCAGACACTCCTGGATTCCTAAGAATCTCCACAATTGAGAGGCTGGAAGATGATACATTTTAACTGCAGAAAAATCCATATGAAACCACACTTCATTATTCTGGCATTCCAAGAACTATTTGTAGTTTAAATATTCATTGGTATTTAAATGTGTTAATTTCAATAAGCATTTGATATTTCTGTATATTGTGCCAAATTCATTCCTAATGTAATGGTTTTAAAGCCAGAAGGAATGTATCCAGAAAAATTGTTTCATTTACATAAACTACTCATTATAGCTCCTCTGATTTTTTTAATTCAATCAAAACGGGTTTGAAATTTGGGGTTGATTGAATTATATTGTATATTAAAATTTCAAATTGGGCTGATTACAGTTCTGCTGCGTTTGACAACTAGAAAATAATTCCACATTATAAAACAGAGTTCATGTTATAAAGCTGAAGGGATAATTTCTCTGATCTGCTGATTCCTCACTGCCTGCAAGTCAGACAGGATGAAGCAGAGCCCTGGAGAACCATCCCAGTGGGACACAAAGCTCAGGGTGTATCCAGGTCCTGCTCCCACCACCTGAGTCCTGACAGAATCAGGAATCACCAGCTCCAGTTCTTTGCTGGTATAAATCCCTGATATAAGTGGCATTCCGTTTCTGTGCCTTTTTAATTCTTTTCCTAAGTGCTTCTGCATAAAGGACACAGTGAGCCCTGACTTCCTTTGGTTTTCTTATACTCCATTTACTCGAGCTTGGATACACCCAGCAATCAACCAGTGAGAAAGCTGAAATATAAATATATGTTGGAAGTTGGGAATTAAATATGGAGTAATGGATTTGATCTAATTTACCAGAGTCAGCGGACAAATAAGGCCAATATTGAAGTGGGCTTTGGCAAAGTGTTGTCCAGAGAAGCTGTGGCTTCCTCATCCCTGGAAGTGTCCAAGGCCGGGTTGGGAGGGGCTTGGAGCCACCCTGGGAATAGTGGAAGGTGTCTCTGCCCATGGCAGGGGCTGGAATGGGATAATCCTGAAAATCCCTCCCAATCCAAACCTTTCTGTGATTCCAAAATGTGGAACTTGCTGCTGTTTTGAACACTTTGCTTGAATGTCTGCTTGAATTTCGCTGCCTTCTGCGTTTACCCTCTTTTGAAATAATGAATTGCAGCCTCCCCGAGTCTCAGCACTGAGAGCAGAGGATTAAAATGCTCCTTTGTTAGGGAACACCATTGTAATGATCCACATTTAAACATCAAAGCAGAAGTTTGTGCTTTAATGTCCTGTTGCAGTGTAGGGACCTGGTTCCTTTGATAATGAAGACGTCGTGTCACAACGGCGGCTGCCACACACAAAACGGATGCTGGCAGGTTATTAAAAAATTCAGCTTCTTGATGAAAGACTATCCTGCAGGCTAGGAGTACAGTGAAAAGCCTCTCCATTCTGGTGGAATTATTAGAAATGAGAACATGACTGTAAGCACTAAATTATGGTAATACTTACAAATAGCATCATTTGCATAGCAGTTTAAGACATGACACCCAGATTTTCCTCAGTAGCATGGAGTAGGCAACAGATTAAAAATAATGTACTTTGTGAGTCTGAACTGTGTAAAAATCTATTCCAGCTAAAAATGAGGCTGATTTTACATTCCTCATTGCAATAGAACATTGGGGCAGACCCAAGTGCACAACAGGTTTATGGATGGATTTCACCTTGTTAACTTAATGCAGCCTCTGAGTTATCTGAACAATTAATTTGCAAACGCAGAAAGGGTTGAATTCATAAACTGCATGAATGTCTCGAAGTCCATCAGCCTCCTGTGCACTGCTCAAGTCTGTCAGCAGAGAAGTTTCATCCTGAGGCCCAGAATCCAATGGCTCAATATCCAGAGGACTGCTGCACATTTGGCACTTGTGAGGTTGTTCGTGGCGACACCTTCCAGTGTGAAAAAGAACATCACAATCTGGCCCTAGTTGTGTGCAAATAATTAGTAAATACTGAGGTCCTTATCAGATTAATTGTATCTTGTAGGGTGAATGATGATTGCAGGGAACAAATAAATTCATTTTTAACATATGCAGGTTTTCTGTACCAATCCAAGCTTCAGTTAGTCCATGCATAGCAGAAAAAAGTGGTTTTGCTGCTGTGAGAATAAGTGAATAATTTTTTTGGAATATCTAGGTAAAGATAGCCACAATCCTTATTACTATACAGTGTAGCTGGGCATCTGAGTCCTGCTCAAAGTCAGCAGCTCAGATTCTGGAAAATCTCATCTAAACTTATATGGACCCTTGCTGGGAGACTCTAAATCCATGGAAAACTCTTGTATTTGCTGACACAGTCTCTGGCTTAGAGGGATTCTGAGTTTTTGGAGGCTGGGAGAGTATCCAAGGAAGGGATATGCTCGCTCTGTTTTCATATTTTCCTTTTTCTTGGGACTCAAACTCGCAAAGCTCTTCCCTTTTAAGGCAAAGATAACATCACCTTCCCTGTTAGCATTGCCTTTTTTTCTTCTTTTAACAATTCCCTTTTATATAAATAACACGGGACTGTAGGATCCCATCCTCTTGCATAACTATGGAACAGTAAATAGTAAATCACTAGATTAAATTACTACTGAAATTAATTTTAGAATTATCTTTTATTATCCTGTGACTTAATTAACCACCAGGACCAACAACATGATGTGAGTTTACGTAGCAGCAAGTCTGAAAATAACAAAGATCAGGCTGGAGACAAAAAAAAGGATAAAGAAGAGCTGAAAATCCAGGGATAGAACAAAACACAGAGAAACAAGCAATAAATACTCTTCCAATAAGCCCTGAAAACTGGTGATAGCTATACAACCATTTCAAAACTCTCCATTAAATATCTGTTGTAGAGCAAAAAAAGTGATTTAATGCACTTGGGCAGCCTCTGCTAGAAAAATATTTGAATCTTCCTCCTCCAGTTGAGTCAGAGGATTTTGTTGCTGTTTCTTTTCCTTATAGGCTATAATTTGGTTAATTTACCACAATGAGGAAATCAGAATCTTTTCAAAAGGTGACAAATATGGACAACTTTTGGTCTGAATCACATAAAACAAGATTTGTATGCTGCTTGTAGGATTTTGCATTGATTGCTGTTGGAAAATAGTAATGCAAAATGCTGGATGTTCCTTTAAATGAAACATTTTTTGGTCAGTTTTTGAAAGTCCTGTACTAAGTAATAGATGAACTCTGGGATTACCTGGAAATCAGGAATAGTGGGGAGCAGATTGTGTCCTGGTTGGATGAATTCCATGCACTGGACACCTGGAGCTTCCACACCACATCTTGTTTCTTTACTGAGTTAAGGAATTCAGAGTAGGGTGTGTATTTGCAAACAAATCAGGATAAAACCAATCCATCAAAAATGTAATTTCAGAAACCTGCCACTGCCAGCACACTCCTTTCTGACCTCCTTTGAACACAGTAGAGCTTCCTAACACTGTTTTTTTTCCTGTTTTTTTTAAATTGATCTTAGTGTAACACCTCAAGCTCACGGAGGGGGTTCTTAAGGAGCCTGTTGTGCACGTGGAATTGCAGGTGTGGTATTATTCCAGCCTGAAGAGGGCCAGAAACTCTGACAGATCCCCAGAAAATGCATTTCCAGCATTTCGACAGGTTTTTAACATTTCTTCTAACTGATAATTGTGTTTATTAGGGAAAGAAAAGGAACCCAAAAACTTCAGGAAGAAGCTGATGATGTAAAGGAGTAGTGCTGCAGGTTTCTTAGTGCGAGCAGTGCTCTGCCAGCAATTATCCCAAATAACTGAAATATTCCCTGTACCTGCAAACAATCTTCAGTTTATTAAGATTATCTGTGTGCCTGCCATGGTGGTGTTTGAGGTGATGTGCAAATCTGAGGTAGAATAAAGCCGAATTGTATCCCTGGGCTCAGTGAAAGCCGGGATATCGTTCCTGAACCACAAGCACGGGCTCTGCAAGCTGTTGGGCTGTATGTCCTATTGATTTAATATGCTCCTAATCAGTACATAAAGCTATAGGCCTGCAGTGTTAATTTTTCATATGCTTACAAAGTACCCTTTGATTTTCTGTCACGCGTTAATTACAGCGTTTTGCCATTAAATAGGAAGCTTTGTGTAAACTAATTACTAGGTAATCATTGTCTACCGCCAGCGTGCTGTTCCTACCTTTTATTTTATTCTAAAAATGCACAGATCTCGCAGTCTGGAACCACTATACCTTCCAGCCATTAGCTCTCACTAATTCATAGCATTATTGTGCTAAGATTGTAGGAGTTGTAATTGTTGTGGTATCAGTGCTGTTAATTACCGGAGTAAACAGTTGAAATGGTGCCAAGGTCTATTGTACAAGGCAGAGGAAAAGGAGGTTTAAATGTTACTTCCACCATCTGGGGACTGGAGGAGAGGCAAATGCTAGAAAACAGCAGTGAGGCAATATCAGAACTTCAGCTCCAGGGTTTTAGGCCATATGGATCCAGAATATTTTGAATCAATTGAATTTAAGTGCCAGTTTGTAGCAATAACAGTGGGGAAGGAGAGGATAAAGCAAGAGCACTAAAGAAATCTGAAATGCCTTAATGTTGGTGCAGCCAATAAAATGCCTGCTTGGATTATTTTAAAAATGTTTGTTTTGCTAAAATCCAAAAAGTAACACATAGGCAACTCTGGGAATAAAAGGAGTTTAAGTGTGTGTTGTTTGTGAAACACGATGCAGGTTTTGTCTGACAATTCCCGTAGCATTACAGCAATTTCCATAAAATTCCTGGGAAGTGACTGTGGGTTTTCTATATAAGGTTGTTTTTTTTTTCCTTCTGAAACCACATTTTTGGAATTCATTAGAATATTTTCTTTAGAGATACAAGCCAGAAAGGAGAGCAAGTCACAAAAGTGCATTAAATTTATAGAGATTGAAATAGAGAAAACTCAATTAATTGGGAAAATAATTTTAATCTGAGGGCATCAGAATAGTCTGTGCACTTGCAGAAATCTCACTAAAATACAGGAAAATGCCTTCAAATATTCCTGATCTCATTTTGTATGAGGATTAACATCCCAATATCCTGAACTTACAAATGCTGCATTTAAAATAAATATATGACTGTTGTTTTGAAGAGAGCTTTTTGAAGATCATAACAATTATGTTTTCTTTGCTCTGAAGGAAGATGTGGGGAACCTTGAACATGCAGGATGCACGTTGCAAAAGACACACTTTTAGAATATTTATTTGGATTAGAAAGCAAACTAATTAATAAAATTATCCTAATCTTAAATTAGCATTCAGTGCATAATCATGCAGAATTCTTTGAGGGGTTCATGGCACTTTCAGGATCCTTTTTCTGGCTGATTTTTGGCAGCACAGATTTGATCTTTGATTTCCCTGTATAGATTGTTTTCCGAGCAGGGATCTGGCAGCATATTGCTGCTGCCAGCTTAGGAGTGTTTGCAGGAAATAGGAAGGATCTCTCTTCCTAAACAATCCTGGTTTATTTATTTTTTATTGGTCTGTTAGCAGATGTTGAAGTAGTTCAGGGCACAATGTAAACATGTGCTTTTCAATGGATGGTAAATAGGAAAATGCACAATGAAAGGAGCGATTGGGAAGGGGTTTGGACCGGGGCAGAGGGGGTTTTGTGTGGTTTTTGTGTGTGCGTGTGTGTCTGTAGTTGAATTTAGAATTAAAAGAAGTGCTTGATCTTTCAGTATGGAAACCCTCAGCGTGCGGAGTGGCAGCGTGAGCCCGGCCAGAGAACCATGGCCCCATGTGGTGTGAAAAAAGGAAGAGCACTTTAAGCGCTGGCAAGTTGAAAGGGAACTAAGCTCCTTGTTCTGGGAGTCCTGGGAAGGGGCTGTTTTGTGGGGCTCTATTGAAGCGTGGCAGATGTGCCCCAGCCCCACAAAAAGCCCCTTGAGTGGGAGCAATCCCGGCCCCGTGTCCGGCTCCGAGCGGGGACCGCGCTCCCGGGAAGGATGAGCCCAGGGAGTGCAGAATTCTGGCTTCTGTTTGCAGCATCCCACTTAATGCCAGTGGCAGCCCCGTTTGCCAGGCAGCTGAAATGGGCCATTAGCTATCAGGGAAAATTGTCTTTGCTCCTTTCAGCAGATGGAGCAAATATTTTACAAAGCAATTTTACATACGAAAAACATTTGTGTGAGGCGGTAATGACGGCTGTTTGCCATGATGGGACCTGAGCTCTGAACATGCTTTTCCAGCTCGGGGAAGGCAAAATTGGCACTTTTTAATTTTAAAATTTGCAGTTCACAGTGAAAAGCCCGGGCTTTAAATCAGGTGGCAAACTTTAAGTAGATAGAGGGTGCTCAGTGTGTTGCTTCCAAAACCATTCCCAGTTTTATAGACCTCTCAGTTTTTTCTGTTTACTGTGGCTCTTTATGGTCCTGGCCAGGGTGGACCTTTCTGAATTAAGAAAAAAAGTGTCCAATCAATTTAATTTGCAAAATAGGAAATAATGGCAGTTATTTGGACATTCAGGCAGCAGTCACTGGCTTCTTCCATGGTTGCTGGTGTCACTGAGAACATCAGAATAAGCTGCGCTGGACCAATTCCCATCCAGGCAGCTGGAATAAGTTATCCCAGCTCCACTGATCACAACAGAAAGGATGTACTTATAAGTGGTAGGAATTGTCATTGTGCCATCCAAGTGGCATAAATTGCCACAGCTTCATTGACTGCAGCAGAGTCGTGGCAGTTTGTATTGCTCAGGAGCTCTCTGCTGATTTTATTCCTCTCTGGCCCACTCAGCTTTACTTATTTGGAGTTACTTTCTTCACTCTATTTGCTTGCAAGGTCTAAATAACTTGCTTTCCATCTGATTTTTAGCTAAAAAGCCCTGGGTCTTATGCATCCTGCTCTGTAGCCTCTTTCTTTCCCTAGGTCTTTCTTCCTAGTTCTTCTTCCTATTTATTTACTTCTCTTCTCAACAGGCTTTTCCTTGCTGGCTGATCTGTCTCCAGCAGATTTCCTACCACTGCCTTCAACATCTGCCACGTTTGGTCCTAATTTTTTGTTGCAACTGCCTAAGAAAACCTTTCAAAATTCATGTTGCTGAAGGGTGAGAAATTTTTTTTCATTTTGTGGGAAAAAAATGGGGTTTTTTGGGGGGTTTTTTTGGTGATTGTTCACTGTTATAAAAAGGTGCAGAACCGATTTGGAGAGATGTAAAGATTTCTACATGATGTGAACAGTATTTGAGCTGCTCATTTTTACTGCTACCAAGAAACATCAGCTGCAAGATTTGAACAAATGCTCCCTGTTTTCATTGAGCCTGTGATCCTGGATTGTTTTGAGCCACATCAAGAGATAAAACATTGGTAGGCTCTGCTGGAGATACTGTCCAATTTAAATGAAATTAGCCAGCTGAGCACTGATCCTTTTAAAAGGTTTGACTTCATGAGTGAATGTTGGATCCAGGCTTGAATTTGCTTACTAAAACTCCCTATAATCGGGATTATTGCCTTTTCAGACCTTACAGTTGCAAAAAACTCCAACCAGAATTCCAGGTGCTGATCCTTAAAGAGTGGTTACCCTGTGAACACCCTGATTGCCCAGGCATTGTTCAAAGCCCTGCCACGCTGGGTTGGAGCTCAAGGGAAGTTTGTCAGATTTTCTTGAACTGATTATCTGTTTAAAATTCTGTTTCTTTCTGTCAGACAGCTGGGTTTGGTGCTCACATCCTTCACAGTCACCAGTGCTGAGGGTGCCAGAGCAGCTGTGGCTGCCCCTGGGCCCCTGGAAGTGTCCAAGGCCAGGCTGGACGGGGCTTGAGGCACCCTGGGATAGTGGAAGGTGGCCCTGCCCATGGCATTGGGATGAGCTTTAAGGTCCCTCCCAACCCAAACCATTCCAGGATTCCATGATTTCTTATCCTAAAGGAGCCACGCCTTAGACGTGCAAGAAGAAAATTCAAAAGGCAGAGAAAAAAATCCCTTGGAAGTTCTGCCTGATTTTACACCCAGTTTAGGGAAGTTTCTTCCAGAGCCATGTGTGATCCTCCAGCTCTGTCTGAAAGGAGATACAGCTGGGAATTGTTGCACTGGGAAGTTGTGTCCCAGGTCACACGCTCACAGTTTCATTGTTACTTACACAAGCTTAGGCACAGCACTCCCAAATGCCTCCATATCCAGCAGAGATTCCTGGTTTTGGTTTTTTTTCCCCTGTGATTTATCAAAAGCTTTCAGGCAGCCACTGCACACCTCTTGCTTTGTTTGTTTTTATATTTCTGTTTAAATTGCACAATACCCAAAGTCAGCAGGTCTCAGGGATGAGACTGGGAATGACAGAGGGTGTTGCTGGATACACTGCCAGCTGTGAACTGATTTGTGGGGCAGCAATTCCAGGCCATCCATCATGGCTCACATCCTCTCTCCAAAGCCACGTTTATTTTCATGAACCACCTCAGCTTGTGCCTTGTTGGCTCAGCAATAATTCAGCACAAATACAGACCCACACAAGGCCAATGGATATTTGCTCACTGCTCTGCTGTTTCAGTCAGCTGAGCCATCCAAAACTGAAATTCCTCCTTCAGATCCTAAGGAAATGAGCAGGGTAAGACCTGAAGTTGGGTAAAATCTGAGCTTGGATCTCATGTTTTATGTGCTCCTTTGTTTTTGCCATGAGGTTGTGCTGCTTACTGTATTGATTTAATGACTAAAACCCTTTTTAACCCTTTTTTGGTGGTATTTTTTTTAAGTCAACAGCATACTTTTCTCCTTATTATGTGATAGGAGCTCACATAGCCCAGATCAGTATCACCATCCAGGCACCTCAATATTTTTAAGGCATTTTTTCCCTCAATTCCATGTGAGGTAGGGACAGCAGTTGTCCCCTTTTCATGGCTGGGCAGCTGAGGTGCAGATGGAAAATCCCTTTCCTGAAGCCTCAAGGTGACTGCAGTCAGGACCAGGGTTTATCCAGGTCTCCTGCATTAAATCCCTAATTGCCCAACTGTCCAGAGAAGCTGTGGCTGCCCCTGGATCCCTGGAAGTGTCCTAGGTTGGACGGAGCTTGGAGCAGCCTGGGATAGTGGAAGGTGTCCCTGCCCCCATGGCAGGGATGGAATGGGATGGGATTTAAGGTCCCTTCCCACCCAAACCACCCTGAAATTCTGATCATTGCTCCATCCTTCTCATTCTGGTAGGTAAATCACAGTGAAGTGATTTTGAATTTGCATTTTTGGTTACTTTACATCATGTGCTCCATGACAAAGCCCATCTCTTCAAGCTCACTGCTCTGGAAAAACAGCTTTAATTTTTTTATTTGCTATTCTTAGCTGTCAGCCATAAGGTTTCATCATGTTCCTCCAGAGCCTGAGATAAAGTGATTGTGGCTGAGGACATTGGCAGGATCAGAGGAAGGTTGGTCATCTGCTGCAGCACGGGGTGCTGAGGAGAGGGGATGTAAAACCAGAGGCAAAGAGCCCCGGGGGAGCAGGGGGAGGCTCATGAAGCAGCAAGAAAAGGAGCCTGAAGCAATCCAGTCAGGGTCCTTGCACTTTATATGCTCGTGTTCTTCTGGGACTTTGGGGAGCAGTAAAAGCAGTGCAGTTACTTTCTGTATTTAATGGGGCTGGGCTGTGTGTGTGATAATAAAGAATTTAAAACTAGGAAAAAAGCTGGTTTAGCTGTGGAGTGACTAATCCAACTCCACCAAAGACACAGGCACTTGGGAATTTGTTACAGATATTTTACAGACTTAAAAGGATATCTTCTGCTTTAGAAATGCTTTTGCTTGATTATTCCTATTTTTTTTTCTAACTAAAGAGTATTTGGGTTGATATAAGAGCTTAAACATGGAACCAGTGAAACTGTTGCTGGTATATGTGACTATTTCAATATGCTACTTCAAAATACAAACGATGTACAAGTTATTGACTGCTGGTATTGATCCCAAAGCAGTTACCAAGTACTTGGCATTTTCAGATGCCAGATCCAATTATTGATATAAATTATAATGCAAGAGATGCTATGCTGAGGGGGGGATTGGCTTTCAGAGAAGGACAGTTTGCAAGAGGAGGGAAGAGGAGCAAGTAGAAAAATTAAAAAAGGCTTCCTGACTGTGGGTAAACAGTAACCACATTTTTTTTTTTTTTTGCCTGTTGGAGGCCTGGTTTTTAATCACCCCACAAGCAGTTTTCATTTCTGTAGTAAAATTGCTTGTGGTTCTATTTAATTTGTTTCTGCAGGAGCTAGCTTTGGTGAAGATCTCCCAGGAGCTGCCGGGCCTTTTAGCACAGCACGTACAGCCAGTCAATGAGAAACGATTCCCTACATGGGAAAAATTCCTCCAAACATTTCTTAGTCAAGGTAAATAAGACTGCAAAGTCGCTGTGAAGTGTTATAAGGAGTAATTATGCCATATTGTCTGCCATATTCTTGTTAGTCTTGGGCCCATTTAAATATCTATCTCCTTTTATTTCTCCATTATGCTTCAAATGTTCATTTACCAATGATTTATAGGCCACTGTTCTATCACTCATTTGTCCTGTCCAAGATTTTCCTTCTATTAATTCTGGATTCTGAATCCATAAGCACCAACTCCTTAATCCTTGGGTGCTGCACCAAAGACTGTCACATCTGGGGAAAGGCTTTAGGGAATTCCAGCATGTGAATGTAGGTAAATGTGAGAATATTTCATATATACATTTGTTTAAATATTTCTTTATGGAAGAGACAAGGATGAATCAAAGCTTTGCAGGTATTTTCTTCTTAAATAATGCTGCTTGGCACATCTAGTACCAATTTTATTACACAGTAGTTTATCCCAACATCCCATTTAACCCAATTATGGCATCATATACAATAGAAAGGCAAATCCACAATTCCAAGCAGTTCTCTTGGTGATCTTCCTATGGAAAACCATGCTGGAAGTTGTTATTTCCATGCTGAGTTCCTCTTGTGGATGAATGGCACAGGCAGACTCTTACCTAGGACCATTGTATGGATGGGAGTCCACAAGATGAGCTCACAGCAGGAGTTACCATACCCCCAGTCCCAACATTGCATTTCCTAGCTGTTCTGGGCCTGGTGTTGAGCTGGACTCACTCTTGCTACCCCAGAGCCTGTTTCTCCAGTCAGCTGCGGGATTTATCCAGTTTGGAAGTGGGACTGAAAAGCCACTAACTGAACTCCTTTCTCCTCCAAGAGATCCACGGTTCTGGCTCTGCTGCTCCCATTCTACTGATTTATTTGCTGTATCTCCAATCCCCTCTGGAGCTGGTGGCTCCATCCTGTGCACCCTGAAGGGCAGCACTTGTGGATTTGATTCCAAGCTGGACAGATAATTCCTTTCTAATTCCAGGTGGAGTGATAGAAGCCTTCCCGTTCTCCGCCAGCATCACCAACCTGACAGTGGATCTGCTGATAGAGCCAACAGGGGAGGTGACAATGGTGTCATCTGGAGACCAGCTCCACGCTGAGGGGCCCCTCAGATCTTCTGGCACCACCATCCCACAACGTTCCGTGGATCCAGCAGTTCTGAACTCTCTCTGCTCAAAAATTGGGGAGGTCTGTAAATCCAAAGGAGTGCTTGGCTACTTCTCCGTTGATTTTGTGGCTTTCATCCATCCCCAGACGAGGGAGCAGCAGGTGAGTGGGGAGGTTTGTTACCTCACACTGTCTCCCTGAGATCAAGAAATGCCAGCTTCCTTATGGAACTCCAGAAAATATCAGGAGAAAGCTTTGCCCTTTGGAACAAACAATTTCCAAATTCTGGGGCACGTGAACGAGGAAAGCACGTGGGTATTCTGACAGCATCAAATGTAGACCTGATGCATCTCCTTGTTTTTCACTCTCCTGACATTTTCTTATGGAATTGTCACTGAGGGCCTTCAGTGCTTAAGATGTGTTTGACTGTAAAAGGGAACATCTCTGGATTTTAAGGCTGTGGGGAACTGCAGAGCTTTCAGGTTTTTGGTAACTGATCCACTGTAGGGTGGCTGTGGTGAACCAGAGAATCAGAATAATCATGGAATCATGGAATGGCTTGGGTGGGAAGGGACCTCAAAGATGATCTCATTCCACCCCCTGCCATGGGCAGGGACACCTTCCACTACCCCAGGGTTCTCCAAGCCCCATCCAACCTGGCCTTGGACTCTTGCAGGGATTGAGGGGCAGCCACAGCTTCTCTGGGCACCCTGTGCCAGGGCCTCACTCTCACAGTAGTTTGTCAGCTCTGGAATTCAGTTCCCAGTTATATCTGACTCCCAAAATGGATGTACACAGCATTGTAATTAGAATTCTGGATAAGCCATATTGGACAACTTCCATGGAAAGTTGCTTTAAAAAGATTAAGGGATGACATTCTCACCCATGGAAGTCCATGGGAGTTTTGCCAATTTGCTTCACTCAAGCCAGGATTTCACTGAAATGCAGGAATGCTTCCTGGATTATTGAGGTTGTGACATTTCCTGGCACAAACAAGGACTCATTAAATCATTCAGTGATTCTTGTGGCTTCTTAGAATTCTGTCTGCTCCATCTTGGTTTTCTTCCCTTGTTCCCATCTGATTTTACCTTAATATTTCCCATGTTTATCAGCATGTACCACAACTTTAGCATTATTTAAGCCCAGGTTTTTAAATTTAACTGGATGTAGAGGCAATTAATGAGGCCATCTGTCTTGGGAGAGAGAGATCACACAAAGGCTTGTGTTCCTGAAAGCACTGTGTTTTTGGCAAACAAGAAATCCTATTAGACCCTTGGAAGATTTGCTCACTCATTTCACAAGTGTACATTTGAATGCAGTAGATGGAAGGCTCAGATGCGTTTCCTGGAAGTCCGGGATACTCAGGAATTCCTTCCAAGTGTGTTTTACAGAAAATATTGACCTTTGGAGCACTAGGAGCACAGGGACCTGTGATGGATAAGGAACAACGTGTGTTGTCACACACAGCTCAGTGGGAAGACAGAGCCTTGGCTGCCACGAGCCCCTGGCTGTGAGATCCAAGGGGCAGGGAAGGCTGGGACTCCACATAATTCCCTGTTTGCCTCAGGAATCTATTTCCATCTCAGTTACCTGTGCCTTGTTCCTGAGGGGAAGGGAGATAGAGACACTGTTTTCAGTGTTTTGGGGAAGAAGTGGAGAAGAATTAGGTGCAGAATTTGGACGGAATCACTTCTGATTCCTGCTTTATTTTCCAAGATGATGATTCAAAGCAAAGCCTTGTCCCCCCAGAGTGAAATCCTGCCCAGTGTTGACTGTCAGATCCCTGCTGCTCACATCCCAGCTGCGAGCTGCACCCAAACAAATCCACTGAATTGAGTGGGAATATTTAAACACATCAACTTCCTTACCTCCACAGCTCTGTGGATGTATGGTTTGGAGAAGCAGGATCCTAAGCTACCTTTTCCACAGGTCTGATGGCTTTTGCACAGCCCCAGCCTTTCCCAGCAGTAATGAGGGAACACTGGATAAACTGCTAGGGTTGGACAATTCCCGCTCGTGTCTGAGGGTCTCTCCAGACAGAGCACAGCATTTTCTGTGTGCTATTTTCCAGCAAGAGCCACAGTGTTGTCGTTAACCATATCCCAATCCTACATCCAGCAGGACAGAGGAGTTGTAGAGCCCTAAAATTGAAGTTTGTGGGTGAGCCGCAGCCCATCCCAGCAGCTGCCACGAGATGGCAGCCGGATAAGAGCCTGCCAGCGCTGCTGGAATCAATTCTCGTGCAAATTTTAAAAGTCGTAAAAGACACTCTCTTTCCAACGCCCCAGTTGCATTAATATTTTACTAATTGACATTTTTACAGTATCATTCAAGCACTTCTTTAAAAATAGCATGGGTGCTCTTTACAGTAACGCAGACGTCGATACTAGACGTAGATAAAACAGTTAAACGGGAGGAAGCAGAGCTGTAATTTAGTAACTCTTTAAGAATTTATGTTTCCTTCCCTTCTCAAGTTTATGTTTCAAAGCTGCAGCATTTTTATGGAAGCTGTAAAGAATTCCAGCATAATTGTGACTTTATTCACTTGAGATGTTTCACCATGAAGCACCGGCTCTGATGTTGTGCATGCCAAAGGAGACTCTTCTGGAAGCACATATTTCCTTGGATAAACAGCCAGCAAGTCTTGCAGGATGTATTTCTAACTCATTTTTTTCCACTGGTGGGATTCTGAAGAGTCCTGAACTCTGTGCTCTGCTTAGCTCGACCTAAAACCAGTCTTAAATCTAAGATCTTAACTACTGCATCTACCTTTGAACTTTGAAAATCAACTATCAGTTCTAGGCTGCTCTGTTTCAGTTTATTTTCTGAACATAAATTCTGAAAATCCCCGAATTTCAGGTGAAAACTCCTCGTTTTCTGCTAATTTTCCATGCAATCCTATCAGAATTTGACACCTCCAATCATAAATATGTACAATTACATATGTGCCTTTATTGTATATGCTCAGAGCATGAGGATGGGCTCAATAATAGATGTTTGTTAATCTGTAGGATTATATCATTCTTTACTTAAACTTGACCTCTGCACAGGTCATCTCCTAAGAGCTCCTGATTTACTGGAGGAGTTGATTCATCTGGTCAGACCCCTTGTCCAGGCCCTATGTTCTCCCATTTCTGTAGCAGCACAAAGGGGTTTTAAAGGCCATTCTTGTGTTTCCATGGCAAAAGGGAATTCCCTGCTAGGATAAAGCTGGAAAATCTTGTGCCATCTGATCCTTCTTCCTTTCTCCCCACGTTAGGGATGTTCTGGGACATGGCCAGGGCAGGAAGGGACATGGCCACAATAACGTGTTCTCTGAGAGTCCTGAGCCAGGAAAACAATCCTTGGGGGTGATCCCAGCTGGCACCAAGAAGTGGCCATTTGGCTGCTCTAAGTTCCAACAGGGGTGGTTCAGCCCCAGGCTCAGGGATGAAAGGAGGTGGACAGGTGGCTTCCAGCCACGTTTGCCTTCCTCCTCTTCCTCCTCCCCACACCTTATATTGGAAAATGCAAAATATACTATGACTTTACCTAAGTAGAACATAAAGCTTAGGGAGGTTTTGGAGCTCTCCTTTGTTACAGCAGGGGAGGGAATGGACACCTTCCTTCATCCCCCTGGGGATCCAAGCCCTTAATTTTGTAGGCAGCAGCATAAATTGGTCTGAGATGATGAAACCACGTCCAAAAACTATTTAATCCCCTCTGGAAGCAAACAGAAACTCCTTAAACCAGTCTTTGGTCAATCTCATGATTTCTAGCACAAAAGTTGCCCTGCTAAAAGTGTTTTCTGTTCCTCCCTCCTCTCACAGCCCCTTCCTTGGGCAAGCTGGAGCCATTCCCTGGAGCAGGGGATGCAGGAGCACTCCTGTCCTTCCCAGAGCAGCTCCTGGGAATGTGCCAGCAGGCACTGGAGCCAGGCTGGCATGCTGGGGCTTTGTTTAGATGATGTGAAATGGATCACACAAGTAATTAATGGCTTTTTCTCTACATCTGAAATCAAAACAATGTCACTCGCAGGGATTTTAATTGTAGTCACTGACAAGGTGGGATTTGGGAGTAACTCCTGCACAATGTACATGCTACCCCAGGCCTGGGAGGGTTTGTGTGAATCCCTGGGAGCATGAAATGAATTTATCTACTGCTAATGGCTGCTTAGGTTTGCCAGGCTGCTTTTTTAATGTTTTATCTGCTGGTAAATCCTCAACCCATCCCCTGCATTTTGCCAGGATACTGCTCTGGTACTCACTTCAGTTGCAGGGATGTCTTTGCTTAACCTTTTTTATGATCCCCCTTCAGTCCAGCTTGCCTCCTACAGCTCTGTTTGTGCTCAGCAAAGCTTCCAGGTGTGGTTTTTGAGGTCAGGTGTAATATCAGGGTCTGGATTAAGAGCAAACAGTTCATTTGGAGCCAGTGAACCAGCCCTCAGATGTCCAAGTTTTCAGTTCCTGGCTTCCTCATGCAGCCCTGCCACCGCTTTCTGAGGGCAGAGTTTTAACTGAGAGTGTAAAACCCGGCTCAGACAAGATCTAGGACATATTGACACAGATTTGTTGATAATATTTATCAAAATTAATGGAACACTCCTACAAAATGAATAGTTTATAATTATTTGGCTCGTTGAAAAGGTTAGCACATACTGGAAAAGTACAAATGGACAACAAAGTTCTTCCTGTCTTGCAGAAGTGATGATAACCAATAAATTATTGAAGAAAATTAAGTATTATAATTGGGGAACAGTCCCCTATTACTAAGTAAAGCCAGCCATTAGCATCCAATTTGCATTTTAGACCATGCAGCAGGAAATATTTAAGTTGACAAATAGGATATTTAATACAGCAACAGATACTTGGCAGTTAGATATTAACAACTGTTACTGGGGTGATTTATTCCCCATTATAAAGGGCATTACCATGTGCATATGATTCTGAAATTAACTCCAGTTTTCCAAGAGGCCTTGGCTGCCTGACCCCTTAATATCCTTATAATGACTCCATTTACCATTCCAGGGCTTAGGCAAGTTATTCACTAGGAGATTTGTTTTAAGGGGTCCACTGTAGGGCAGATATTGGTGTGTGGGAACATTGCTCACTGGCACAGTAGGCACAGGGATTTTTTAAGTGGGAAAAACTCCTGGGAAAACCAAGCTCTGGTTATTGGGGTGGAGGAGCCTTGCAGAGGCAATCCATAGTGCTTCCCTCAGCCTCATAAGTCCTGCCTGAGAAATTATTTCTGAAGTTACAGTAGAGTTCTGGTTGTTCCTGTTTGGAAGTGGTTTATGGAATCATAGAATCGGGGAATGGTTTGGGTTAGAAGGGACCTTAAAGCCCATCCCATTCCACCCCCTGCCATGGGCAGGGAAACCTTCCCTATCCCAAGTGGCTCCAAGCCCTGTCCAACCTGGCCTTGGACACTTCCAGGGATCCAGGGGCAGCCACAGCTTCTCTGGGCACCCTGTGCCAGGGCTTCCCCACCCTCCCAGGGAAGGATTCCTTCCTAAGATCTTCATCACTGCCAGCACTGCTCCAGCACCAGGAAGCCAAAAGCAGGAAACTCAGGACAATAAAGGCAGAGATGTTCCTTCACAATTGCTGAATTTTACTCCTCTTCTTTTCAGTTTATTTGAATGCCCCTCTTTGTTTTGATTAGGTATGGGCAACAGACCTTGACCTTTGCTACAGTGACCAGCTGGCCCTGACTCAGCTCCTGTTGTATGTGACAGATGGAAATCTGGATTGTGGCTCCAGCCGCCTGCAAGGACCTCTTGGATCAAAGGAAAGCAGAAGCCAACGGATTCAGCACGAGGGGACAAAACCTGTAAGCAGTGAAATGTTCCCAAATGTAATCATTCATGTAACTACCAATGAGTTCATCTGTTCTAGAGGAGCTGAATCTGCTCCCTTCAGGTTTTAAACTGCTACTCTTGGATTTTTACAAGGTTAATAAAGTCATGGGATAACAGCATGGTAGGAGTTAAAGTGAAACAATCCCATCCCTGGAAGTGTCCCAGGCCAGGTTGGACAGTGCTTGGAGCACCCTGGGATAGTGGAAGGTGTCCCTGCCCATGGCAGGGATGGGGCTGGATGGGCTTTAAGGTCCCTTCCAACCCAAATGTTCTGGGATTCTATAAAATGGGAAGAAAGGTCTTTAGAAAAGTCAACATAAGGAATGTATGTCTGTGTACATACACATGTGGATAAAAAAATAAAGGCTGTTTGCCACATTTTGACAGAAGATCCACAACTCCCTTTTTTCCATACGTAGAGGAGGGAATGTATCACCATTCCAAAAGTGTCATGGAGCTGTAATTTAAAGGTTAACGAGCTCTTGATCCATTGTTCTCGTCAAGCAACCACTTTTAGTTGGCGAGCAGTAAATTAGATCTGATTAGTCCCAGTAGTCCAAGTTTTAGAAATGAAAAGTAATCAAGTAGCAACTTTTTTTTTAATTAAAATTCTGTCAGAATTAACACGAATTGTCATTATATCCTTTATTTTTAATTCTTCCTGTATTTCTGAGATTTTTATCTCCTGAAGAGTTAACTACAAGACTGCAGTCTCCCAGGAAAAGAGAAAAAGAAACAAACCAAGAGACAAATGTTTTTACAGCACATGATCTGTAATGAATGATTAAGTAAAACACTTTGTGTAAAATTATGATGTTAATAATGATTCTGTCCTTTTTAATTGATTAGATATTCTCCACGCTGGTAGGGTTGATTTTGATAAAACGGAGCAGCCCCGGAGTTTGTGTGAGGATTTTATTTTTAGAACTCCTTCTTTGAAAGAACAAATTTCCTAGATACTGCTGCTCCTGTAATTATGTACAAAACCAATCACTCATTATAGTTAGGATACATTATCTTCTAGACAGATGAGGCTAAATAAGCAACACATTAATAATTCATCCTGCAGTTCATTATGCATGTGTATGCATGCTTTGTAGCTGAAATAAGCACCTCATCAACCTGATGCCAACCCTTAAACAATAGTTCTGTGTTATTGCAGCCACATTCAAGTTTACGCTTGTTAAACTGCTGCTTGGATTATTTTATCAAGCATTCATTTATTTGTGGTCCCCTACTGCAGAGAACAGATTTTGGAAGCTCCTTTTTTAAGTTAATGACTTGAGCAATGGGTGTTATTAATTCTCAGAATATTATAAAAATGATTAATTTTCAGGCAGAGATGTATTAGATCAGGATTTCAGCTATGTCAACTTAAATGAGTCAATGTCAAAACAAATATCATTTTAGGGAAAATAGTGTAAATTTCATGCTTTGATGTGCAGTGTCCCTGCTCCCAGGGAACAGTCCAGCATTAAAACTAACATCAGGAAAGGCCTGGTTTAGGAGAACAGCTCTGCTCAGTGCTTCTCAAAGCAATATCTCTGTTCTTCTGGCCTAAGCACTGCTAAGAGTTTAAACTCCATGCAGCACCGGCCTTCATCCAAGGGGGAGAGAGGGCAGGGTCAGGTGGGATATTGGGAATAAATCCCTCCCCTCCCCTGTGGGGAGGCCCTGGCACAGGGTGCCCAGAGAAGCTGTGGCTGCCCCTGGATCCCTGCAAGTGTCCAAGGCCAGGTTGGACTCAGTGACCTCACAGAGCTCAGTGACCACTGAAGCTGTGGAAGCACCAAAATGTCATTCATAAAGAGCCATTCTGTAGATCTGATCTATAATACAGGGGTTTATGGAAATGTCTGTGTCCAGCAGACCCTGTGAGGAACAGGAATTTCTCCAAATGGACTCTTACTCCACACTTACGAGTTCACTGGCAAAATGCCATTTATAGAATCACAGATTCCCAAGATGATTTGGGTTGGAAGGAAACTTAAAGCCCATCCCATCCCATCCCTGCCATGGGCAGGAACACCTTCTACTATCCCAGGCTGCTCCAAGCCCTGTCCAGCCTGGCCCTGGACACTTGCAGGGATCCAGGGGCAGCCACAGCTTCTCTGGGCATCCTCTACCAGCCCCTCCCCACCCTCCCAGGGAACAATTCCTTCCCAATATCCCATCTATCCCCTCCTTCTGGCAGTGAGAAGCCATTCCCCTCTGTCCTGTCCCTCCATCCCTTGTGAAAAGTCAGTAATTTACCACGTAGATGTTGGGTTCTCATATGAACTGGTGTGAAAATGAGGAATCCTGTGTTTTTCTCTCCAGCCTGCCCCAAGCAGCCTGCGGTGTGCTGTGGCCAGCAGCCAGCTGAGGCATTCCAGCCTCTCAGGGATCTCCTACAACCTTCTCCTCCACATGTGTAAAGCTCGTGGGGTTGGATTTGACCTCCAGGTATGAACAGGAAAGATGAGAAAATGTGGTATTCACTCTGCAGAATTTTTGTTCGCAAATTCTAATATGGTAAAACCACTTAGAGCAGTGTAAATCATAAATCATGGAATTGTTTGGGTTGGAAAACACTTTTAAGATCATTCAACCATCAACCCAACACTCTCACATTCACCACTAAACCACGTCCTCAAATGCCACATACGCCTATTTTTCTTTCCATTTAAGTGTGTGTAAAACTTCTAGGGGTTAACCTGCTTCTTGATAAAAATAACTTTGTGAGGAGATAATTTTTAAGATGCTTTTGACCATCTCTTACTGCTTTGAAACCCAAATATTTGCTGTTGAATAGATTCTGCTGTATTTATTGTATTCTCTACAACAGGTTAGAGCAATAATCTATTTAAACTGAGCAATAATTCCTTACACCTTCCAAACCAGCCCTTCTTACCTACGGATGTGTATTTAGTGTTACAAACACATTTACAATTAGCAATATTTTAGGAATAAATAAAGCAGCTTTGTCTTTTTATTTAACAGGAAAAACAGGGAACAGTGTTTGTATTGTATGAAGACCAGAAGCGACAGAGACTGGGAATGATGTGAGTGTGGACTGTCCCTTCTCCAGGGTGCCAAAGAGCTGGGAACACTCTGGGTGTGCAGGAAGTGATAAAGGCCAGGGAGGGAATGAACAGCCTGAGCACCTGGCTGTCACCTCCTGCTCACAGAAGTGCACTGACTTCTTCCAAGATTGGCCCTTGGGAGGGTTTTAGGGAGGCTTTAAGCATTTCAGTAATAAAAGAAGGACAGGAATGTGCTGAGCCCAAAGGCTGGTGGCACTGCAGGCTCGGGACCCGCTGGAATTGGCTTCAGGAGAGCTGGATTCCCTGTCAGGAGCAATCTCTCACATGGATTAGCACAGGCTTATTCTTACAGGCAACATTATTAAAAACCTGACTTCCATGAGGCAAGGAGGGTGAAGTTTAATGCCTTTTTATATTGTTCTTCCCCAAGTTTCCTACCAAAATAGGATGTAATAAGTGAGGAGCTGAAGCGTTCTGCTCTCAGCCTGTTCTGTATTCCTTTGATGCTGCAGCTATTTCATTAATGACCTGGATAACAAAACAGCTTCTTCAAGTGCTGGATGTGCCTGCAAGTGTTCTGGAGGGCAGGAATAGAATTCAAAATGATCTCCACAAATTGAAGAAACAATATGAGAAATAGAATTAGATTTGTTTGGAATCAGATGTAAGAAATTACATTTAGAGAGCAGTAATGAATATGAGGAACAAGGAGGTTTTGGGAACAGGATCTGTGAGTCAAACTGCCTGCAAGCCATGATGTCATGATCCTATGGAAAAAGGTAAGCAGTGTATCTTGGGAGACGTTGGAAGAAATCCTGCTGTTGTATGAGAGGGAGGCAATGAAAATGTTTAGAGTTCTGGAGAGCATGACTGACATGGAAAGACTAAAGAGGAGAGGGAGGGCAGAAATGCGATCTGTTAGTGATCTCCCAGCACAGAAAAAGCCTCTGCAGGAAGGAGAAATCTGATTTCCATGTTCTTGGTAGTAGGACAAGAAGAAAAAAACTTAACTTGCAGCAAAGAGGATTCCTGTTGTCTACCATCACATTTTCAGTGCAATTTTGTAATTAATTAATTGGGAAATATTTTCAAGATTTTAACAGTTGGAGCTTATAAAATAACTGAAATACCTGAAACATCTATGAGAATTATCCATTTTATTACATCAGAGATCTGTGGTCGATTCCAGTAAATGAGAGACATTATTCCTCAGTGTAATTCCCTGTTCCATAAGGAATGGAGAGTCTGTATGGACCACTGGGAACCCAAAGCCTCAAAAGCTGTAACAATCTAAGGAATGTTGATACTGCTGAAATTTCTTTCCCAAATTTTGGGCTGAAGCAACAGTTTTTGCCAACTAATGTGGGTGATTCAAGTGTTCTGCTGCCTCCATCCTACCTCAGCAGTAACCTTTTCCTTGGAGTAGCTGAAACCTCTCTGCTTACTTCTACTAAGTTGATTAATAAAAATTATTTATTACACAAATCCTTGTTGTTGACAAGTTAAAATGGAGCCTCATCTTTCATATCTCCCTGAAGATTTTCACCTTGTGAGATTGAAAATCCTCATTAAATTCCATCACCAGGCAGGCACAAATGAGAGGGCGATTGTTTTTAAGCATGTGAAGGGAATCATTGGTAAACTCATTTGTTTGGATATCATTAACAGAACAATCGGAGAGGATCTCCAGGGGGTCCTCCTGACCTTTGCTCGCAATCTCTTCATCATCCATCAAGAAATATCAGCACCTAATATGCAAGGCGAGACCAATTTTAAGGTGAGGTGTTAATTAACTAACGATCCTGGTTAATTTCTGTACAAGGCCTGCAAATACCTCATGCTGGATCATAAACAAGTGCTAAACCATTCCTTTTTTATCACTGGCTGTGTGTGGTTTACAGTGTCTGGGTCAGTGTAGTCGGTCTCCCATGGAACCCGTTAGTTAAATTTTAAGTTTGAAACTTTTTCTTTGAAAAGAGACATCCTTGAGCGTGAAATTATTTGTAATCTAATGCTCCTGAGTGTCCTTTGGAAGAGCAAAGGAGCTGTTGGCACTGCCTCACACAGTTCTGTCACAATTGCCTGCTTTATTTTAAAGGGACACCATCAAGGTAAGAATCTTAAATTAGAAACAAATTTCTCAGTTAATAATAGCTGCTTAGATTATTAACACTGATTTCTTTTAAGCAGGCAGCCACTGAGTACTTAATCCATTCGTTCCCATCCCTCACCCCGCCATCCATTTCCCAAGTGGATTTTGTTCCCAATTTTCTCTGCTCTTTGAATGTCCCCATCGCTGGATGCTCCGGGGTGGAGAGGGGGAGGCAGGACAAAGCACAGGGGCTGCTCACTCTGGGGAGGTTCCCCCACCTTTCCTCCAGAGCTCCTCTGCGACGACCCCGCTGCCAAAGGAGCCAGGAAAGCAATAATGAATCCAACCCCGTGCCCTGGAACAAGCACTCCTTACAAAGCTGCTTTTTGATTCCAGAGAATTGCTCAGCTCCCCACAGGGACTTCCTTTGCTGAGCTACATCACCTTTAACTTTACAAAAACTTTCCAAGTTCCTGTCTGTAAGTGTTTTGTGAAAGGTGAAGGGGAATACTGTGTTAGATTTGTATCTTAAGTCATGTCACATAATTTATAGCAGATTCTTTCCACTCTGAGTAGATTTTCCCCTGACAAGTAGAGTGTGAAATGACAGATTTTGGGGAAGACATAATTAAATTTCAACATGTTACAGAACAAACAACAAAAAAAAAGTCCCCATTTTTTTTTCAATATGAGGGAATGAAAAGCAACCACTGAAGAAAAATATAAAAGAGAACTTTTCTTCATTGTGAGTTAACATATGTGAAATAAAACACCTGTTAGTTAATTAGGAGTACAAATTGTATTTTTATTTACCTGAGATTCGTACATATTTACTAATAATTTCCCCCAAGTGTCCCCAAAGTAAAAGTAAATTTAATTGGTGCATCCTGTCCCGTGTAACCCTGTTACCTGTTCAAGGCAGGCACTGCCAGCTGTGCACCCTGGCTGCTGGATTCCATTATAGTACCCATTAAATAACTTGTATTCCTTGAATCTGTTACAGATGGCAATTCGAGATATTGAAGCAATTCTAGGAGTTACAGCAGAAAACAAACTGAAATTGGAAGAAGAGCAACCTTGGGAAGCAGATGCTCTGAAAGAATAGTTAACAGAAATTGTTTAAGTGCCTCATTCCTTATGCTTCTGGAAGTGCTTCCTCATCTGTAAGAACAGGTTTGGTTTTCCTTCTGAGTTGGTGTGTGAAGTAACATTAACTGAGACAGAACACCTCCGTGATTCCTGGGTGTGGCATTTGGAACATCCCGTCTTTCTTGTTGAAAAGCACAGGATCATCCTGATGCTCCTCATGTCCCTGTTGTCATTCCTGAAGTTCAGCATCTGGGTTAAAAATCTTATTAATGGGGTCACGCTGCCTTTGTCACTGACTCAGAGCAGGAGATTAGATCTACTGAAAAGAGCCCTGAGAGCCCAAATTCCCTTTCCAACAGGCTGTGTTCTGAAATACAGGGCTTCTGGCAGGAAAGGAGGTCCAGACCTGCTGGAGGGAGTCCAGAGGCCACCAAGATGATCAGAGGGATGGAGCAGCTCTGCTGTGAGGAAAGGCTGGGAGAGTTGGGATTGTTCTGCTTGGAGAAGAGAAGCTTTGGGGTGACCTCATTGTGGCCTTCCAGTACCATAAGGGGCCTAGAGGAAAGATGGAGAGATTACTCAGAAAAACCTGGAGTGACAGGACAGGGGGGAATGGCTTCAAACTGAAGGAGATTAGGATTAGTTTAGATACTGGGAAAAAATCCTTCCCTGGGAGGGTGGGGAGACCCTGGCACAGTGTGCCCAGAGAAGCTGTGGCTGCCCCTGGATCCCAGCAAGTGTCCAAGGCCAGGTTGGATGGGGCTTGGAGCACCCTGGGGTAGGGAAGGTGTCTCTGCCCATGGCAGGGGGTGGAATGGGATGGGATTTAAGGTCCAAACTATCCCATGGTTCTCCTGCCTATAAATGCCATCTGAATTTAAATACCATTTTATCAGTAATCCCAGCAACCCATGTTCCTCTGCAGAACTGTCTGTATTGTTATGCTGCTTTTTCTATTATCTAAAGACTTTGCAGCAGTGCTTTTGTGGTCATTTTCAAATTATCAAAAAGAACAGTGATGGTACTAATTCATCAATAGAATTCTACTTGCATTGTGATTCCCAGAATTCCGTGAGTTTTGCAGGTCTGTCCATCTGTATTTTGGATACTGGTGACTCTTTTGGTCACAATTGCTGGGCACTGTTGTTAAAGGACAACATTATATTTGAAAAATTACCTTTATCCATCAAATCTTTAATATCCCAACAGACAACACATCCTACATTTTACTATGGAAGAGCAGATCTCATTGAATGGACACTATTATCCTAGGAATGGCAAGTATCCTTGGGATTACTTCCCAAAAAGCTCAGGCAAAGGCAGGTTTAACACAAATACTAAATGAGACCAAGCAGTTGCACGAGATCAGCACCCAGTTTTTCCAATGCCAAATCTTTGATCCCTCAACATCAGACATTATTTTTTGTGGAGCCTTTTTCTCTTCTACTTTGGTCACAGAATTAATTAATTGCAGATGAGAATATTTGCATAAATGCAGCTTCCTGCTTCAAATAAAAATCCAAAGGAGTATTTTTAATTCCTGGTTTTATTGCTGTTTTACATCAATACAGAGTTGGATTTGGATATCCCAGAGCCCATGTAGATTTTCCCAAGGTGGAATTTAGCCAATGGCTGCACTTGAGCTGGTTTCCAAAGGGTTAAGGAAAAGGAAGCCTTGATCCAAGCCAGAACAACATAAGGTCTGAGAGGCTCATTAGTTCACTGGCACTTAATAGACTGCGGTGTCCTAGGAGGAAATGAAACCTGCACTTCCTTATGGCTTTGTTCTACCCTGACAAAAGAAAACTGTACCTGTTTTTGCAGGAAACAAGTGACCTGAAAGTTCCCGTGGTGAGAGAGATTTGTCAGTGTGTGCAAAGTGTGAAATGTATTTTGAGGGGGGAAAAAAAAAAGTTTTTAATTACTACTAACACTTCTGAGCTTTGAGCTGATGGAAGGATTGAAACTGCTTTGCAGTCTCTCACATTCCGCACTCATGCTGCTGGTGCCAAAAATGTAGGGCTTTTAGCAATGCTGCAGATTCAAAATGAAATTATAATATTGTTAAAAAGTCAGGAATATAATTCTGTTCACACTACTGGATTATTTATTCCCACTCATTAAAGGAGTAATAGAGTTGTTGAACTGCAGCTTGAATTTCAGAACATGAGCTGGATGGGAAGAAAACAGAACAAGTGTGAAGCAAAAGATTAAAGGTGACCCAGGTGTGGCTTCTCATCAGGAACTGCCCTAAAAACTGCCACACTTGGACAAAAGCTGGAGCTGGTTCCTCAGCTGCTGCAGGGTGTGGAGGAATGCTCATGGAAGGAGGTGAGGGACAGCAGGTTTGGCATCAACTGCAGAGGAGGCAGACAATTAAAAGAAAGGATTTGTGCTCCCCAGGAGTCAGAGCTGGAAATGGAGATGTTTGTTTAACTGGCAGTACTTTGTGGATTTTGTTTCAGCAAGAATTTAGTGTAGTACAGACCACTTCAGGTCGTTCTCCTGAAAGAGCTACCTGGAGTTGATGATACTGGAAACTGGGTCTCCTGGTTTAGGTAGTTGGGTTTAAAGCCCTGGATAAAAGAAAAAAAAAAGCTTTTAGTCCACACTTCCATACTTAGAATGACAACTCTGAGCATAGAGAAAAAAAAAAAAGCAGGTCATCAGTACAACCACTTCCTGATGTCTTCTGAAATGAAATACTCACCCTCCCTGTTTCCTGGAAGATCTCCAGCACCTCGAGTTCAGGAAAATTTACCACCTTCCCTCTAGGTTAAGGTAACAAATCTCTGGATTTCTAAGGCTGTCCTTAACATTTCACGGTGATTACTTACTATCAAATCCATTTAACAATGGGATCCTGTAGATCTGAAGCATTGTACAGATCCTCTGTATTTCATTTTAGACTGCAGATTTTGTTATATTGATGAAGAACAAAAGATTAGGAACTCCAGTCATTGACAACCTTCATTAATGTAATTAATGAAATATAACAGCAGAGTATCACTCTGAAGGTTCAATACTTTATTTCAACCCTTCACCACAGTACCAGATTCCAACTTTTCTATTCTCAGCCACTGTTACTATTAATAAAGAAAGATATTAAAGCTAAACTATATGCTCTATTAATTATAGGGAGGTGAACTTGAAGGGGAAATTTGTTGCTGGTGATGATTAATAATTACTTGTTCAACTCACATGCAGTACAGTAAATAAACAGGGCACATTGCTGGGCAGTAATTGATTAATTAGCACATTCATACTGGACAGTTCAATGGTTTAAGATTGCTGAGTTTGGGATATTGCTTGCAATTATTGAAAGGAAAAATCTGTTTCCATTTCTCAGTTTTCTGTACGGTCTTTTTTTCCCCTCTCAAATAGAGTGTTTAATGGTTCAAAACCTTAGCTTTTACTTAGAATATGTAATATGGGCTGTAATTTAAAAATATTTCTCTTGAAAGGGTCTGACACTTGAAAGGACGATTTTTATGGAATTCTGCCATGTAAACCCAATGCAGCCAGATACACTTTCTCCTGAGTGCAGGCTGATGCTGCAGGTACTGCTGTCAGCACGTCAGTGTCAACAAAACCTTTCTAAAAATGTGATTGCCTGACTTTTTTTGTGATACACCCACTCATCCCTCGCTCCACGCAGGTCTCAGGGTCCATCCCCTCAGCACGGGCAGCTCTGGCATGGCCTTGGCACATCGGTCACAGAATCCTTGAGGTTGGAAAAGCCCTCCAAGGTCATCCAGTCCAAGCTGTGCCCGATGCCCACCTTGTCACCAGCCCAGAGCACTGAGTGCCACGTCCAGAATTCCTTGGACACCTCCAGGGACGGGGACTGCAAACCTCCCTGGGCAGCCCCTTCCGATGTCTGATCAGCCTTTCTGGGAAGAAATTCCCCCCGATGTCCAACCTCACCCTCCCCTGGCACAGCCTGAGGCCGTTCCCTCCCCTCCTGTCCCTGTTCCGTGGGAGCAGAGCCCGACCCCTCCCCGGCTGCCCCCTCCTGTCAGGGAGTTGTGCAGAGCCAGAAGGTTCCCCGTGAGNNCCTCTCCGTCTCCTTCTCTTTCCCTCTCTCCCTCTGTTTTCCATCGTCCTTCTCCTTCGCTCTTTCCCCTTCTTTCTCTCCTTGTCCCTCTCCTTCTTCTCTCTTTCCCCCTCTCTCTCCCCTTCTCTCCTTCTTTCCTTTTCTCTCTTCTTCTCCCTCTGTCTCTCTACTCCGCCCCGTCCCTCTCTTCCTCCTCGTCCTCTCTCCTTCTCCCTCTCCGGCTGGGGCCAGGAATTCCCGAGCTGTAACCCCAGGGAAGGGGCAGAGCCGTAAGTCGACACTCGCGGGGGGGTTTGACCGAGTTCCTGTTTCTCTGACCACTTGTGACAGCGACAAATCAAACGCTTGGTATTTAAGCGGCTCACGCCTTTGGTCGGGAGCATTTTCCAGCTGGAAATCCGAATGCCGTGGATGAACTTTTGTCCTCTAAGCAATTCTGAAGCGAAACTCTGTTTCAGGCAGTGTCTGATGCAGGAATGGTCAGACTGCTTTGATCCTAATGTGCTGCTGGAATATAAATCCTTATAATAAAAACGCTTTATCAGTACCGTATTAATATAAAAGTAGACATAGTTAAGTTTTAAAATATATTATTTCAAAACTTCGGGTGCAGTTTTAATGCTTATTTGAATGCCGGCAGCGACAGTGGCATAATATTTCATACCTTCTTTGTTTTCATATTTAATTTTTCAAAGTCTCCTTTTCTTCACAAGTCTTCAGTGACTTTTATTCATGACTTGTCTGCTAGTCTTAATTTTCTGACCTTTCCAGACTGACGTAGTGAGAAAAATATAATCACAAAGACTGATTTCTTCACAGCACATTTAAATCTGATTTTCTTTTTCCCCCCACCCAGTCACGCTTTTGTCTTTCTCAGAACTACCCTTCATGTTTCATCATTTAAATGATGGGAAAACGTGATTAAAAAGGCAATTCACTTCCTTCAGAATCCTGCTTAAGCACTCGGATAGCTTCAAAGCACGTTAAATTTGGTGTTTCTGAATTCAGGGCCTAAATCCATCTCTGTTTTTCCCTCTATAATAAATAGAATAATGTCTGTAGTAAATGGATAAATTGGCAGTGCTAAAAATGTCACTTTATATATATATATATATATATATGTATACCTTTTGCCTATTGCAGTTCTGTTGGAGTTGGTAGTCTTGACTGCAGATCTCATTTTCCCCAGAGCAGCTTCATGTTGATCTGTGGATTCACTGCCTGTTTTGTTTCTTATTTCTGCTCTGACATAGACTCCAATAACTAAGTGGATGTGCAGAGAGTTTGGGTTTAGTATTTGGAGACAGACAGATAGATAGATAGACTTTTTTGTTTTTAATCAGTAGAAATCATGTGTACAGGGCGATGTTTCACCTCTTTCATGCTGTTATCCTCCTGTTTTCTTTATATAATAATTCCTGCATATTGCTGCTTCCTGCCTCATGTCACAGGAAAGGTGTTAAGCACTGATAGCTGCATTTAAATAAAGACAAAATACTTCTAAGGCAGCTTTTACAGGAGTGCTTTCCCTCTCATTTCATTTTGGAGTCATCATTCCTCACTATTAATTTGCGGTTTGGATTAATTTGCAGCTTGCTCTCCGTGTGTGTAACATGATTTTATCTTTCCTTAGGCATCCCAACTTTACTGTATGGAATTGGCTCCTGGTTCTTTGCCAGTGTCACAGAGACTGTTCACACGAGCCATGGCCCAGTCACTATTTATTTTCTAAATAAAGAAGATGAAGGAGCCATGTACTGAACTCAGGCCCTCGGATACCTGTCCTCTGGTGGGTTCTGTGTTACAGCTGCTACAAATATCTGCTGCCTTTGACTAAAAACAACTAAAAAAACTTGGTTTTTACAGTGTGTTCTCATATTCAATGTGCTGTTTCAGGAAGCTTCATGGACTTTTTGGTCATGAGAGATTTATTTTTGCAGAGGTCTGTAAAGCTGAAGAATGAGCAGCCTTGGGAGAAGAATTAGTATTTTTGAGGGTATGTCTGGAAGTCAGGGACTGGTGCTGCTGGACAAACTTGTGGTAATTTAAAGAGATGCATTTATCAAAGTAGAGAACTGAATTGGAGCCTGTGGGCGAGGAAACTGAACGCACTGACATTTTCAGAATGTCTCTGAAAAGATAAAGCTGCTCAGGTTTAGATCCTGTCTAGATGTTTCATAATGCATTGATTGTCACAGTTGTAACTGTGTCTGAGTGAATCCGTGGCACTGACTGTTCACAATCACCTGGAAGAGCCTTTGGGAAAAAAACCCACCCTAAGACATTTAAAATGGCTGTATCACATTTCTTTAAATGATATTTAAATAAAATATCCAAAATACACTTGATGCTTGTATCTTTTGCAATTCTTGAGCTCCAGATGTGTGTTATTAGTTTTCTTTTGGTGGCTTTTTAGGTAAGTACAAAACCTAAGTGATGTAGAAGATTTAGTCCCCTGTGCTAATTCACAAATTGCTGGTATTTTTAATTAATGAGGAGAATGAGAAGAATACTACAGGAATATCTCATTTTTTTGATGCAGAATAACTGATTTCTCCAGCTGTAACCGAGCAGAGCTTTTAGGCACAAACAATGACAAAATGATGTCAGTTGGAAACCTGGGCAAAGCAAAAGCTTTTGGGGAACTATTTGGATAGTGGAAATATGGAATTAATGGACACAGGAAGACCTGTACAGGATCTATTGCTGGTGCTTGGATTTAGTGCCAGCAATTAGTGCTGTCAGTTCCAAATCCCACATCTGATGATGGAAGTTGGTCATTCCAGTTTACATAAGTCAAAAAATAAATGTAAAGTGATAGGGGCTGGTTTTGAATGGTAATCACTTTTCCTCAATAAATGATTATCAAGCTATGACTACAGTATAATGTCATTTAAATACTTTTAAACTAAATTCCAGATAATAGGAGTGTTTCCCACTTAATGAAGCAATACATGTGGCTGTTCTGAAAGCAGCACTAAACACTTTAATCAGAGAAGTGCTTGCACTGTTAAATTTTGGAGTATATTCTTGACACAAGTTAAATGTCTCAAAGATGAAGAGATGGCATTACAACAACCCTTATTAATAAGAAAAATTGCAGTTAGCATTTTTCTAGAGCTGATTTGCCCTGTAAAATAACTGCAGCTCATAAGTTTAAAGTCAAATACTGCTCATTCATTGCCACAGAGCTCATCAATACCTGGCTGTAAAGGTTTAGGCTCAACACAAGGTTGATAAAATGGTTTTTAATTACCAGACTATAAATACAGCTCTTCATTGGCGCTGCAGCTCCACTCACTGCAGCTCGTTTGATTTCTGATAATGGGCACTGCTGACTTTGCTTACCTGTTTTCCAATAAATGCAGGCAACACACCCCCCTGTCCATACAGTGATGGGCAAGTCTCCTTAGAGAACATCTCTGACAAACTACCCTATTGATTGCTGCAATTCTGTGCTGCTTGCAGCATTAAATAGAGCCCTGATCTCTTGTTCAATGATCTCACTGTGTAACAATTAAGCAAATGTAATATTTTCTTGTATTACATGAAAATCAATAGACCTCTTGCTCTTATGAAGTTGATGGTGCTAAAGGATGAACTAGGAGATGTCTGAGGGCAGAGTGCAAATATGGGATCACTCATTCCTTTCATTAAGGCTTGTGTGGGAGCTCTTGCAGTACTTCAGAGGGAAAATAGGCTGTTTGTAAGGGATAAACCTTGAGTTATTAAATCATGATGAAATTATTTTCATGTATGAATATAAACCCAGTTGCTTGTTCTCAAAGATAAAACGTTTCATCTGACTTCCACTTGTTTCCCTACAAATACCAATTTCTTACCATCTATTTTTTTATCACTTTTTGGCCTGAATGCAAGATGTTGAGGACCAGGAACATTTCTATTACCCTGTCTCAAAACTTTCTTTAACACTCAAGAATAATTGATCCACAAAATGATCCTTTTGACAGATTCGATTTGCATCATCTCCCATTTGAAATAAAGTTTAATTCCCCTTGTAAACCTTGCCTTAATTATCTCCTTGCTGTGTCCAAGGCTGATGTTTAAATGAGGGAGAGATGACGTTAAAAAAGGCCCAGAGCTTTGTTTCACCTCCCTTAACTACTTCAGAGAAACGAAACCCCGAGGATCAGGTGGCTCCTCCTTGTAGCACCTCTTTAAACAATAATGATTATTGGGGGCACCTTAACCTGGAGGAGCTCCTGGTGTCACCCCTCACCCAGGTCAGCGGGCTCAGGTATCCCAGTTAAACTGTGCTACTGTAAATTAATGGAAAATGCAGCTGCTTTGCTGAAAGATCAATGTCCAATAAAGGCTGCACAATCAAATCTTGTTGCAATGATTGAGGTGCTTAATTGCCTTTCAAAGATAAGGTGGTAATCAACATACGTTCAGCTGATCTTTTTTACCGCTTCAATTACATGCTAATGGCAGCAGCCAAGTCAGGGTCTTTAACTACTTATACTTATTAAATCTTACGTGTGTTCTGAAAAATTACTTAAGCCATACAATCGATAAAACCCAGCCCTTAATTACTATATTTCACTTTTAAACCTTTTTGTATGGTTGATAAATGTTTCGCCAGAGACTCCGCAGCGCTAATGAGTTACCCCAAGAAATGCCCTTTTCTGCTGTTGTCTCCTCCAAACTGAGGTTAAATGTTGGTGGGTTTGTTGGTTTTCCTGAAGTTTTGGGTCTGGTGATGGTCCAGGCAGGTAATTTATTTAAATATTTTTAGATCTAACATCACTTGTTTTATCACCAGTTGATGAACAACTTGCTAAACCCTCAGGGGGGCACAGTTCAACACAAAGTTCCCACTGTACATTAATACTGGATTGAGGTGTTAGTTAGGATTGGAATTCCTAAATATTTATGATTAGTACTCTTACATTGTCTGAAAAATCAGTTTCTGTGCTTCCTTCTTCCTCCCCTCTCTTTCCCTGGAGCAACATCCAGAGCTTTTCTCCTGCTGCCCTTCCATTGACTTGGGCAGAATTGAGAGCTGTCCTCACCTTACCTTGTGTGTTGACCTACATCTCTTCACAAACCATAATTATAGATCTCCCTGATGTATGTTATTATTATTGAATGAAATTTAGGTATTTTTTAATAGTTGAATGCCCTTAGGCCTCTGGTTTAGAGCAACTTTTCCTGAAACAAAGGGGATTTTGCTTCATGTATTATTTACTTTGGCCATTTAATTTAAATTGGCTTTCGCTGTAACCCCTTAATCATGTTCACTACAGAAAAGTAAGTTAATAATTCTGAGAGTTATCTTGATTTCTTCCCCTATTTCTGGAAATAGAAGTTATGATTTCAGTTTTGAGCTGTATTTTTCAGTTTAAATACACCTAAGGAAAAGTGGCAGCTTCAGCATTGCAGCCAGGGAATATAGAATAAAAGTTGTCACTAATATACTCCAAGTTTGCTTAAAAGGTTTATTTTCTTTCTAGAAAAGAATAAGATGTTGGTTTTGCATTTGAGTCCTAAAAAGTAGAATACAACCAACTTAAGAGTGATTTTAAAAGTAATTGCATCACTTTAAGCACAGTTTATGAGCCCTGTTCTAGTTCATTATAAAACCAATTTCTTACTTGCAGTGATATTAATAATCCTAATAGAGTTAAAAGTGGCAAACATGAGTAAAAGCAGCCCTTCAGACAAAAACTCTGATCAAGGAAACTTTCAAGTTTAAAATGAAAATACCAGATTATAACACTGATTTTTGAACACGATTACAAAGTCAAACCTGGCTTGTTCCTTAAAAGAAGTGCCATTAGATATGATTGTTACATGCTCAGTGATTCATGAGCCTGCTTATGTACTTTGTGAGATATGAATTATTTAGTAAGAAAAATCACAATAATTTTGTTGTTACTCAAGAATTTATAGGTTGACAGAAAAACAATTATGCAGCCCCTGGAGCTGGTCTGAAGAGGTACAGGAGCATCATTAACCACACACAGCCCAACTGCTGGAGTTACCTTGTCAATGTGCATCATATAATCTGCTTTATTTCAAAATGTATTCATAATTTAAAGCAAGAACTAAGCATTTACTAATTCAGCCTAAATCAAGCTTGCTGTTGTTATGGGGTTTTTTCAGACCAAGATGAGTTTTCTGTGAGAAAGAGCTTTGAAAGGTCTGTTTGAGGGCAGTGAATTTCCCTGTGAACTGAAAATAAGATTAATTTATTTCCTGATACTTGGGTCCCAAACAGCCCTTTCTTCTTCACTGCAGAGTGATTGGGAGGAGCAGTGGGAAGTTTGGTGGAAGTTTTAATGCCACTTTTAAGGAATCTTAATCAATACATGGTGCACTTGGTGAGTCTTTCCAGGAGATGCATTTCAGGGAAGAATGTGTTTAGAAAGCCTGGACACTCTTGACCTATTTTTCATGAGCCTGAGGGAATTCAGTTTGCTGCACTCACAGGCAACTGGAAGGAAAAAAAGTGAATTTCACCGTGATATGTTATTTATCAACATAGAAAGTTAGGTATTAATATCTTTTCAAAAAGACAGGAAAATGTGTGCTCCTAAAACAACCATCTGGTGCCATTTTCTGTAGGAAACAGAGAGTTTGTCCTTTGTTATTTATAATTCCAACCTAGAAACTGGTGCAGGGAGGAAGCAGGGATGATAAATTGAATTTAGTGACCCAAGGACTGGCACAGAGATCCTGGTTCCTCCACGTGTGTTTTGTACTCTATGTGTGAATTACAGGTAGCATGGCACAGCACTGGTAACACAGCATTCCAAAACATGTTAATAGTTAAATGGAAACTATTTAACTCTTCAGCCTGTTACATAATTAAACACATGTTATTCCTAGGTCATCGCTGGAAAAATTCTAGTAGTGGGGAGGTTAATGGAGATGCTGAGCAGGATCCAGAATGAAAACACAGCACTTTCTGTCTCTGTCAGCATCCTTCTTGTGCCTCGTGCCCTTTTATCCAAGGGGATGAGTGCAGGACTAGAGGAATTTGGGGCTGGATCCTAATGCTGGTTTTAATTCACTGCAACTCCTGACAGGGCATTTTCACCTGATCCACTCCTGAGAATGAGCTCCCACCTCCCTCCTCACGGCAAGGAAAACCTCCTGAAACGCCGTGCTGGGACAGGAATATTCAAGAGTAGGACCAGGGGAGTGAGCTCCTGTTTTCCTCCCTCCTCTTTTTCCGGAGTTCTGGTAGAGGGACTCAAAACTCCATTATAGGATGTTTGTGACAGAGCAAAGGCAGAAAATTGCATGTGTTGGGCAACTTCCTTTGCAGTGGGAATTAAACAAGTAATAACTTCTTTCCTTACTTTTGGAGGGCCCTGCAAATTCTCCTGCTAAGCATGGTGCAGGCAATCAGTGGGAGACTTCATTTTTCCATCCTCACAGAGACTCCTGCGAGATTCCACGGCGTGGCGAGTCTAATGATTTTCCTCCCCTCCTGTGTCAGCACTCTGCTTTTCCCTGGAAATAAATATTTATTTCCTTGCCGTGGCCACCTCCGGATGCTCTCCATCCTCTCCAGCGGCGCTGGAAAGCAGCAGAGAGCAGCAGCACACTGCAAGTGGCAGCTGCTTGGAGCCACCAAGGGAGGATGTTTCCCCCTCACAAATAAAAACACAATTTGGAGAAGTCCTGGGCTTCACCATCCTGTAATTAAAGCATCGATACATTGTTCCTTTGCAGATTTTGGATGGTGTTTCCTTGTGGGTAAACAATAACTTTGGAGATGTGGTTATAAATATTGTGTCATCTGCATTTAGTGGAGGAAATCAGGCTGCTTCGTGATTTTTTAATGGGGATTCTGGAATCCTTGGACTGTGGCAGAAACTTTTGAAGGGGAGATTCTTGGGCTACTCAAATACAGAACTTTAAGAGTATTTTATGGTACATATTAAAAAATCATAGCTTGTGTTCTCGCAACACAAATTTTCCCCCAACATTAAGGAATATTACATAAAAATAAATGTTGGTGACATCTCATAGCAGAACTTCTGCAGGATGATAAAATAAATGTCAACTATTTGTTTCAAATGGTGTATTTAGAATGAAAATTTGTGATTAAACTTGGGTTTTAAAGAAGTCTATGGCAAAACCAAACCTGTATCACTAAACATGTGCTGGATGTGCTGTGCTCCTTAAGATATAAAAACCCTTCAAGTTTGATTACACAAATCAGAATGGGGGATTAAGGTTATGATTAGCCCTGGAAAATCGACGTAATATTTATGCAAATTTGGCAAATTGAGTTGGTTTTCCCCATAGTCTTGTAAATGAAAAAGACATTTTAGGAAAATTGCAGGTCTATAGAAATTCTATCATTTTGTGTCCTATTCTTTAAAATTTAATAGAAAATGAATCTGATTGAAATGGAGCTGACTGAAAGGTACACAGGGACTGCAGGTAAAAGGTTCATTTGAACAGAAAGACGTCTGTGTGGGCACCACCAGTCCCTTAGATCCTTAGGAGCTGGGGCTCTATTAATTTTTAGTATAGGAACTAAATTATAAAGTTATTGAACAGAGAGAGAATTTATCTCTGTTAATGGCCATTGAATTTTTTTTTTTTTCCTAAAGCTCAAACAAAGTAGAATTCGAATATGAGGAAGCTTGAAGATGTTTCAGGAATTAAAAATACCTCCCATTCCCCCCCTCTAAACTGATAATATAAGTCAAATAGTCGAGCTTGTCAGAGATGATAATGTGAGAGAGAGTGATAAAATGCACAGATCAATAGCCCACAATTGAGATTAATGCTCTTCTCTTAAA